>NW_026845477.1:137144223-137346723 GCF_025583915.1 Anolis sagrei ordinatus | reverse complement strand
TCTGTCCTGGACCCACTGCTATTTAACATCTTTAGCAATGATCTGGGTGACAGAATAGATGACATGCATACCAAATTTGCATATGACACCACATTGGGGAAATAGCTAATACTCCAGAGGACAGGATCATAAAACAAAATGACCTTAACAAATTAGACAGGTGGGCCAAAACTATCTAAATGAATTTTAACAGAAAAATGTCAGGTATTATACTTAGGGAGAAAAAACTTAAATTAAAATGCACAGATATAGGATGGTGACCCCTGGCTTGAATGGGATCAAGGAGTCTTAGTAGACCACAAGCTAACCTTGAGTCAATAAGAAAGCCAATACAATTAGTGCCTAGATCAGTGTTTCTCAACCCCTGGGAGGGTTGCGAGGGGTGTCAGAGGGGTCGCCAAAGACCATCAGAAAACACAGTATTTTCTGTTGGTCATGGGGGTTCTGGGTGGGAAGTTTAGCACAATTCTATCCTTGATGGGGTTCAGAATACTCTTTGGTTGTAGGTGAACTATAAATCCCAGCAACTACAATTCCCAAATGTCAAGGTCTATTTTCCCCAGTGAGTCCCCCAGTGTTCAAATTTAGCATATTGACTATTCATGCCGTTTGGTCCAGATCCATCATTGTTTGAGTCCACAGTGCTCTCTGGATGTAGATAAACTACAACTCGAAAACTTAAGGTCAATGCCCACAAACCCTTCCAGTATTTCTGTGAAGCAATAGGGCAAGAGGGAGGGAGAGTCAGAGTCAGAGTCAAAACAACAAGAGAATATTTACATGAAAAGTGTGGGAAAGATGGAAAAGGGGGACTTTATGACCTGAAGAGGGACTGAGAGGGCCTTGTACGGAAAATACTAGCTTTTCTCAGAACAGAATGTTTGTTTCCACAGTTCAGAGACTGTTAATCCCCTAAAAGGTGCCAAAAATTGTATATAAACCTACAAATGCCAGAATGTAGATGTTTTGCAATCTGTGTGACAACTGGTTTTTTTCTTCTGAATTCCATTTCACCCTGATTCCTCCCCACAACTATGTAACTTATGCATTTGATTATTATATTCTGTTAGTGAAGAAGTTGATTGGTTTAAAAAGCCAGTTAGTATTAACAAAGTCACTTCATTCTTTACATGAACAAATATTGGCTATGATGCTACACACACACACACATACACAAACACACACGTTTCCAGTGAAGAGGAAAAATGGGTGGGGTGTCTAATGTGGATGACTAACAAGAAGCAAGCTTATCATGGGTTCAAGTGTAACTATATGGGAAAAGAAGAGAGTTACTCTCATGGATGGCAGTAATACAGCTGCATTTCTAGTTGAGATAATTGGTGCTCCTTACAGGGAGAGGTCAACCCTCCTGTTTAAGGAGCTCCATTGGCTACCGTTCATCTTCCGGTCCCAATTCAAGGTGCAGGTGCTTACCTACAAAGCCCTAAACGGTTTGGGACCCGCCTTCCTCCGTGACCGCATCTCCGTATACGAACCCACACGATCTCTTCGATTTTCTGGAGAGGTCCTGCTCGCGATCCCACCTGCATCGCAAGCATGATTGGTAGGGACGAGAGACAGGGCCTTCTCGGTGGGGGTCCCTCGACTCTGGAACTCACTCCCCAAGGACATCAGGCATGCCCCAACACTGGCATTCTTTAGGAGCTTGAAAATGTGGTTGTTCCAGTGTGCCTTCTCAAAATAAGGAAACTCTAAGCAATTTGTCCCGAATGCACTTCCTCTCATCTGCACACTGATGCAATACCCAGCTGGGAGAGTCTGGGCCTACACTGGACCACTACCAGCTCCCACATCTTTGAGGACATCATTGATAACCTGCGTATTACTTTTCACTGATCTTGCATTACTTGAGAGCAAGATGGCGTTTTGAGGTTGGTCTGACCCATTCCCGAAGTTTCCCAGGATGGCAGGATGACTGGAAGGTGAGATAGGTATTAAATACCTTTCCCTCCTTCCTCCATAAGGACATGTGACCCTGCCATCATCATATCTCCCTCTACCCTGTATTATTTGTATTCCCACCTTAGATTCTGAATACACTGAGTTAAAAACAAACAATATAGGACCAAAGAGACATCAAAAAGCAAAACAAAAATGGAAAAGACGAATTATAAGACATTAATACAACAACAGTCAATGGGTGTATTCCCTGTCAACCAGGCTGATAGTTAACTAGTCCTGCAGCACTCTACTCCCAGCAGGGGGATGCCTTGTAGCCAATTGTATGGTTCTAAGTTTCCTCCAGCACCACAGTTCAAAAGTGCCTATCTTCCTTCGCTCAGCCTTCCTTATGGTCCAGCTCTCACATCCATACCATTGATTTAACTATGCGGATCTTCATTGCCAGTGTGATTTTATTGAGATTGTCATTGCTCTCCTCCCAAGAAGTAAACATCTTCTGATTTCCTGGCTGCAGTCTGCATCTGCAGTAATCTTCGTTCCTAGAAATGCAAAGTCTGTCACTGCTTCCACATTTTCCCCCTCTATTTGCCAGTTATCAATCATTCTTGTTGCCATAATCTTGGTTTTTCTGATGTTTAACTGCAACCCAGCTTTTGGACTTTCTTCTTTCACCTTGGTTATAAGGCTCCTCAGCTCCTCCTTGCTTTCAGCCATCAAAGTGGTAGCATCTGCATATCTAAGGTTGTTAATGTTTCTTCCAGCAATTTTAACTCCAGCCTTGGATTCATCAAGCCCCACACATTGCATGATGTGTTCTGCATACAAGTTGAATAGGTTAGGTGAGAGTATGCAGCCTTGCCGTACGTCTTTCCCAATCTTGAACCAGTCTGTTGTTCTATGGTCAGTTCTTACTGTTGCTACTTGGTCCTTATACAGATTCCTCAGGAGACAGATAAGGTGATTTGGTATACCCATACCACCAAGGACTTGCCACAATTTATTATGACCTACACAGTCAAAGGCTTTAGAATAGTCAGTAAAACATAAATAGATGTTTTTCTGAAACTCCCTGTCTTTCTCCATTATCCAGTGGATATTAACAATTTGGTCTCTCATTCCTCTGCCTTTTCTAAACCAACTTGTACATCTGGCAACTCTTGTTCCATGCATTGCTGGAGTCTACCTTGCAGGATCTTGAGCATTACCTTACTGACATGTGAAATAAGTACCACTGTACAAAAGTTTGAGCTGCCTTTAGCATTTACCTTTTTGATAGGGGGATACAAGTTGATTTTTTCCAATCTGATGGCCATTCTTGCGTTTTCCATATTTGTTGGCATATGGCATGCAACACCTTGACATCATCATCTTTCAAGATTTTAAACAGTTCAGCTGGGATCCCGTCGTCTCCTGCTGCCTTGTTGTTAGCAATGCTTCTTAAGGTCCATTCAACCTCACTCCTCAGGATGTCTGGTTCTAATTCACTCACCACACTGTCAAAGCTATCCTTGATATTATTATCCTTCCTATACAGATCTTCTGTATAGTCTTGCCACCTTCTCTTGATTTCTTCAGCTTCTGTTAGGTCCCTGCCATCTTTGTTTTTGTTCATGCCTGTTTTTGCCTGAAATTTACCTCCAATGCTTCTAATTTTTTGGAAGAGGTCTCTTGTCCTTCCTATTCTATTGTCTTCTTCCACTTCTATGCATTGCTTGTTTAAAAATAGTTCCTTATCTCTTCTGGCTAACCTCTGGAATTGGGCATTCAATTGGGCATATCTCCCCCTATCACTGTTTCCCTTTGCTTTCCTTCTTTCTTGGGCTACTTCCAGTGTCTCAGCAGACAATCATCTTGCCTTCTTGGTTTTCTTTTTCTTTGGGACATACTCTGTTGCTGCCTACTGAACAATCATCATCAGTTGCCTCGCTTGTCGTAGATGGAAAAAGGCCTGTTTGCTCGCAGCAGCGACCTTAGCTTCCATTGTCAGCTGCGAATCCAGGACAACACTTAATCTCTTAACAGTGGTCGATGGACATAGAGCGGCACCATCTAAGGTGGGTAACGGATGAGTCAGACCTGCCGGGCGGCCATGCCAGAGAATCTCAGTCTTCACTGGGTTCACCTTCAGTCTGCTAGCACGTAGCCAGTTCGACAGATTTCCAGACATAGGGTGAAACTGTCTGGAATTGACATTGCTCCAGGCTCCAGGCGCAGAAGGAGTTGGGTATCGTCCGCATATTGGTAGCAGTCCAGGCCGAAACTCCGAGCCAAACTAGAAAGCGGTCTAACATAGATGTTGAAGAGAAGAGGAGAGAGAATTGCACCTTGGGGGACCCCACATAGTTGCAGACTTCTGTCCATAGTTCTTGTAGTACTCTATTTATTAAATCTAATCCCTTAAATCTATTCTTCACCTCCACTGCGTATTCACTAGGAATGTTAGTGGGATCATCTCTAACTGGTCTGTGTGTTTCCCCTATTCTCTTTAATCTGACCTTAAATTTTACCAGTTTGTAAACCAACATACCAGGCACTAGACTTGAACCAATTAATCTGTAAGCAGGAGAACCCAAATGAATTATTTTCTGCACCATGGTGTTTTTGTGTGTGAGACAGACAGACAGAGAGAATAGAGCAAATGATAGGTCTGAGTTATACTGCTGATGCCATCATTATATTTCATTAGTATGCCATGAGACCCAGAAGATGTCTGAGGAGCAATACATTCTGCATGCATACCTGTGGGCACCGGGATTTTGTATATACTGTATTTTATTAAGCATATATAACTTTGGGTCAGAACCAACATTATCTTGTTTCGGCTATTCTACAAGTGTACTTCTTTATCTCTTGAAATGTGAAAAAGCTATAGCATCTGTCAAACATATCTTTTTGAAAATGGGAAATTTCACCAGTCACTGAATAAGGCTTTAAAAAGGCAGAAAACGTCCCAATTCAAAGGCAGCTGTGACTGATAAGGGGAACAGTGGACAAAAAAACTTGACTCGATTAACTTACTGACTTAGAAACTGTAATGGGCAGCAATTTCAGCACAGCAGAACAGAGAAACACTCATTAGAGAGTCTTTCCCTCTGAAAAGATTCACAAATCTGACTTCCGCACCCAAAGCCGCTATTCAGAAACTTGGACAGTCTGTTTAAGTCTTTATGTTCCTGGCTGCCAAAAACCCATATAAATAACTCACTCACTTTCTCTCCTTTTCTGTTCCTTCCTCTTCTTTCTTTTGCCCTTTAAAAGAAATTTAGTTAGGACTTTCTGACAGAGATCTTACTTATTAAAAGGTTTGTTGTATCTTTCCTATTAACAGTTTTAACTACATATATATCGAAATAGGCATATATACCCACTGATATGAGGCACAGAGTCTGAAGCCTCCCTTGGATGTAATGTGACACCACAGTGTTATGTGAATGACCCTAGATCTCCTGAAATCCCGCTCTTCCTCCCTTCCAGCACAGCTGTAAGCAGACTGGAAACATTTACAAATTGTCATAACATATGTATCCAAGCTGCGATTAATTCTAACTATGGTTTAGGAAGCAAGCCAAATCAAACTAGTCAAAAACTAGTAAAGTTCTGAATCAGCTTAACTCGGGATTTCAATATTTTTATCTGATATATAAGATGCTGTTTGAGGACCCCTGGTATATAAGATGCTGTTTATCTTTTTAGTATTGTTAATATTGTAGTTATCCTTGAAACTAGTATCATTATTCACCAATGCAACTTGATTTTGTTCCTAACGGATATCATCATCATCATCATCATCATCATATTTAATTACTTATTAATCACCCTCCATCCGAGAATGCTCTAGGCGATTTACAAGCTAAATTGTAAAAGATAAAATACATACATACAGGAATTAAAAATGATCAGAGATCGAATGCTCTAGTAAAAAACCAGGTCTTAAGTGCTAGAGTAAAAGGTCCTAAGTCACACATGGCTCTCATGTAGGGTGGCAAGGAATTCCATAAGGCAGGGGCAGAAATAGAAAAGGCCCTGCGTCTGGTCCTTTCCAAGTGCACTTCTCTAGGACCCGGTATATAGAGTAAGTCACGTTGGGCTGGTCGTTGCGACCTCCAATGATGGGAGAAGGAGAGGGGGTCCCTAAGGTATGATGGACCCTGGCCGTAAAGAATTTTAAAGGTCAGAACTAACATCTTATACAGGCCACGGTACTCAGTTGGAAGCCCATGTAAATGTTGCAGCACTGGTGTTATATGGCATTTCATGGGCGTTCTTGTGAGTAACCTGGCTGCCGCATTCTGAACAATACGGAGCTTTCGGGTCGTAGACATAGGAAGGCCAACATACAGGCCGTGGCAATAGTCCAGCCTAGACATGACCGTGGCATGGATGACAGTTGCCAGAGCCTCATCAGATAGGTAGGGTGCCAATTGCCTTGAGCTGAATGGTTCAGTTATTGCGTGTTGTGCCTCAAAAAGTGCATAAGAACATGAACATATTCAAATGCAAAAATGAATGTTGTGATTTGTTACACACACTACCTGTATATACACATCTCATTACAATAAAAACAATATAATCTTCTTTTCCCAGTTATGTTTGTAAAGACACAGGACTTTATCACACCAACCGACTAGTCCTTTACAGTTGCATTAGCATAGGTGAGCCATACATATGGGATTGAGAACCTACAATATCACAGTTCTCTTCAGAAGTGCAATTATTTGGATTCTGGACACTCTCACAACCTGTAGTATTTCCTGCATTATTGCAGTTAATCATTATTAATTAATCATTTTTATTGTAGGGCAATTGTGAAATTAAAAACCTAAAGGGGTGGTTAGTGAAGGGTAGACTAGAGAAGAGGAGAATCCCATCCCCTGATGTTACTGCTGGCAAGCCAGAACAAACACAAAAGGGACATTTTGTAGTATAGTTTAAGGTAGGAACAAAGAGACTTAGGAAGCTATTGACAGGTTTTACCCCTCAATAGCTAAGAATGGAAGAATTGCCGGGGGAGGAGGATGCACCTGACTGTCACTTTTGGTGAAGGTCCACCTCCAACACTGGTTTGCCTGTCTATGACATAAAGTCCTCAGTCACTAAGAAAGGATAGAAAATAGTATGTGGAAAAAGAAAGATAATCAGTATGAAAAAGGAAAACCCAGTTGGAGTGAGAGGATAAATTCTCAGACGAGTGTTGTTTCCATTACTGAGGGGTGCACTGAAGGAAAAAAGAGCAATCTTTACATTCCACCTTTAAAAAACCTTTTTTCTGTGCTAGTGAGAACTTTAACAACCCCGAACTCTACCATTTGTATTTAATCTGCCAATTTCTTCAAGCTGTGTTCAGTTTCAAGCACCAAACACTTCTCATTCTTCTTGATCATTGTGTTTTACATCTTGTTCTTTCCTTTTAAAAAACTTGATGAAGCTGTAATTAACATTATACAGTCCAGAGCAGAAAACAAAAACACTAGTTTCTGTTCATCATCTAAAACTGAAAATGCATTATTGGGAAGACATAACTCTCTTGCTGAAACAGCTCCTCAAGCAGTTGGGCACAGATGGTGGAGCTGGGGGACTCCTGTTTGACTCCCTGGCCTGTCACCTGTGGGGTCCCTCAGGGCTTAATTCTGTCCCCCATACTATTTAACATTTACATGAAACCGCTGGGAGAGATCTTCTGGAAATTTGGAGTTCAGTGTCAAATTTACACAGACAACACCCAACTCTATTACTCCTTTCCACCAAAAGCCAAGGATGCCATCCTGGTCTTGAACTGGTGTCTGTCATCAGTAATGGACTGGATAAGAGCTAACAAATTGAAATTAAATTCAGACAAGACAGAGGTACTCCTGGTCAGTCAAAGGGAGAACAGGGTATGGGGTACAGCCAGTGCTGGATGGGGTTGCATCCCTCTGAAAGCACAGGTTCACAGTTTGGGGGTGATCCTGGATTTGTCACTGAACCTGGAACCACAGATGTCGGCAGAGGCCACGAGCACCTTTGCACAGTTAAAACAATATCATCATCATCATCATCATCATCATCTTTGATTACTTATTAATCGCCCTCCATCTGAGATGCTCCAGGCGATTTACATAGCAGAAATTATACAGGATAAAACACATACAAACAAATATTAAAATTAACATGGGTCAAATGCTCTAGTAAAAAGCCAGTGCCCTAAGTCATGCATGGCTCTCATATAGGGAGGCAAGGAATTCCATAAGGCAGGGGCAGAAATAGAGAAGGCCCTGCGTCTGGTGCTTTCCAAGTGCACTTCCCTAGGACCCGGTAAATAGAGCAAATCACGTTGGGATGGTCATGGCGACCTCCGATGATGGTAGAAGGAGAGACGGTCTCTAAGATACAATGGACCCTGGCCATATAAAGTTTTAAAGGTCAGGACCAGCATCTTATACAAACCACGATACTCAATTGGGAGCCAGTGTAGATGCCGCAGCACTGGTGTTATGTCGCATTTCATGGGTGTTTTTGTGAGTAACCTGGCCGCAGCATTCTGGACAATATGGAGCTTTCGGGTCATAGAAATAGGAAGGCCAACATACAAGGCATTACAATAGTCTAGCCTAGATGTGACCGTGGCATGGATGAGTGTTGCCAGAGCCTCATCTGACAGGTAAGGTGACAGTTGCCTCGCTTGTCGTAGATGGAAAAAGGCCTGTTTGCTGGCAGCAGCGACCTGAGCCTCCATTGTCAGCTGCGAATCCAAAACGACACCTATGGAGATAGAACAGCGCCATCAAAGGTAGGTAACGGATGGGTCGGACCTATCGGGCGGCCATGCCACAGGATCTCAGTCTTCGCCAGATTCACCTTCAGTCTGCTAGCACGTAGCCAGTTCGACAAAGCCTCCAGGCCTAAGGTGAAATTGTCAGGTATTGACATTACTCCAGGCTCCAAGCGCAACAGGAGTTGGGTGTCGTCCGCATATTGATAGCAGTCCAGGCTGAATCTCCAAGCCAAACTGGCAAGGGGTCTAACAGATGTTGAAAAGATGAGGGGAGAGAAAACTTGTGCGCCAGCTGCACCTGAACCTTGAGACGCCTGGTCATGGTAGTCCACACCTTAGTCACATCCTGTTTGGACTATTGCAACACTCTCTACATGCCTTTTAGCCTAGTTTGGAAGCTACAATTAGACCAAAGTTCGGCCGTAAGATTGTTAAATGGAGTGCCGTATCGTGAGAAGACGACTCCCATGTTGAGACAGCTCCACTGGCTGCCGGTCTGCTTCTGAGCTAAATACAAAGTGCTGGTCGTTACCTATAAAGCCCTAAATGTTTCAGGTCCAGGGTATTTGTCTAATCACATCTCCCTATACAGACCATGCCGGGCACTGCAGTCTGTGGAGGAGGCCCTCCTCTCGATCCCATCCCCGTCACAAGCGTGGCTGATGGGGACGAGAGAGGGGGCCTTCTCCGCGATTGCTCCCCGGCTCTGGAACTCCCTTCCAAAAGAAATAAAAACAGCCCCCATCCCCCTCTCTTTCAAAAAGCTACTAAAATACAATTTTGTACTTTGGCCTAGAGGAAGGAGGAGGATTAGTAATGCCACTGAAAAGCAGGTACACTGGGATTGTGGCGCAGCTGGCTGAGTGTCAGCTGCATTAAGATCACTCTGACCAAAAAGGTCATGAGTTCGAAGCCAGCCCGGGTTGGAGTGGGTTTCCAACCAATTGTGTGTAGCCTATTGTCGACCTTTGCAACCTGAAAGACAGTTGCATCTGTCAAGTAGGAAAATAAGGTACTACCTTAAAGTGTGGGGAGGCTAAATTAACTGATTTATGAGGCCATAAAGAAGACTCCAGCAAAGCATTCCAGCGGGGAAGCATGCGGGGAATGTGGAAGTGCTTCATCAGCATCGCAGATGTACGATGAAAGCGACAGCTCCCCTGGCGGCCAGAAAAAATTAAATAGCCTCTGCCTCTGTCTATATCTGTATATGTTTGTATGTCAAAATTGGCATTGAATGTTTGCCATATATGTGTACACTGTAATCCGCCCTGAGTCCCCTGCGGGGTGAGAAGGGCGGAATATAAAAGCTGTAAATAAATAAATAAATACAATGCTGTTATTATTCCGAATTCTATGTATTGCTTTAGTGTTTTAGTTTATGCCGGGCATTGAATATTTGCCATTGAATATTATACTTTGGCCACATCATGAGAAGAAAGAAAAGCTTAGAGAAGACAATTATGCTGGGGAAAATGGAAGGAGAAATGAAGAGGGGCCGACCAAGGGCAAGATGGATGGATGGGATCCTTGAAGTGACTGGATTGACCTTGAAGGAGCTGGGAGTGGTGATGGCCAACAGGGAGCTCTGGCGTGGGCTGGTCCATGAGGTCACGAAGAGTTGAAAACGATTGAACGAATGATCAACAACAAATGGGTAAACCGCCCTAAGTCCCCCAGGGGAGATAGGGCGGTCTAAAAATGAAGTTTATTTCTTTATTTTTAGTTTCTGTTCAGTCAAACCCATGCAAGAACTGCAGCTTAAAGCACACATAGCAGAAAAAAGGTACAGCTTCTTTTTGAAGATGTTCACAGGAAGAAACCGACCATGTCTGTAGGCAATTGGTTCTGTTGCTGAATTGCTTTTACCATAAAGTTTCCTTCTAATGTTCAATCAAAACCTATCCTCCTGAAATTTAAAACCATTAGATCTGGTTCTACCCTCTGGGCCATCAGAGAACAAATGTGCATCTTCCTCTCTGTGAGAGCCCTTGAGGTATTTAAACACACTTCAAAGTGCTACTTATGAGCAATAAATCTCTAACTGGTTTAGGTCCAGACCATCTGAAAGACTATCTCCCTAGATCAGACCTGCACAACTCGGCAGTCCGTAGGGGCCAAAATTAAAATAGGTTAAACTTCTTCAGGACACAGATAGGTTTTTAGCGCAAAGGCAAACAAAGAAAGCTATAATGGAAAGTTAAAAACGTAATTGCTTAAAACTGGATTTAATTGTACTGCATTTCATTGAACTGCTTTAAAATTAGAGGAAGCCTGCTGGGAAAGAAACAATTACCTTATTTACAAAGATCAGTTCAAGGCTGCTGCCAGGACCATGACAAAGGGAAGTGAAACCTAATTTAAATTTACTGTGCACTCTTAGCACAGCATTGCAAAGTGGAAGTTTTTGGATTTGATTAGTTTTGCAAGCTGAACAAAATAGTTGCAAGATGTATAGCTCTCAAGAAAAGACGAAAAGGAATGACATTGTGTGGCTGAAAGTGGAAACAGTGCTTAAAAGCCTTTAAAGTACAATTTCTTACATGGACTGAGTTTTTGAAGGCAAATGGATTGAGAACCACATCCAGCTCAAAGGGGTCAAACATACAAGACCCAAGAAGAGGATCAGTGAGAATAGAGCACCAACGGAATTGATGACGATCAAATGATTTTGCAAGAACTGAAGTAGATAAAGGCAGATATGAATATAATAAGGTCTGGTATTAATAAAATATCTGCAGATATGAAGAAAGAAATAAAACAGGACATGAAGGAGGAATTTAAAATAAGATTGATTAGAAGGTAGTGGCGATTTTTAAAGACAAAGGCATTTGTTGAGGACAAGGAAGGATTATGCTATTATGACTAATACAATTATGCTGGCAAACTATTTTGTTGGGAAAACTTGGAAGGAATATAGTTGAATAGAAAGAAAGAAAATCCAACTTGAACACAATACAAAAAGGCAATGATTTTATCAAAAATATAGGAAAGCTATCTCTTCTATGCCAACTTTGGTCCTGATCCATTGTCGTTTGGGTTCACAGTGCTCTCTGGTTGTGGGTGAGCTACAGTGTGCAGCAGCATAACTTCATTTTTTCAAAACTTAATAAAACCCATTGTATGAATCAGAATATATATATGTATGTATGTATGTATGTATGTATGTATGTATATAATGTAGGTGCATACCTAAAGTTTTGTTTTACGTAGTTTTGAAGATCAAATTAGGTAGGTGACGTACCCCGTTCTCCACACACAGAGTAAACCAATTTCTGGCGTTTGTCATGACTCTTGCCAGCATAGCAGGCGTTACGTTGGCAATTTTTTCCTGGATGTTGGTCTTCAAATCTTGTAGGGTCCTTGGACGGTTCACATAAACACGGGATTTCAAAAAACCCCATAGAAAAAAATCACAAGGGGCCAAATCTGGAGAGTGGGCCGGCCACCCCAAATCCCCTCTAATTGAGATGTGGCGCTCTGGGAAGTGTTCCCTCAAAACAGCCATCGATGCTCTTGAAGGGTGTGCAGTTGCACCATCTTGTTGGAACCAAATGTCCCCTAAGTCCAACCCATCTAGCCATGGGGAAAAAAATCCTGTAACATGTTTACATACCAGTCCGAATTCACTGTCACTATGACTTCATTTTCCTCAAAGAACCAGGGACCAATAATTCCAGCTGAGGAAATTGCACACCACACTGTGATTTTAGGTGAATGCAAAGGCCTTTGATGCAATTCTCGAGGATTGTTGTCAGCGCAGTAGTGCACGTTTTGTTTGTTGACGAATCCACACAAATGAAAATGGGCTTCATCACTTAAAAAAAACACAAAACAATAGCGTCCTCAGGAACGACTACAAGAAGAACCTCACATGCGTTCCTCCGAGAACTGAAGTCACGTTCAGAAAGTTCCTGCACAATCGCCATCTTGTAAGGATGGAAATGAAGATCATCATGAAGAATTCTCACAGAACGATCGGAAAGTCCAAAGGCAGATGCATGTTTGTGCGCAGAATGCCATGGTGATTGCAACATTGAAGCTCTCACTGCATCAATGTTCTCAGGTGATCTAATGGGCCGAGGGACTCCAGTTCTTCATCTTGTCGCACTTGCAGTTTGATTTCTCACGTCACAATTGATTTCCGGTCTGGGGCAGGGGCCAAATTAAAGCGATTCCGAAAGGCACGCTGGATTGCGATCACAGAACATCCACTCGAAAAGTAGGCCTCAGTGGCAAAAGCACGCTTCTCACTGTTCCAACGCATGATGGCGGCTGAACTGTGTCAGGACAAAACTTTATACTCCTGCCTCTTGAACGAGACCACTAGCGCTCCACTACGTCTTCAATCAACTGAATGGCGCGCATTTTAAAAAAGGAAGTTATGCCGCTGCACTTGTATAACTTCCAAACTTCAAGGTCAATCCCTCCAAACTCCACCAGTATTCAAAGTTGGCGATGTTGGGACTGTAAGCAAAATGTGGTTCAGATCCATAGTTAGTTTGGTACACAGTGCTCTCTAGTTGGGGGTGAGCTATAACTCCTGAAATTCAAGGTCAATTGTCTTCAAGCCTCACCAGTATTTAAAGGTGGCCATGCTGGTCAATGTTTGGTCCAGATCCATCATTGGTTGGGTTCACAACACTCTTTGAATGGGAGTGAATAATAAGGAAGAAGCAAAGTGTAGAAACCAGTTTGAGTCTTATATAGTGTTTATACACACTGGTCAGAACCAGTTCCAGAATTTGAAGTATTTGCAGTTTCACAGCCATAGAGAATTTTCTCCCCAAAGCCCCCTGTCCCAATGTACATGTATGAATGGCCGGAATGTCCATCACTTAATCGGTTTTGTCATGTGATGTGGTTTATAGCTATGTATGCTGATGTGCGTTACTGGGCCTATTTCAGATAATCTTGGTTTAAAGCTTTTAAAGCACGTTCCTGAATGTGTTCACACCGTGTATCATTTTGAATGTGCCTTGTGACAGCTGTCACATCCAAAGACTGTGTAATTTTTAATATTCTCTGAAAATGCTTCTTATATCTGTATATAAAGGCAAGAATTTAATTTTTTTATAATCAAAATTATAGATTACTTTAGTAGTGCTATTAAAAGGTTTATTTCCTGCCATCAAATCTGTGACTATAAAAATTATATATAAGAATAAATTTAGCTTCCCAAAGACATCCTTCTTTTGTCTCTTGCTGACTAGAAAAAAAATGATATTCAAAAAATCCATGCCCAGAAAGTAAGATTTTTTTTATTTGGGAAAGAGTAAATACTTCCTACATGCTTAGAATTCAAATGAGATGATGAAAGAAGCCATTTCCGCTGTGCGTGTTTATCAACATGCCACACATTTGAGAACCTCATAATGTTTGTCCAACCTGAGGCTGCTCCTTCGGATGGGATTAAGTGTGACCCATGGGCCAAAATCTAACATAATCAGGAATTCCTGAGCTGACACTACTGAAATTAAATTAATGGAAATGCAATTCAAGAACACACAGAAAAGTGGAGTTAAAATAACATAACATGATTAAAAACTTGAATTAATTCATGCAAGCATGAGCGTTCTTCATGAAAAATAGGTTTGACAGGCAGCCATTTATAACTAATAAGACTATTATCCATTCATGTTTGGCAGGGAAGCTCTACTTCCTGAAGTGGTTTTAGCTTTACTTAATTGCTACTGTTGCTTCTAGAAAAACAAAATCAAATTATTGTTCATAAATGTCAACTATGGTGTTTAAACTAAAAGTAATTGTATAGCTACATAAAATTACTCCAGAGAGATATGATTTGTCTATAAATGCTTAAGTATCTGGAAAATGGATTAATCCAGAAAGGGGTGCCCAGAATTAATCCTAGATGGAGCCCAGGAATTAAAATAAATTGCCTTTGACTTCAGAAAAGGAAAATGATCTAGAATGAGAGGACTGAGAAAAGGAAGTTGAAATGCAGGGCCAAGAAGGTAAAATTCTCCACTATCTGTGGGAGTTACTCAAATTCTTAATAACAGTAGTTTGGCTAAAATGTCTGAACAGACCATCAACCCAACAAGGACTTCAACATAATTAGGAAGTCATTAAAGGAAAGCCTTTCTTCAGAATATGGAAACCTTCTGAATATGAGGTGAATAAAATTCATGTCCAACATAAATGCAGAGAGAAAAAAGTATGTACATATATACGAGAGGTGTTCATTAAAGATGTCTCCTGACCCACTTCTATTTATCATGATATAAGTCTCTATAGGTTACGGACCAATTTACAACTCAGAATTGATAACCGTCTTGATTTTACAGGTGTTGAAGTGGTGTGAGGTTTGATAATGGACTCAGTGGATTACAGAGTAGTCATAAAGTTCCTTTACTTGAAAGGCTGCACACCAAAGGAAACGTTCAATGAGATGAAAGAGGTTAAGGGTGATGATTCCCCATCATCAAGAAATGCCATTGTTGATTCAAATGTGGTCAGACTTCGGTGCAAACAGCTCCAATTCCAGGGCGACTCAGCTCTGCTATGATGAACACACCATCCAGCAAGTGGATGACTCCATTTTGGAAAACTGTCTTGTAGACATTTGCCAACTAGCCCAAAATGTCAAGATTAGTGTGGGGTCTGTGGAAAAAAAATCATCCAATGCCATCTTCACATGCATAAGGTATCCGCTCGCTGAGTCCCCCAGCTGCTCACATCTTTCCAGAAGCAGGAACAAATTTGAAGATAGCCAGCTGTTTGAGGTAATTGATGTGGTGTTTCTTTTCTTCCGGGGACCATGGTCCTAGACGGTGAGGTTTTTGTAGTGAGCTCTCCAGCAGTAGGTGAGTCCATTGTGATGGTATCTTTTGGTTGTGGTTTATGGAAGGAAACCCCTTAACAAACATGGTGCACTGAGTCCACCATGTTAGTGTACAAAGTATTTGTCTCAGCATAGTGAGGAACAGGGAGTTGTGCTCGAACAGCAGGTTGAAGTTGTTAATGAACCATCTTTAAAGTGGCCATAGACAGAGGCAGGCATGAGGTGTTACAGCTACCATAGATGACATGTATCCGAGGAGAACCTGAATTGATCTAGCTTGGACCTGACTGAGGAACTGACAACATCTGACTTCTCATTGAAGGGCATCAAACCTCTTCAGAGGAAGGAAGTCCTTTTGAATGGAGGAGTCGAATAGTGTGCCGACAAAGTTCACAATCCTTTAAATTGTTAGACTTGGCTTCTCAGAATTGGGATGAAGGCCCAACGAGCCTAAAGAGAAATAGTGTGAAGTCTATGTGAACTCAAAGTGCTTCTTTGGACTGTGTTCCAAGATACCAATCGTCCAAGCATGGGAACAGGATGATGTGGTTCTTTCAAAGATAGGCCGCTACCACTGCCATGCACTTTGTGAAGAGGCAAGGTGTGGTGGCAAGTCCAAATGAGAGGAGGGTTAATTGGAAGGTTTGCCAACAGACTCTGAAGACCAGGAATTGACGGTGGGAGGAGCATAATGAGATGTGGACATACGCGTCTTTGAGGTTGATCATGGAAGACCTGTCACCCCACTTGAGGAGGGGAAGAATAGAACTTATTGTGACCACCTGGAACTTCTTTGGGATGAGGAAGGTGTTCAGCACCTGGAGGTTCAGTATCAGATCGGGATCATAAAATACTTGGAGAAGAATGTGTTTAGGTTCAAGTCTGGAGTTAGAGGGTGAATTGCGTTCTTTGATAGGAGTCAACCTGTTTGAGGATTGCTGAAGAGTTTTGAGTGTTTATGACTCGACTAGTGGGGGGGAAGGTCATAGAATTCCAAGGTGTAGCCTCTATTGACAATATTGAGCACCCATACATCTGAGGTGATAAGAGACCAAGTGAGTGATAGCAGGCAAGACAGTATGCAAAGGGTGGAAGTCAGGATTCCACAGTGGGGGGGGGGAGGGGGCTAAGCAATGTAGGTAGTGGCTGGCTCGAGACATTTTTTCTGTACATTACAGCCAAGATAATAGCCATTCTGCTAACTTCTCCCTAACTACCTATCCCATGCTACCCATGTTAGATTCAAGAGTTTCCAGAAACTACATGTTCCAGCCTTCATTTGATGCTTCAAAAACCATTCCGTGTTCTTGCACCCATCCATGGCAGTCTGATAAAACACGTCCTTTAAATATTGGAACAAAGTGTCAACAGCATCTGAAGTGTTCCTCCACAGGTGTTAATTAGCAGGTAATGTGTCAACCAGCCTCTGATGTTCAGAAGAAAAGATGTCATGAGCTTCTCTGATGTTTCTCCCACATACAGGTACACAAACAACATGGTAGTGTAAACCAGTCCAGCATGGTACTGGAAACAAGTCTTTCTGGTAGTGTAAACTAGTCCAGAAAAAAACTGATAAGGTTTGGAAGGGCAGTTTTGAAAGAACTAGATAAGATCTCCATGGATGATTCTCAACTGTAAAGATGTGTCATTTAATACCAAAGTTAGAATTGTCTATACTATCATATTTCAGATTTCTTTGTATATTTGTAAAACAATTAAGAAAACTGATAAGAAGAAAATCATCTCATCTGATGATGATGATGATGATGATGATGATGCGGCAACACCAGAGGCACTCCAAGTGGCCAGATACTGGTCAAAGGACATTTAATCAGCTACCAAGTTTGCAAAATTTGTGCTTTTTTATCTGTTTGTTTATTTTGTTCTGTTAGAAATGTAATACAATGTTCTGGTTGCGGATGACACGATAAATAATATCTCATCTGAAATGTGGTACTGGAAAAAAATAATAAATGGGCCCAAGAACAAATCAGGCCTGAACTCTCCCTAGAAACCAAGATGATATAGTATGAAGCTGGACATATCCTGAAAAGACGTAACTCATTATAAATGACAATACGAGAAGATAGCAGGAAAAGAGGTAGACAACACTAACTGTGGATAGACTCAAAACTGATGATAAGGTAATTTGGAGGTATCTCTTTCATAGAGTGGGCTTGACAGCAATTAACAAAAACAGAAAACTAGAGCAAGGCATATACTGCAGAAATAAGGATAAGAGTCATATTCCAAAAAACAGAACTGTTTATTTTATACACTGGGACGTCCATGTTTAGAAAAACCTAGATGGAAGGCAAAGAAGAAGAAGAAAACCCTGAATATAAACTGAGAATTGTTCCTGGTTGGATTACTAGTCCATCTTGGTGCTATATTTCCCTAGAAGCATGTACAAGTCCTGGCAAATAACGTAACTATCCAAAATACCTTAAGGATCACTTTATTTTATAAGACCTTGCCTATGCCCTACAATCAGCTAAAGACGACTTTCTGGCAGGACAATTAATGCAAAAAAACCCTGTCCAGATAACGTCACTGCCCTCTCACATACTGCTAGAGGTGGTCTTGAAAATAGTGCTAAACTTTGTCAAACTCGTTGTATTTTGGGATTTTAACATCCGTGTTCAGGCACCCTCATCAGAGCCAACTCAGGATTTTAGAGGTTCCATGGCAGTGATGGGCCTGTTTCAATTAATAACTGGTCTTATCTATACAGCAGGTCACATTCTTGACCTGCTTTTTGCTGGTTAGGGTGATGGTGACTAGGGGACGTTGTGTGTGTGTGTGTGTGTGTGAAATAACGTGACTGTCACTTCCAGTCTACCTGCGAAGGAGTGAGGCCTAATCTCCCAATTCTCTGAGGAGGGTAAGCAAAATATGGTGGTTACTGTAAAACAACTGCTGTTAAATAGCTGGAAATAGCATAGCGTTACTGTCACTCTGCTATTGCACAACAAAATTAAACACTTCCCCAGCATACACCACAAAACAACACACCCATCCCCCCACACCCCAACCACTACCACATCAATGCAAAACAATGGAGTTCAACATAGCCTCAGCTTTAGGATAAAAGCTATCTCTCAGTCTGTTTGTCCTTGCCTTTATCACCCTGAATCATCTGCCAGATGACAATAATTTAAAAAAAAAGAACAATATGCCAGGTGAGAAGATCCTCAGAAATGCTCTGAGCTTTCTTAAGGCTGTGGACCTATAAAGCTCTTCCAAAAAGGAAAGAGATCAACCAATGATTCTCTGTGCAGAAGTGGTGACCCAACCCATTGGAGCACCGTCCTGTCTGCCACTGTGCAGTTATCAAGCCATGCACAGATGCAGTACGTTAGGGCACACTCTGTATCACAGCGGTAGAAAGTCACAGCATTTTTTCATTCAGTTACAGTAGTAGTAATTTTATTGATCAGCCCTTAGGCCATATCACAATAAGAAACAGAACAACAAGGCCTGACAAGACCTGATCACACTCCATGTAGTAAGTTAAAAGAAGACACTTATAACACTTATAACAATACAGTAAATAAATATGATAAGACATGATAAAACTGATAAACTGATCAAGCTGAGCATACACATCACACTTCATTATCACCCCCACAATTCACCCCAATCAGCCCTACATATGTGGTTCTCAGACGTATTGTTTTGCTTAAGTACAGAGCTGTTTTATATGTTATTTTTGGGTCTTGGCCACACATAAAATAACTTGTTCTGATGTGAGATTCCCAATACATTGTTCGTTTGATATATGGACCAAGGTGGAAGTCTCTCACCTTTTGATACAATTTGCAATCAAATAATATGTGTGCTATATCCTCAATTTCAGGTGCCCCGCAGATACAACTCCATTCATTGTTAATCATAAGATTAACAAAACAATATAAGCATAACAATTGTTGCCATAACACACATATATTCAAAGTAATCCTGCCTGTTCAAGGCAATTTAAACATTTAAAAGGCAGAGCCAAGATTTGTGAAAGCCCAAAAATTCTAGGGGGCCCGGGAATTAATTGCAATGCTATGGCAGGCAAAAATAATATTAGGTACGGGTCTGTGGCTGTTCATGCCAGGGCCAATTTGAGGAAGTGATCTGGGTAATTGGTAGGAAGAATAAGGCTGTTTTCAACAATGTGTAAGGCTGAGTTAGAACTGGTCATTTTCAAAGGCTTGTTGAAACCACCAGGGGAGGGATGGGGCCTGTCTTATTTCCCTTGGAAGGGCATTTCAGAGGCGGGGGGCCACCACCAAGAACGCCCTCTCTCTCGTCCCCACCAACCGTGCTTGTGACAGAGGTGGGACCGAGAGGAGGGCCTCCCCAGAAGATCTTAGAGTTCGTGGTTGGTGTGACGGTGCGACTGGTGCCACTTGCATGTAAATATATAGTTGAATTGTTTGGTTATCTACAGCTTTCTATCAATGTTGTTTTGCTCCCCCAGCTCAATTGTTTGACTCCACCCCTTCCCAGGGAAGAGGGCAGTGCTTTCTTTTTCATTCCACCATCAATCAGCTCAACAGATGGACGTGAGAAAGGTGTGGCTCTATGCCCTTAGTCAAGCCATCTCTTACCACCAATTCTTTAGTTTGTACTCTTAAGATTCATACTTCATGTCCAGCTCACCTGGACAACGTTGAGGAACCTTAAGCGCCTTCAAATGAGTCCTTTGGCATCAAGAGGAAGACTTTGTGCCTTCAATATAGGCTATTGGACTGGGGTTGTGAATGTTCCGACTTTCACAGACATTGAGAAAGAGGGAACTTGGAAAGCTTCTCAGCTGGAAAACTCCTTGGACCCAAGACTACAAAGACTGTAATGTATATTTTCTTTACTCCCTCCTCTTTGAAACATCAAGTTTAATGCCTCAGAAAGATAACTCATGGTGAACAATAAAGCCTATTTCGAGTTATCTATATTGTTTTGTTGGTCCTTGAGAGTTCCAGTTCTCTAAAGGAGGGCAAGAAGCAATTCCCTGGGGAAAAGATGCCATGTCCATATTTCTTTCACTAAGAACTATAGCCCCCAGGCACGACGGCACAGTTGGTTCCTTAGAAGTCTCAGGTAGTACAGTTTCTGATGGGCCCTTTTAACCAGCACTGCCATATAGGTGCCCCAGGTCAGATCTGTCAGAACTTTGTGAATAATAGGAAATTTAAATTGTGTGTTTAAATCTGGCAATGTGTGTGTATTTATTTATTTACTTCATTTAATTACCGCTTTTCTCAGCCCTTAGGCGATTCAAAGCGGTTAACAACAGCAGCAGCAAAAATTCAATGCTAACATCATACAAACCATTTAAAAACAATTAACACAATAATAACACACTAAGTAATTAAACATCAGTAAACAACTCATTAGCGTCTCATAACTAGAAACATGATCCAGCTCGTCATCCGTAGTTCCGTTTTCCTATATTCATTGCACTACCTATTCAAACGCCAGTTCAAATAACCAGGTTTTCACTTTTCTCCGAAATACCATTAGTGAGGGAGCCGATCTAATGTCCGTGGGAAGGGCGTTCCAAAGCCGAGGGGCCACCACTAAGAAGGCCCTGTCCCTCATCCCCGCCAAACGTGCCTGTGTTGCAGGCGGGATCGAGAGCAGGGCCTCCCCAGAGGATCTTAAAGTCCTAGTGGGTTTGTAGGCGGAGATGCGTTCGGATAGGTAACTTGGGCCAGAAACGTTTAGGGCTTTATAGGCCAACACCAGCACTTTGAATTGTGCCCGGTAGCAAATTGGTAACCAGTGGAGCTGGCACAGCAGAGGAGTTGCATGCTCCCTGAGTGCCGCTCCTGTTAGTATCATGGCTCCCGAACGTTGAACCAATTGAAGCTTCCGAGCAGTCTTCGAAGGCAACCCCACGTAGAGAGCGTTGCAGTAGTCTAAACGGGATGTAACCATAGCGTGGACTACCGTGGCCAAGTCAGACTTCCCAAGGTACGGGCAAAAGTCATCCAGCAAGGATGAGTGGTCAGTTTCCTAAAAAGGACATAGCAAATGTTTCTTGCTTCCTCTGATGTAGACGGACATTGTGTGATGGCACAATGTACTGGGCGTGTACTTACTGGTAAGAGTCTCACTCGATCGCCATTATGAAAATGCACGCTGAACAGAATGGCCTTTTTCTTTTTTTTAACCACTAGCTGAGCTGCTAATTGACCGGAGCAATGAGAGATTGAGGGGCTTACTTTGTATATAGTGTGAATGACTTTACAACTGCAATAAAGCTGTTTATTGCTTAAATCGGCTGCTGAGCTATGAAGTGCTTAAAGGGTGTTTGCGTGGGACTGCAGGCCTGTCGAGTCCTTGCCAAGAGTGACATTGACAGATGGTAACTCACACCCAAGTTCCAACAAGATCCTCCTTAACAACGACACCCAGGAACTTAAAAGTGGCCACCTGCTCCACTTGGTCTCCATTCATGATCAAGAAGTGAATTTCTGGTCTATTCTTTCTATAGTCCATTATGATCTCCTTGGTCTTATTGATGTTAAGAACCGGATTATTGTCCCTGCACCCACGAGAGCAGCCAATCCACCTCATCCTGATAGGCAGACATATCCCTTTTGGAGATAAGCCCCACCATGGTTGTATCATATGCAAATTTGGTAATTATATTGCTTTGGTGAACAGGGGTACAAGCATAAGCAAACAATCATATGCATACAAAGTGTAAAGCAGAGGACTCAACACACAGCCCCATGGCATCCCAATATTGAGAGTATGATTACCTAATCTAACCCTCTGGGAATGTCCAGACAAGAGTCCATAATCCAGAAACAGAATGAATATGACAACCCAAGATTCATGAGATTAGACACCAGTCTATGTGGGAGGATTGTGTTAAAAGCAGAACTAAAGTCTGCAAAAAGCATCCTCATTCTGGGACAAATGGGTCACAAGTTGGACAACCTTGGTGTACATATTTGAGTTGAGTACTCACATTGCTTTCATGTTATCTCAGGGCCCATTTATAACTGATGATTGTCTTTATGGAAGTAACTATGTGGGGCTGAATCAGCCCCATGCAGCATTTGACCAGTGGTCAATGCAGATGGGGCCTAGGTTAAAAATTATTACTGGGGGATAAGAACATGCTAGATTAATCTTCAAATGTATTTTTATATTTGTTTTTTTGTTTTATGACTCTGATTTTGCCATGGATTTATATTCTACTAATGCTGGCCACATGACTTTGGAGGTGTCTACGAACAACGCTGGCTCTTGAGTTTAGAAATGGAGATGAGCACCACACCCCAGAGTCGGACACGATTGAAATACCTTTACCTTTCCCTAATGATTTCAAACAAATTTAAAGAAAATGTTAAAATTGCAGCCTGATTTTAACTTGTTGAGAAGAACAGTGAACAGTCAGAATTCAGAAATATATTATGTACAGTTTGTGGAGGTTTTCGCCTATTTGCCAAACAACATGTATAATTCAAGTGTGCCTTACAATCGGTGAAATATGGTAGTTAGAGTCATTTGCCGCAATGATTTTAGAAATGCATACAGCTGCCTGGCATTAATATGCAGAAAGAGTCTATCTAGCCTCTTATAAACAGCGGAGTGCATAAATAGAAAGTAAGATTAACATAAATCCAACCAGGCAAGAATGTAAAATGCCTACCTTTGAGTCATAATCTTATAGGCATCTGGCAGATAGCAGCGGATATTCTCCATCTGAGCAGGATCAGAGTCACAGATTTTATCATCTGTCCTGCCATAGTTGGCACTTTCAATCATGATAACATCTGTTCCTGGGCAGCGCAATTCTATGGGGTAGCTTTCACAGGACAGTTCTCTCCGGACCACAGCCATCGGAACAGGGGCACGGCTAAAAGCTAGAGAGAGGACAAAGAGGCATATTTAATAAAACATTCTGTCTTTACACAAATGCAAACTTTAAAAAAGGCATGAATATACCACATTTCAGATTTTTCCCATGCAAAATTAAACATTACATACGTTTTTTTACAGTAGACTTTCTTTGAATAAAATGTTCTGTTGCAGCACAAATGAACTAATGAAAAGTGGTTGTTCCCAGGGTGTCTAACAAATCGCTTGCTAAATTAGAATAGGATCATAGAGTTCGAAAAGTCACAAGGGTAATCCATTCGAACCCTCTGCCATGCAGGAAAATACAATCAAAGCACTCCTGACAGATAGTCATCCAGCAATAATCCACTTATACAGATAAGATAATGAATGAGTCCAACAAATAGGTAAGCTGTGAAACTTAGACTGTTCAATTCACAGTAATCACAAAATTAAGCAACATGAAATAAGTTTTGCACAGTCTTTCAGTGATGTTGTATGTTCTTGAATCAGCCTCCCACGACCGGTTTCGGCCTTTGCTTAGGCCTTCTTCGGGTGGTCTGTAATATTACATACATAAATGCATTTTACAATAGTATAGGTTGAACATAATGTAATAGAATACATTTAGAAATACTTACAAAGTTCAGTCTTTTACATACGTTCTCATAAGAGATACTTAAATTTTTGCAATGGGATCTAGGTAAAAGGAACAAATTGTGGCTATTAACATTTAAAAGTTATATATACCAAAATAAATGTTTTACCAATACATTTCACCAAATAGGTGTATACTCACAAGGTACTCTGCTGCTAAGTTTGGTTCTAATTGCGAGTATGAATGGGATCTGGGAGTTTCCTCTATTTAAAGAGGAAAATGCACATCAGATGTAGAGGAGACAGAGAAGTTAATTTAAGGCTCATTTAAAGTTATAGGTGTGGAAAATATCACCACTAGATGGTGTTGTGAGTAAGGTACTCCCCAGGGATGTATAGTATGCCAGGGATAATACACAGAACCTCAAGGTTATATATAGCAACTGTATGAGTTGTATTCGTTAAGACCATATGGGTGTTCCGTCCGTAATCTGAAGATCCAATATGTTTCCCTTTGTAGAAGTTTAATGTTAAAGTCCATGTGTTTGGATTGTGTGACTACTTCTAATATATGGTATTTGAAGGATTCAGGATTATGCCGTAGATCATCAAAATGTTTATACAGTATGGAGTCACTGGAATTAGTTCTAATTTTGCTACGGTGTTCTATAATCCTAGACTTCACTTCTCGACGAGTTTGACCAACATACATCAGATTGCATTCACAAATAATCATATAAATAACTCCTTTGGTTGTGCATGTAGCAAAATGGGAGAATTTAATATTCAATGGTGGGTGTGTAAAATTTTTGTCTCCACCAATTGGTTACATACTGAACAATGATGGCACCGATAATTGCCAATCAGATTTGATTTCATGGTCCGAACATTATGAGTTAAATCTGAATGTCCCTTATTAGGTTCCAGTATTTTTTAATTGTTCTGATGGCTCCAGAAGTTTAGACCTGGGAATCTCCTGAGATTGAGGTAACGAAACGGCAGTTTAGGAACCGGGGATATCCTGAACATATAATACAATCATCTTATCTAAAAGTAGCTAATATTCCCAGGTCTAAACTTCTGGAGAACAAGACTAGACCTAGAGTAGAAAGATTAATATGGCCACTTACCCTCACAAATATGTCCAGTTTAGCCATCAGAACAATTAAAAAATACTGGAACCTAATAAGGGACATCCCAGGCTGTGAAAGACCCCCATTAATAGCATATAAAAGAACCAAGAACATTGGGGATTTTTTGGTACATTCAGATTTAACTCATAATGTTCGGACCATGAAATCAAATCTGATTGGCAATTATCGGTGCCATCATTGTTCAGTATGTAACCAATTGGTGGAGACAAAAATTTTTACACACCCACCATTGAATATTAAATTCTCCCATTTTGCTACATGCACAACCAAAGGAGTTATTTATATGATTATTTGTGAATGCAATCTGATGTATGTTGGTCAAACTCGTCGAGAAGTGAAGTCTAGGATTATAGAACACCGTAGCAAAATTAGAACTAATTCCAGAGACTCCATACTGTATAAACATTTCGATGATCTACGGCACAACCCTGAATCTTTTAAATACCACATATTAGAAGTAGTCACACAATCCAAACACATGGACTTTAACATTAAACTTCTACAAAGGGAAACATATTGGATCTTCAGATTACGGACGGAACACCCATATGGTCTTAACGAATACAACTCATACAGTTGCTATATATAACCTTGAGGTTCTGTGTATTATCCCTGGCATACTATACATCCCTGGGGAGTACCTTACTCACAACACCATCTAGTGGTGATATTTTCCACACCTATAACTTTAAATGAGCCTTAAATTAACTTCTCTGTCTCCTCTACATCTGATGTGCATTTTCCTCTTTAAATAGAGGAAACTCCCAGATCCCATTCATACTCGCAATTAGAACCAAACTTAGCAGCAGAGTACCTTGTGAGTATACACCTATTTGGTGAAATGTATTGGTAAAACATTTATTTTGGTATATATAACTTTTAAATGTTAATAGCCACAATTTGTTCCTTTTACCTAGATCCCATTGCAAAAATTTAAGTATCTCTTATGAGAACGTATGTAAAAGACTGAACTTTGTAAGTATTTCTAAATGTATTCTATTACATTATGTTCAACCTATACTATTGTAAAATGCATTTATGTATGTAATATTACAGACCACCCGAAGAAGGCCTAAGCAAAGGCCGAAACCGGTCGTGGGAGGCTGATTCATGAACATACAACAACATCACTGAAAGACTGTGCAGAACTTATTTCATGTTGCTTAATTTTGTGATTACTGTGAATTGAACAGTCTAAGTTTCACAGCTTACCTATTTGTTGGACTCATTCATTATCTTATCTGTATAAGTGGATTATTGGTGTTTAACTTGTCTACCAAGGAACCCATTCATATTGTGTTAGATAGTCATCCAGCCTCAACTAAAAAATCTTCAGACTCCAGCAGGCAGCATGTTCCACTACGGAGCAGCTTGAATCCATTCCTTCATGTCCTAGTCTAGGCATCCCCAAACAAAGGTTTGCGAGTCAGAATGTGTGGCATAGTAGTTTGAACCTCGGATTGTAGCTCTGAATCCAGAGTTATTTTACTCATCACTCTCTCTCAACCTCAGAGGAAGACAAAGAAAAATCCACTTTGAATAAATCTTGATCCAAAAATTATGTGCTAGCGTTGCCTTAGGGCAGGGGTCCTCAAACTAAGGCCTGGATATGACCCTCCAAGGTCATTTACCTGGCCCTCACTCATGGTCAACCTAAGTCTGAAATGACTTGAAAGCGCACAACAACAACAACAATCCTATCTCATCAGCCAAAAGCAGGCCCACATTTCCCATTGAAATACTAATAAGTTTATATTTGTTAAAATTGTTCTTTATTTTAACTATTGTATTGTTTTAAGAAGTCTTTTTGTACTACAAATAAGATAATAATAATAATATTTATTTATACCCCGCCACCATCTCCCCCGATGGGGACTTGGAGCGGCTTACATGGGGCCAAGCCCGAACAACAAATTGCAATACAAAAAGTACAAATTGCAATAAAATAAGCGACATAACATTAAAGTATAAAACATCAAAGCATATAAACAATATACACAGAACAAAGAGCCTAAACATAATGACAAAGGGCGGGCCGCATGCACATAAAATAATTTAAAAACTCAGGGTGAGATAAAGGGGCAGAACTATTTGTAGAGGAGAGCTCATAGAGAGATATGTGCAGTATGCATAGCAATTCATTCATGATTTTTTCAAATTATAAACCGGCTCTCCCAACAGTTTGAGGAACTGTGACCTGGCCCTCTGTTTAAAAAGTTTGAGGACCCTGCCTTAGAGTCACCCTCAGTCGCGTCAGACTGAATGCACACAACAACAACCACTACCACCATCACCCTAATTAACTTGACTATCTCATCAACCACACTACTCATTGAAATACTGGTAAGTTTATGTTGGCTAAAGTTGTTCTTCATCTTAAATATTGAATCTTTCTGTCATGTTTTTTTTACTACAAATAACATATGTGCAGTGTGCATAGGAATTTGTCATTTTTTCAAACGAAAGTCCGTCCCCCAACAGTCTGACAGACCATGAACCAGCCCTCAGCTTAAAATTGTTTATTTATGTATTTATTTACGTCACTTCTATCCCGCCCATATCAGCCCGAAGGCGACTCAGGGCAGTGTACCAATCAGCAACAATTAGATGCCATATATAAAAATACATACATTGGTTAAAAGCAAAAAAATCACATCACAATACATTTAAAAACCATAAAAGCAATAAACAATAAAAATTATAAAAACTATGTCTTCTTGTTCAATTCCTCAACTGTTCCATCATCTTAGCTGTTCCTAGTTCATATTCCAGTTTGAGTTTATCTGGTCATGCTGAAGTTCCAAATGCTTGCTCAAAGCGCCAGGTTTTCACTCTTTTTCAAAAGGTCAGGATGGAGGGGGGCAATCTAATAGGCAGGGAATTCCACAGCCAAGGGGTCACCACAGAAAAGGCCCTGTCTCTCGTCCCTGCCATACGTGCTTGTGAAGCACACAGGATCGAGAGCAGAGCCTCCTCAGATGATCTCAAGTTCTTTGAAGGTTCATAGGGAAAGATGCGTTTGAATAGATAAGCTGGGCCAGAACCGTTTGGGGACCCCTGTCCTAGCCTCTAGAGCTGAAGAAAACAAGCATAGTAAAGGTAAAGGTAGTCCCCTGACATTAAGTCCAGTCATGTCTGACTCTGGGGTGTGGTGCTCATCTCCATTTCTAAGCCGAAGAGCCAGCATTGTCCGTAGACACCTCCAAGGTCATGTGGCTGGCATGACTGCATGGAGCGCCGTTATCCTAAATGTGACATCCTTTCAAATATTTATATGTGGCTATTATGTCCTCTCTTGGCCTTCTTTACTCCAAGTTTTACTCCTCATAGTAATTGGTTTCAAACCTTGAATCATTTGGTCGCCCTTCCCTGGACACGTTCCAGTTTGTTGATATACTTTTTTTTGTATGTATGAATACATACAAAGAAGGACAAAACTATCTAACTAACTAACTAACTAACTAACTATAACTAACCAACAGAAAGACTAATCTACGAGCCTCTCACCCACTGCCTGCTGATTTCTCTCTTTTTAATCTATTCCCTTTAAATACTATTGTACAATCAAACTTCTATTTTTAATAACATTCTGCTAGTTCTGAAAGTCCAAAATAAACAAATAATACCCTCATTATAACAACTAGTGAATTAGTAAGTCCCAATCTTGTTGGTAGTTGGGATTTGTGTTCCTAGTCTCCAGAGCAGCAGAAATCAAGCTTGCTCCTTCCTCAATGCACGTGGGATTTCCTCACAATCTAGACACTGCACTCCCATTAATGCAGCCTAGAATTAAATTGACTTTCTTAGCTGCCGCATCGCACTGTTGACTCAGGTTTAGCTTGTGGTCTACTAAAACTCTGAGATCCCTTCACACTGACAGTTTTCAACCCAGATGCCATCACACGAAATCTGTGCATTTCATTTTATTTTTTAAATGCATTGCCGTACATTGCTTAATATTGAAATTCAGGTTTGTTTGTTTTTTAGTTTTGGTCCAGCCCTTTTATCTGTTAAGGTCATTTTGGACTCTGATTCTGTCATTAGGGGTGTTAGGTATTCCTCCCAATGTGGTGAAAATTTGGTAAACATGCCTTCTATTCCATCATCCAAGTCATTGATAAAGATGCTTAATAGCACTGGACCCAAGACAGAACCTTTTGGTGAACCACTGGTCACTTCTCTCCAGGATGAGGAAGAACCATTGGTGAGCATCCTTTGGATTTGGCCAGTCATCCAGTTCCAAATCCACCTAACATATTTTATTAACTTCTTTGTGACAATGTCATGGAGAACCTTGACAAAGATTACTGATAAGTTATATACTCAGCATTCTCTTAATCTCCCAAGCTGATAATTCTATCCAAAAAAAGAGATAAAATCAGTCTGGCAATTTTTTTTATTTTTGAGAAACCCATGTTGACTTTCCTTGAGTATGGCATTTCTTTCTAAGTGCTTACAGGCTGTTTAGTGATCTGCTCCAAAATCTTTCCTGGTATTGATGTCAGGCTGACTAGGCAGTAATTCTTTGGGTTGTCTTTATTCCCCCTTTTTGAAGATGGGGACAACATTTGCCTTCCTCCAGTCTACTGAAACTACACCTATTTCCCAGATATTCTCAAAAATGATTGGCAGTGATTCTGAAATTACTTTTGCCAGTTTTAAAATACCCATTTGTTGTAGTTCATCAGGCCCTGGAGGCTTGAATTCATTCAGATTAGCCAGATATTCCTGTACTGTCTTTTACCTATTCTGTGCTCCATTTCCTCTATTGCATTATCTGCTCCATCCTTCCTAAGTTGGGCACTGTTAACCTTTGGAGAGAAAGCTGAGCCAAATAAAGTGTTGAATAGTTGTGTCTTTTCTATCCTAATGTTATGGTAGGTTCTTTGAAAACATGCCAAGCCTTACTTGAAGTGGTAAAAGAAAAATGCAGGTTTTGTAAACAGTTCATCCTCCACAGAGGTTCCCTTCAGTCTGGGTTAGGTAGCCCGTGTCAGGAGCAACTTGAGAAACTGCAAGTTGCTTCTGGTGTGAGAGAATTGGCAGTCTTGTAAGGATGTTGCCCAGGGGATGTCCAGATGTTTTGATGTTTTATCATCCTTGTGGGAGGCTTCTCTCATGTCATGAGGAGCTGGAGCTGATAGAGGGAGCTCATCCGTGCTCTCCCTGGATTCGAACCTGCAACCTGTTGATCTTCAGTCCTGCCCACACAGGGCTTTAGCCCACTGGGTCACCGGGGGCTCCAGATAATCATATTTTAACTAAACAGATTACTAAAACAATTATAAAACATCTCTAGTGCATCTCTATCAGGCCCACATTTCTTTGCCTTTTTACACATGTCCACCATATGTTATAATATGTTATAATATTTGTTTTGATCATGTCTCCAACAGTTACCGTGTTTCCCTGAAAATAAGACACTGTCTTACATTTCTTTTTCCTCAAGAAGACACACGATGGCTTATTTTCAAATTATAACTCAAAGAAATTTTAATTTTTTCATCTACAACTTTATCCATTGATCCAAATGCAACATCTACCAATGTTTTGTAATCATAATTATTTGACCTGTGGGTCATTCCATGCCAAGAGGTGTATAATTTTAAAAAGTTCCCACCATCATGTTCTTCAATTTTATTCAAATTTTAGCTGTAACAACAGACAGATGTTAAACCAAGTTTCCCAAAATTTGAGATCTCTAACTGCAATCTAGACCCCCTTATCTGAAGGGTAGTCAGTCTGCATGTGCATGACATTTAACAAAAGTATATTATATTTTGTGCATTTATGCTTTAGGCATCCACATGGTCCTACTAGTTATTGAATGGCTTACGGGCATGGCCTCTATGGCAATGGGGATGCTGTTTTCAATGTGATAACATACTTTTACCTGATAAAATTGATACTTAATGGACGCACTGCAAAAACAAAAACATATCATTTTCATAGAGAATTTTTTTCTTTTTCAAATGATACTATTCACAAGCATATTCGGGTAGACTCTTTTTTAATAACTGGCTTTGAACTTTACCATTTGCGCTGAAAGTGTCAAATTTAAAGAGATCCTGTAGGGTGGTTATAGATGCTGGGTAGTTGCAAATTTGGCAGTATTATGTCCAGCACAAGGATAATGCTTGGTCAAAGATTCAAGTCCATATCTTCATTTGCATGGAGATTGTTGCAGTCTGAATATTGGTCAAAATCTGTCACGACACATTTGATGCACACTTTGAGTCAACTTGTTTGATTGGATTTTGCATCCATAATGTTAAAATTAAATTCATCGGAATCAGCGGAAAAAATGTACAGGATTTCAATTAACCTGCCATTCATATACATTTAGTTTCAATTTTATTAGACCACAAAAAATTCATTTTCTAAAATGTCATGTGCACGCTGATTTGGCTACCCTTCAGATAAGGGGGTCTAGATTAGCAACTATTGCAGTTAAACATCTCAAATTTTGGTAAACTTAGTATAAAGCTCGACCGGTGCTACAGCTAAAATGTGAACAAAATTGGAGAACATGATGGCGGGAAAGTTTAGACCACTTGGCATTTTCATTTTTAGCAATGTATACATACTAGCAATCAAATTATCATCATTAGATCGAAGTTGGATTTAGTTATTTCAAACCAATAATTTTTATCCATCTTAAATCTTTCATTAAATTATCTCTAAAGATGCCATTGAAAGTTATGCCTTTCAGCTTCTAATTCATTAGGTTTAATTCTTTCACTCCCTTTCTTAAGTACAAGCAGATGTTTATATAAGTTAACCGTTTATCATTTGTTATACGAGGTTCTGTTCTGTCTAATACTTCATGTGGTGAATTCCAAAGGGTATTCCAAAATGAAATCTCGCTTTGTATCTATTCCATATTTTCAACAGTCATCCTCTCACATAATTATTATAATCTGTATTCACTTTAATTATCTCATACTATAAAAAAGTCGTTCAAACATTAAATCAGTACCTTCTAATTGTAACAAGCTTTTGTTTTTCAGTGTGAAGTATTCTTTTAACTATATGAAATAGAACTCTTTACCTGGAGAGATCAGGAAAGTCCCTTCACTAGAAACATTTAAAAAGAACCTTAAAACCTGGCTCTTCTGCTGCACCTTTGGTGAGTAGGTGCACACCATGACATCTTGCATCCCTCAACGCTTTTCTGTTACTGGAGTTCGCGCCCTCCCAAATGGGAAGTTCAACCTCATAAATCCCCGTAAACGTCTTGCTCCTTTTTTTTATCTCATCACAGTTTTTAAATTATTTTATCCTGTACATGTGGCCCGCCCATTGTTGTTGTTATTGCTATTGTGATTGTGTTTATTAGAATATTATTTTAAGACTGCTTTTTTCTCTTACTATTATTAATTTACTTCGATGATGTTGTTGTTATTTGTTTTTTTATGTATTGATTTTATTGCTCTAATATGTTGTCCGGGCTTGGCACCATGTAAGCCGCTCCGAATCCCCATTGGGGAGATAGTGGCGGGATACAAATAAAGTTTATTATTATTATTAAATAGCAAGCATGAAAGTATAATTTCAACTCTGGCAGGACCAAACTACTTTTTCTATTACATCTTTGATTTGAAACTCTCAGTTTCTTGCCTTGCCAAATAAATAGAGAAATATCATTCTGCCATTGCTTTAATGGAATATCGCATATCAAAATTGTTAAAACATTCATGTTCACCCCCATCAACCTATAACAAAGTTAAAGTCTCTGTTTAGACCAGGGGTCCTCAAACTAAGGCCCTGGGGCCGGATACAGCCCTTCAAGGTCATTAACCTGGCCCTCACTCAGTGTCAACCTAAGTCTGAAACGACTTGAAAGCACACAACAACAACAACAACAACGCTATCTCATCAGCCAAAAGCAGGCCCACACTTCCCATTGAAATAATAATAAGCTTATATTTGTTAAAACTGTTCTTCATTTTAATTATTGTATTGCTTTTAAGTGTGTTTTGCACTACAAATAAGATATGTGCAGTATGGATTGGAATTCATTTATGTTTTTTTTCCAATTATAATACGGCCCTCCAACAGTTTGAGGGGCTGGATTTGCAGTATAACCACTGCATCTACCCTTCACTCCACAAAAATGAAACACAGGATTTACTCTGGAGCTTCCCGTACATTTCAGAGTAATCCTGCAGTTTTGGAGGTGTAGATAACTGGATCTGGCACAGTCCACTGTCTATACTGCCACTGTCTATACTGTCTCCGGAAAGCTTGTCACATTGGGTTGTTGTAGGTTTTTTGGGCTATATGGCCATGTTCTAGAAGCATTCTCTCCTGACATTTCGCCTGCATCTATGGCAAGCATCCTTAGAGGTTGTGAGGTCCAGACACCTAATACATTCCATATGTTTCAAAGTCGCAGACCTCACAACCTCTGAGGATGCTTGCCATAGATGCAGGCGAAATGTCAGGAGAGAATGCTTCTAGAACATGGCCATATAGACCGAAAAACCTACAACAACCCATTGATTCCAGCCTTGAAAGCCTTTGACAATAGCTTGACACATTTCTGATGATGTCATATGAAATGCTGAGTCATGTAAACAGATATTCTATATGGCCACTGGGTGGGACCTACTTGCTGGCAGTGACATAATGATAAACCTTGATTTTTTTATCACCAACCAAAATCTTCTAAGCCTACATGTATAATAGCCTCTTTTATTTTTCTCTTTCAAAGAAACAAATGGTCTACCTAATTTTGAATTTAACAGTAGCTTTTCATCTTTTTTCAGATCGAGGTATAGCGTGGCAACCTGTGCTGGACGGGGTTGCACTCCCCTGAAGTCACAGGTCCGCAGTTTGGGTGTCCTTCTGGACTCATCACTTACGCTTGAAGCTTAGGCGTCGGCGGTGGCTGGGAGGGCCTTTGCACAACTGAGACTCATGCGCCAACTGCAACCATACCTCATGAAGGCGGATCTGGCCAGGGTGGTCCATGCCTTAGTCACCTCCAGATTGGACTATTGTAATGCGCTCTACGTGGGGCTGCCCTTGAAGACGGCCCGGAAATTTCAGTTGTTTCAACGGGCGGCGGCCAGGCTGTTAACTGGTGCTCCTTACAGAGAGAGGTCAACCCTCCTGTTCAAGGAGCTCCATTGGCTGCCGTTCATTTTCCAGGCTCAATTCAAGATGCAGGTGCTTACCTACAAAGCCCTAAACGGTTTGGGACCCACCTACCTGCGTGACCGCATTTCCGTATACGAACCCACACAATCCCTTCGTTCATTTGGTGAGGCCCTGCTCACGATCCCACCAGCATCGCAAACGCGATTGGTGGGGACAAGGGACAGGGCCTTCTCGGTGGTGGCCCCACGACTCTGGAACTCCCTCCCCAAGGACATCAGGCATTCCCCAACATTGGCAGTCTTCAGAAGGAGCTTGAAAACATGGATGTTCCAGTGTGCCTTACCAGATTAAGGAATCCCAAGCAATTGTCCCTAATGCACTTTATGAGAGAGTTAGAATTGTCTGCACACCCTTCTATTCCCAAAATATCCAGTCTACCTCACCTGGACATGCCCAGCATTTTTAGAATTTTAACTATTACATTTGGCCCTGCCACAGGTTTTTAACAGTGTTGTGCTTTTGTTACTGTTTTATTGTTTGCTTATGTATTGTTGCATTGTATTGTTGTCTGTTGTGTTTTTGTTGATGATGTACTTTGGGCTCGGCCTCTTGTAAGCCGCACCGAGTCCTTCGGGAGATGGTAGCGGGGTACAAATAAAGGTTTATTATTATTATTAATTATTCTTTTCCTACATTAATTTCTTGAATACAAATCAGATCTAGTTTTAATTTTTCCAAATAAATCACACTCTCTCAGCTTCAGAAGAGGGCAAAATCTCTTCTGAACAATTTTTGTAAAGAAAATTCTGTCACAGAAAACAGCAACAAGACCAACAACAAAAACAAAGCTTCCCTTCCTCCCAAAAAATAAACCCCATGGGAGGAGCCTCGGGGACACATTGCCTATATGTACCCACTGTTCAATTTCTTTGGAACACTTGCCAGTCACAAACAGAGCGATGGCACTCTGTATTTGTCAAAGCATTGTTCAAAACAAAGCACAGTTTGCCTGAAACCAAACATTTCTCATTTTAGAGCTCCAGACACCTAATCCATTCCATATGTTTCAAAGTCGCAGTCAACAAAAACTAAATAGGAAAATCAATTTATACACTTACAATGGACAGCGGATGCCAAGAACACTGTGAAGAACAGCAGCTGTAGTGACCACATGACTGTGGATAAAACTTCAAGGCGGTTCAGGAGGGAATGTTTCCAAAAGATTTCTCTCTGCCAATAATCCTCCAGGAGACAGTCACTTTAATGCAAAAGGGAGGGAACCGACTGGGCTAATCCAAGCACGACACTTTTGTTCAATATTCAGAATTCAGCACCTAGAAGTAAGTGAAAACATAAGGTTAAGTATTTCTACTCAAAACAATCCCGGTTACATTTGACAGGCAGTAGGGGACAATGAGATAGATCCTTCCCAACAGGTTTGCTATTGTCTATTTTGAGTAATTAGAACTAGAACTGCAATAAGACCAAAGAGACATAAAGGATTGCTCTGCTTTCATTCAAAATAATTAGACCAGGGGTAGGGAGCCTACAGCCTTGGGGCCTTCTAAGTCTTTTTGAGTGAATCCAAATTTTACAGAACAAATCCTTTTATTTTTTACTAATACACTAGCCGTCCCCTGCCACACGTTGCTGTGGCCCAGTCTGGTGATCTTGAAAATAAAGGAATGAGAAAGTTTTGATTTCTAATATATGTAATTTCTTTATGCTTGTGGGTAAACAGTATTTCTTGCTGTTTCTTTGTCAGTGTTGATGTGGAGATTGCCTGGTTTGCCCACTCTGGAACATGCAACATATAATTGTCCTTCTTTAGGGGTCCCTTTCAAATCTATGATACTATATCTATATAAATAAAAATGTAATGTTCGTTTGTGATATTCACAGAACTCAAAAACCACTGGAGGAATTGATACCAAATTTGGGCACGATACAACCCAATTTATGTCCTTTACTCAAAAAGAATTTATTTTGTCATTTGGGAGTTGTAGTTGCTGGGATTTATAGTTCACCTACAATCAAAGAGCATTCTGAACACCATCAATGATGGAATTGAACCAAACTTGGCACACAGGACTCCCATGACCAACAGAAAACACTAGAAGGATTTGGTGGGCATTGCCCTTAAGTCTGGGAGTTGTAGTTCACCTACATCCAGAGAGCACTTTGGACTCAAACAATGATGGATTTGAACCAAACTTGGTATGAATATTCCATATGCCCAAATATGAACACAGATGGAGTATTGGGGGAAATAGACCTTGACATTTGGGAGTTGTAGTTGCTGGGATTTATAGTTCACCTACAATCAAAGAGCATTCTGAACCCCACCAGCAACAGAAATGGGGCCAACTTCCCACACAGAACCCCCATGACCAACAGAAATACTTAAGGCCACCCAGTCCAACTCCCTTCACCAGGGCAAGAAAATGTAATCAAAGCCCTCCTGACAAAGAGCCATCCAGCCATATATATAGATAGATACGATTCACACACACAGATATAGTATCATAGATTTGAAAGGGACCCCTAAAGAAGGACAATGATATGTTGCATATTCCAGAGTAGGCAAACCATACACTCTCCACATCAACACTGACAAAGAAACAGCAAGAAATCCTGTTTACCCACAAGCATAAAGGAATTACATATATTAGAAACCATTACTTTATTTTCCAGATCACCAGACTGGGCCACAGCAACGCGTGTCAGGGGACAGCTAGTCTATCTATATATATGGCTGGATGGCTCTTTGTCAGGAGGGCTTTAATGTTTTCTTGCCCTGGTGAAGGGAGATGGACTGGATCGCCTTCAGGCAGCATTTCTCAATCTAGGGGTCAGGACCCCAGGGGGGAGTTGTGAGGGGTGTCAAAGGGGTCGTCAAAGACCACCAGGAAACACAGTATTTTATGTTGGTCATAGGGCTTCTGTGTGGGAAGTTTGCCCCAATTCTACCCCTGATGAGGTTCAGAATGGGTTGACTGTAGGTGAACTATAAATCCCAGTAACTACAACTCCCAATTGTCAAGGTCTTTTTTCCCCCAAACTCCACCAGTGTTCTTATTTGGGCATATGGAATATTCGTGCCAAGTTTGGTCCATTTTATTTATTTATCGTGTCAGGGGCAACCAGACCATTGGTCCATGCCCATCATTGTTTGAGGCCACAGTGCTCTCTGGGTGTAGATGAACTACAAGTCCCAAACTCAAGGTCAATGCCCACCAAACCCTTCTAGTGTTTTCTGTTGTTCATGGGAGTTCTGTGTGCCAAGTTCACAATTCCATCATTGGTGGAGTTCAGAATTCTCTTTGATTGTAGGTGAACTATAAATCCCAGTAACTACAACTCTCAAATGACAAATCATAATTTTTGAGTGACGGCCACTCCTTGTGTTGTGAGATGTTTTGTAGCCAAATTTGGTGTGATTTCGTTCACAACTACAGCTCCCAAATGACAAAACAATTTTTTTTGAGTGATGGTCACTCCTTGGGTGAGTAGGTGTCTTGTGGGCAAATTTGGCGACAATTCATCAAGTGGTTTTTGAGTTATGTTAATCCCACAAATGAACATTACATTTTTATTTATTTATTTATTTAGTTACTTTACTTTACTTCTATACCGCTGTTCTTGGCCCGGAGGCGACTCACAGAGGTTCACAGGACACAAGACACAGCAAAATTTAATACACCAATATAAAACAGTTAATAACCAATCTAATACATAGTTAGTATACAATTACTATAATAACCATTCACTAGCGTCTCTTCACTAAAAAACATGATCCAGATTCGTCATCCATTGTTCCATTCCATTTATATAGATTTTGGTTCATCTTTTATATTTTTATTTTATTTTTTAAATTATTGTATTCAAATTACTAAAAAATAAAATATGTTTCAACAGATAGAGCATGACGGTCAAGTATGCCAGTCTGTTATAAACTTTTGACAACAGTGCATTGTGTTTGTTTCAAGTGGAATTTGTGAATAGTTGCGCAGCCTGACAGTATTTTTAAATTTTTGTCTGCTTAACACCCTATCATGTCAACGAAGACCAAGAGAACACTGAAGGAAGAAATCAGATTTTTTAAAATGAGAACCGAGAATCATAATATTATCTTATTTCTGCTGAAGATAAGATGATTTGTCTGCTTTGTGATATTGAAATCTCAACATTATTTTTTTAATGCTCATCAGGATATAACACTAACAAGGACCACAGGTATTTTAAATTAGGGAGAGGCTTAAAAGGTTGCATTGCGGAAATTAAAAGATGAAAAGTAAAAAAAACAATTCTTTCAAGCAGCAATAAGATACAGAAATAATGGCACTGAAGCAACTTATCAGTAGCTTACATACTGCGGGGTGGGGAGGGAGGGAAGGAAGGAAGCCATTCAGTAATGTAGAAACTGTGAAAGAATGCATTATCAAAGTTGTAAAATATTTCAAGTCCCTTCTGGTCACTTCTTTCAGGGCCAAAGAAGCAGATGGCAGAAACAGAAGAACGGCCTGCCTCAGGGGAGGGTGCTTGCTCCATCCATGTTCAACATGTACACAAATGACCAGCCACTGCCAGAAGGGACAGAGAGTTTCATCTATGCTGACGATCGTGCCATTACCACTCAAGAAGGGAGTTTTGAGATCATCACCCTCTTCAAAAAAGGGGAAAGAACAGACTGCGGAAACTATCGAGGTATCTCCCTTCTAACCTCCGCTGGGAAAATCCTCGCAAGAATCCTTGCAAACCGCCTTCTGCCCCTCTCAGAAGACACCCTCCCAGAATCCCAGAACGGCTTCCGCCCCTCCAGAGGAACCGTGGACATGATCTTCACTGCACGACAGCTCCAAGAAAAATGCAGGGAACAAAACCAACCTCTGTCCATGGCATTCATCGACCTTGCAAAGGCATTCGACACAGTGAATCGCAGCGCTCTCTGGACCATCCTCCAAAAAATCGGGTGCCCAAGCAAATTTGTGAACATCCTGCGGCTCCTCCATGATGACATGATGGCAACGGTCTTGGACAGCAATGGCTCCCAAAGTGACCCATTTAAAGTGGAATCCGGTGTCAAACAGGGATGTGTTATTGCCCCAACTCTATTCTCCATCTTCATCGCTATGATACTTCACCTTGTTGATGGGAAGCTTCCCACCGGAGTGGAAATAATCTATCGGACAGATGGCAAACTATTCAACCTCAGCAGACTGAAAGCCAAAACCAAGGTTACAACAACAGCTGTTATAGAACTCCAGTATGCTGATGACAATGTCGTCTGTGCGCATTCAGAAGAAGATCTACAAGCCACTCTAAACACCTTTGCAGAAGCATACGAGAAGCTTGGCCTGTCACTGAACATTGAGAAAACCAAGGTGCTGTTCCAGCAGTCACCAGCCAATCCCTCTCCAATGCCAGTGATACAGCTTAATGGTGTAACATTAGAAAATGTTGACCATTTCCGCTACCTTGGCAGCCACCTCTCCACCAAAGTCAACATCGACGCTGAAATACAACACCGCCTGAGCTCTGCAAGTGCAGCATTTTCCAGAATGAAGCAGAGAGTGTTTGAGGACCGGGACATCCGTAGGGAGACCAAGGTGCTTGTCTATAAAGCTATTGTCCTCCCAACCCTGCTCTATGCCTGTGAGACGTGGACTGTCTACAGACGTCACATGCTGCTCCTGGAACGTTTCCATCAGCGCTGCCTCCGGAAAATCCTGCAAATCTCCTGGGAAGACAAGCGGACAAACGTCAGTGTGCTGGAAGAAGCAAAGACCACCAGCATTGAAGCGATGGTCCTCCAACATCAACTCCGCTGGGCCGGCCACGTTGTCCGGATGCCTGACCACCGTCTCCCAAAGCAGTTGCTCTACTCCGAACTTAAGAACGGAAAACGGAACGTTGGTGGACAGGAAAAGAGATTTAAAGATGAGGCTCAAAGCCAACCTTAAAAACTCTGGCATAGACACTGAGAACTGGGAAGCCCTGGCCCTTGAGCGCTCCAGCTGGAGGTCAGCTGTGACCAGCAGTGCTGCAATTTGAATAGGCACGAATGGAGGGTGAAAGAGAAACGTGCCAGGAGGAAAGCGCGTCAAGCCAACCCCGACCGGGACCGCCTTCCACCTGGAAACCAATGCCCTCACTGCGGAAGAAGATGCAGAGCAAGAATCATAGAATCATAGAATCATAGAATCAAAGAGTTGGAAGAGACCTCATGGGCCATCCAGTCCAACCCCCTGCCAAGAAGCAGGAATATTGCATTCAAATCACCTCCTGACAGATGGCCATCCAGCCTCTGTTTAAAAGCTTCCAAAGAAGGAGCCTCCACCACACTCCGGGCAGAGAGTTCCACTGCTGAACGGCTCTCACAGTCAGGAAGTTCTTCCTCATGTTCAGATGGAATCTCCTCTCTTGTAGTTTGAAGCCATTGTTCCACATCCTAGTCTCCAAGGAAGCAGAAAACAAGCTTGCTCCCTCCTCCCTGTGGCTTCCTCTCACATATTTATACATGGCTATCATATCTCCTCTCAGCCTTCTCTTCTTCAGGCTAAACATGCCCAGTTCCCTAAGCCGCTCCTCATAGGCTTGTTCTCCAGACCCTTGATCATTTTAGTCGCCCTTCTCTGGACACATTCCAGCTTGTCAATATCTCTCTTGAATTGTGGTGCCCAGAATTGGACACAATATTCCAGGTGTGGTCTAACCAAAGCAGAATAGAGGGGTAGCATTACTTCCCTAGATCTAGACACTATGCTCCTATTGATGCAGGCCAAAATCCCATTGGCTTTTTTTGCCGCCACATCACATTGTTGGTTCATGTTTAACTTGTTGTCCACGAGGACTCCAAGATCTTTTTCACACGTACTGCTCTCGAGCCAGGCATCCCCCATTCTGTATCTTTGCATTTCATTTTTTCTGCCAAAGTGGAGTATCTTGCATTTGTCACTGTTGAACTTCATTTTGTTAGTTTTGGCCCATCTCTCTAATCTGTCAAGATCGTTTGAATTCTGCTCCTGTCCTCTGGATATTGGCTATCCCTCCCAATTTGGTGTCGTCTGCAAACTTGATGATCATGCCTTCTAGCCCTTCATCTAAGTCATTAATAAAGATGTTGAACAGGACCGGGCCCAGGACGGAACCCTGAGGCACTCCACTTGTCACTTCTTTCCAAGATGAAGAGGAAGCATTAGTGAGCACTCTCTGTGTTCGTCCACTTAACCAATTACAGATCCACCAATAGGGCTCCACAGCCACATACGGACCCACAAGGAAATCCGTAATGGAAGACCATCTTACTCGTCCAACGAGGGATCGCCTAAGTAAGTAAGTAAGTTTGAGATGGTTGAACAGAAGCCCTCCGAAGCTCTAGGTGCTCTTACTGCCTATTACAGGGAAAACCAGCTGATCCCCAACCCATCTAAAACACAGACATGTGCCTTTCATCTCAAGAACAGAGAAGCATCCCGAACTCTGAGGATCACCTGGGAAGGAATCCCACTGGAGCATAGCAGACACCCAAATACCTGGGAGTCACTCTGGACCATGCTCTTACCTAAAAGAAGCACTGCCTGAACATCAAGCAAAAAGTGGGTGCTAGAAACAATATCATACAAAAGCCGACTGGCACAACCTGGGGATCACAACCAGACACAGTGAAGACATCTGCCCTTACGCTGTGCTACTCTGCTGCTGAGTACGCATGCCCAGTGTGGAATACATCTCACCACACTAAAACACTGGATGTGGCTCTTAATGAGACACACAGAAGACTGGGCGACTTGGAAGGCGCTGAACAGACTGCGATCTGGCACCATGAGATGCAGAGCCAACCTTGAGAAATGGGGCCACAAAGTGGAATCCATGACATGCGAGTGTGGAGAAGAGCAAACCACAGACCACCTGCTGCAATGCAACCTGAGCCCAGCCACATGCACCATGGAGGACCTTCTTGCAGCAACACCAGAGGCACTCCAAGTGGCCAGATACTGGTCAAAGGACATTTAATCAACTACCAAACTCACAAATTTTGTATTTTGTCTGTTTGTTTGTTTGCTTTGTTCTGTTAGAAATGTAATATAATTGACTGGTTGCCCTGACACGACAAATAAAAATCTGCAACTACGGGCTGTAAGGCCGTGTTCTAGCAGCATTTTCTCCTGATGTTTTGCCTGCATCTGTGGGTGGCTCTTCAGATGATCTGATGGTAGTCAAGCAAGTGGAGTGTATATAATGTCCAAGGTGGGAGGAAAGAACCATTGCCCGTTAAACGAACGTGAAGGGTGCAATTAGCAAGCTTGGAAGTGGTTGTCTGAGTGCCTTTGAGGCACTGTAGGTTACTTTAGCCAGAAAACTCAACTATAACAGAACACAGAGCCAGAAAACTCAACTATAACAGAACCAAGCTGGGTACAGAATATTATTTGAGAACACAGAAATGCAGGACCACTCCAACAACCATCATGTCAGACTACACACAGAAGCCACTAAAATTCACAAGCATTTGCTTGACCACCATCAGATCCTCTGAAGATGCCAGTTGCAGATGCAGGTGAATCGTCAGAAGAAAATGCTGCTAGAACGCAACCTTACAGCCTGGAAACCACACAACACTCCAGTGATTTTGGCTGTGAAAGCCTTTGATGCTTCTCTTTCTTTTTTGGTTGCAGATAATGCTTAGAAAAGATAATTATGTAGGGGAAAATGGAAGGAAAAAGGAAGAGGGGCCGACCAAAGGCAAGATGGATGGATGGCATCCTTGAAGTGACAGGATTGACCTTGAAGGAGCTGGGAGTGGTGACCGCTGACAGGGAGCTCTGGCGTGGGCTGGTCCATGAGGTCACGAAGAGTCAGAAACGACTGAATGATGAATGAATGAATGAATGAATGAACAACAACATGTGATGTTTTAAATCTGTAGAAAAAAAACTTCTACATTTGTGAAAGAAATAGAAATTCTTTCATGAAGGTATCTGCGACTCTTTAATTCATACAATTTTAAGTTCTATGTCAGCCATGTCTCATAATGTTTACCAATGTCAATGAACATTGATCCCGGTGGTGCAGTGTGTTAAACCCCTGTGCCAGCAGGACTGGAGACCGACAGGTCACAGGTTCGAATCCGGGGAGAGGTGGATGAGCTCCCTCTATCAGCTCCAGCTCCTCATGCGGGGACATGAGAGAAGCCTCCCACAAGGATGATAAAAACATCAATTCATCCGGACGTCCCCTGGGCAACGTCCTTGCAGACGGCCAATTCTCTCACACCAGAAGCGACTTGCAGTTTCACAAGTCGCTCCTGACACGACCAAAAAAAATGAACAAATTATTAAAATGAAACCGTAAAACTCCTTCAGAAAATTGAAGTTTGTGCTATGTACTGACACTTAATGGTAAAGGGAGACAAAGCTTCCATGAATAAGTTTCTAAGGTCCCTCCCATTAACACTTATCTTTTAAAAATGTATTTTTTCCTGTACAAAGACACAGTTTAAACATTTAAAACAGAGAGATGAAAATTCTACACCTTTTCAGTGAATACATCATGCATAATTTGGTGCATGGAGCACATGAGCTCACTGAAGCAACATGCAATATTGCCAATGTTCTTATATGGCATTGGAAACAGTAGTAGGAAAAGGTATTTTTGGGAATTTTGAAGGAGACATGAAAAATAAACATAATTTAAGATACTGAAACACTGGTCAAACACGATAGAGTCATGTATTAATGCATTAAATTTATATGCAATTTATATGCAAATTTGACCTCAAACAATTTTGATGGTAGGTTGTTCAGATAAAAAAGACAGAAATATTTGGAAGAAAAGAGGATTTTTATGATTCAAGTACTTATACTGTAACAAAATATTCTTTCTATCAGCTCACGAAGACTTTTTCCACTTTGATTTCAACATAGGAAAAAAAGTGGTTGGCAGGCCCGTAGCCAGGATTTCGATTTTTGGGGGGGGGGCTGAGTTTCTTTCGGGGGGGGGGCTGAGTCTAAGTGAAAGAGGGTCTACCCTAGCAAACCTTTTGTATCATTACCCCAATACCCCCATGCATATGGGATATATTGAGTATGGTGATCAGATCATGATATGAATAAACATAACAGTTTAAATAATGGACCAGTAAGGCCTTTTCGCGGACCACTATGAGAATTTCGGGGGGGGGGGGTTAAGCCCCTCAAGCCCCCCCCCTCCCCAGCTACATGTCTGGTGGTTGGTATTTCTGTTCAGTACTTATGATGCCAGAAGCCCACTGCAATGATTGACAGCGCACTTCGACATCTACCATTTAAATCATGCAGGGGCTACTCAGCAGAGTAATTTCTGAAGTACTAGACAGCAGTCTGGTGAGAGATTATTGGTCCAGCCCTCTTCAAGCAGCTGTGACACCCTTGCTGCTTTCTCTTGCAGTGTATTGTTGTGCATAGCTTAAAAGTTAGGCTTGTGATATGTTGCTATGTTGTCACAGCTGCATCTCCAGATACAGAGTATTGACCTATACTTTGATTTTCAGTGAAACCTAAAAACTAAGATTTACTTGGAATCTTGTTGTTTTATGTAAGCTGATATGTTTTTCGTACTTAGAAATGAGTGACTCTCTCATGCTTAATTTTGTTAAAGTTGTTCTGCAGCTACTTATTCTGTCTGTCCCATACTTGTTCTACTTCTTATTGCAATATATTTTTGTTCCATACAAATATTCATATGCATTTTCATGGGCATTTTCCCAAATATGCACACTTTTACCTAACTATTACCTAACTACCATATATATCGGGGTACTAGACGACTTTTTACGCATGTTAAACCTTATAAAATTTTGGGGGTCGTCTAGTACGCCGAGTATAAAATTAAAATAATAATAAAATTACATACTATGGCTGCCTTGGCCTCGGGCTCCCCTCCTCTTCCTCCGCCGCCTTGGCTCATGGTAGCCTCCCAGGCAGGCTCCCCGTCCTTCCTCCCTTCCTGGCTGCCATCCTTGTTTAGGCCCAGGCCTTTCCTTTGTTGGCAGCCGGGGCTCTGGGCTGCTTCCCGCGCTGCTCAGTCCACTCTCCTTCCTGTCCAGGCCTCGCGAGAAATGCCTCTTCTCCCGCAAGACAACGTTGTCTCGCGGGAGAAGAGGCGCTTCTTGCGAGGCCTGGATAGAAAGGAAAGTGGCCTGAGCAGCGCGGGAAGCAGCCCAGGGGTCCGGCCGCCAACAAAGGAAAGGCCTGGGCCTAAACAAGGATGGCAGCCAGGAAGGGAGGAAGGACGGGGAGCCTGCCCCTCTGATTAGGCCGCTCTCCTCCTTCCGGTCCAGGCCTCACGAGAAGTGCCTGGTTTGAAACACCGGGATTGTGGCGCAACTGGCTGAGTGTCAGCTGCATTAAGATCACTCTGACCAAAAGGTCATGAGTTCGAAGCCAGCCCGGGTTGGAGTGGGTTTCCAACCAATTGTGTAGCCTGTTGTCGACCTTTGCAACCCGAAAGACAGTTGCATCTGTCAAGTAGGAAAATTAGGTACCACCTTAAAAGTGTGGGGAGGCTAAATTAACTGATTTATGAAAGACTCCAGCAAAGCATTCCAGCGGGGAAGCATGCGGGGAATGCGGAAGTACTTCATCAGCGTCGCAGATGGACGATGAAAGCGACAGCTCCCCTGGCAGCCAGAAAAAGTTAAATAGCCTCTGTGTATGTCTGTATATGTTGTATGTCAAAATTAGCATTGAATGTTTGCCATATATGTGTACATTGTAATCCGCCCTGAGTCCCTTGTGGGGTGAGAAGGGCGGAATATAAAAGCTGTAAATAAATAAATAAATACATAAATAAATAAAACAGCAAGTATATCCCCAACTCTCTATTCTGTTTGTTAAAGTTGGGGGGTTGTCTTATAGCCCCAATCGTGTTGTACATACAATATATGGATTTCATGAACTTTTTCATTGTTTTGGTAAACATATTTAATATTAAGTGCATCTGTTTCTGATGTATAACTTAAATCCAGTTCAGGGACAATAGGTTGCTTACCTGAAAATGTAGTTTGGGTTATCGTCTTTTAAACTCACACACGGGAAACAGTGTGTGCTTAAGTGCAGAGCTTTTTTGGAAACTTCTAGAGCCACTCCCTCTCCACAAATTCAATGCACATGCTCTATGCAGTCCCCACCTCCCCTTCTGTGTGTACGTGTGAATTGGCAAAAGACTACCTGAAGAGCGACAGGAGCAATTATGCATATATGGGTTTTTTATTCTTTAACCAAGAATATTCTTTATTTGCATTCAGGGAAGACAGCTGGGGAATCTTTCATTAGCCAAGAAGTGCTTATTTATGCCTGGTAGGTGAATTGCTGCAGCTGTAAGAGGGAGTTAGTGTAAGTGTAAGTTAGTGAACAACTCCGAAGTCATTCTTGTGAGGCATGTTGAATTGATCTTGTCACCTGACTGGCTCTGAGATTCTGAGGAATATTTTTCAGTAGACAGAGACTGTTGCATTGGTTTCGTATTGCCAGCCTTGTGTGATAGGCATCACGTCTCTGTTTGACAAGTGAATTTCTGATCTTGCCTGATAGAGATCCACTGTGCTTAAGTGCTGTCCTGGTTTGTAGGCACTGGTCCCCTGCTGCCGCTGCCTCGGCCATTATTTTAGGGTATACAGCTTAATGGTGTAACATTAGAAAATGTTGACCATTTCTGCTACCTTGGCAGCCACCGCTCCACAAAAGTCAACATTGACACTGAAATACAACACCGCCTGATCTCTGCAAGTGTAGCATTTTTCCAAATGAAGCACAGAGTGTTTGAGGACCGGGACATCCCCCGACAGATGGCCTTCCAGCCTCTGTTTAAAAGCCTCCAAAGAGGACTCCACCACACTCTGGGGAAGAGAGTTCCACTGCTGAACAGTTCTCAGTCAGCAAGTTCTTCCTAATGTTTAGGTGGAATCTCCTTTCCTGTAGTCTGAAGCCATTGTTCCGCGTCCTAGTTTCCAGGGCAGCAGAAAACAATATTGCTCCCACGTCCCCATGACTTCCCCTCACATATTTATACATGCCCCCCCCCCCATCATGTCTCCTCAAGGCCTTCTCTTCTGCAGGCTAAACATGCCCAGCTTTTTAAGCTTCTCCTCGGAGTTTGGTTTACTGGGATTGCAAAGAGGGCTAAGCTACCTATCAAGGCCTTTGTTGTTTGTTTTTATTTGTACTTCTCTGTTTGTTTTATTTGTTTTTATTGTTGACTGTGTTAGGCTTTTAATTTTGATTAACAAGCTTCATCCATAGGACCTTCTGACCAATAAATTAGGAAAAACTGGGATATTTCAAACCAGCTATATCACCAAGATAAGTAGATTCTATCTTCTAGTTTAACAAAATACAAGTTTTTACATTAAACCCTTTTGGAGTTAACAACATAAAATCAGATTATCTGCTGACTGTATTTGTATTTGTGCTATTTATTTATTTATTTTAGTTGTTCTTTAGCTTTTTGTGTTTTTACACCAGAGCCTGCTTTATTAAAGCAAAGCTTTATTTTGTTCTATTTCATACAAGTACCATCTTTTTTGGAATCTAAATATAACAAATGACATCAGATACACAATTTGTGAGGTCATTCAGAAAATTCCTATCAAATCTATTGAGACCAAGTATAGCCTTCTTTCTTCAACTTCAAGTTTACATACAAATTATTAATGATAATGAGCATTTTATAAATTCTCCAAATTGTTAGTGAAATAAGTGCTGTTGAATAGCAGAGTATTTTTTTTTACTTCAAATTCCAAAATGCACCATCCATTTTGGAATTTAAAACAGTGAAATAAGCACTTTTTGTTACAGATTCCATACCAAAACAACTTAAAAGATTATTTTCTTGTAGAGTACCCAGTAATCTAAACACTTAACAGCATTAGACATACTTTCTTATTTGCATTTCAAGCTGATCCTATCTATCCTCAGTCAGAGCATTACTAGATTCATGTTCATTAAACAAACAAAATTCAGTAAACAAATGCTTTAGCTAAATGGTGCCTTTGGTACATTGACAACAAGAATGCAATTAGCTGGAGTGTTTACAAAATTTTAATCCTAGGGACTGGGCTCTAAAATTGCTGTTTACATTTGTTTGGCTGCTTCCCCTGCCAAGAATACGTAATTTGACAGATTTTATAAAGCATAGAGGCAGCACATACAACACAGCAGTTAAGTGATATTATGTACATCTGAATAATCCTCCACCTTTCCTCTCAAGTGTGAGATGTTGGCATAGTTATCTCTCTTGCGTTCTTTCCTTATTACAGTATATACGGTCTTCTTCCACAATGAATTTAAGTTGTAATGTGACAACGTTCGTAAAAATTTCCACTTCTTTATTCATCCAAAGGCCCTTGATATTTTCATACATAAATCACAGTTAATGGGGAATGATGAGTGAAAAATGAGGTTTCTATTTTGTATCTTCTAAATTAGCAGTTCTCAAACGGTGCTCCGTGGAGCCCTTAGGACTTCACAAAGCACTGTCTGGGGCTCCTGCCCTGCACCCTCCTGTATATGAAGAATGTAGCAAAGAGAGAATCCCACTGCTGATGTACAGCCTGGAGAGATCCCCACTTGGCATGCGGCCTGGTAACTCTTCCACTGCAACCGCGAATCTTGAAGAGCCTCCTGCTCAGCTGTGCAGCTTGGATAGCCTATCACTGTAACTGCGCATCCCGGAGAGCCTCCGGCTCAGCCCTTCAAAACACATGGGCTCAAAAGAGGTGGGATTTAATTCAGATTAATTTTTTTTTGGTCGTGTCAGGAGCGACTTGGGAATCTGCAAGGCACTTTTGGTGTGAGATAATTGGCCGTCTGTAAAGACATTGTCCAGGGGACGCCCGGATGTTTTGTGGGAGGCTTCTCTCACGTCCCTGCATCGAGAACTGGAGCTGATAGAGAGAGCTCATCCACACTCTCCCCGGATTCGAACCCGCGACCTTTTGGCCTTCAGTCCTGCCGGCACAGGGGTTTAACCTCCTGTGCCACCGGGGGCTTCTCAATTCAGATGGAAAAGCTAGATATTATCTACAGATTCAACCAAAAAGGGTAATCATAAATATATGTAGAAAGCCAAGGATTTAAAAAACATATATGTGAAAGAATTAGAAGGGACACCAGAACAAATTCCAGCTCATAGGTCAGGAGCTGAGAATAGCAACAAGGAGACTGGAAACAGAATCACAGAATCTTAACATCTTAGAGTAACTGGCTGACAGGACTTCATATTGGAACTATATAAGAACTGGTTTTTGGATTAGTTTTAAATATTGTGTTTAGATTATTTTAATTTCTTGGTTTTATTATATATGCTTGGTTTACAAAAAGACCCTGAGCCAGCCACCTAACACTGTTTTTCATTACACTACTACAAGAAAACCCACCACATCCTCTTTTGGTAATTCATATATTCACATGAAAAATGTCAAATAAAGTACTGATCATTTATCTGTTTTTAGAAAAGGGTTGTAGAGTTGTTTTTAGATTGTGTTTCTGTGTTTTCAAAGAATATTTTAACCTGTTGTAAAATACTTTTATTTTTGTAACATTTTAATTTGTTCATCACCTTGGGAGCTCTTAGAGAGGAGAAATTTGCCGTTCTGGGCAATGGAACCATAATTTTACTTTTGCACTCTCTTCCCTGCTTAATAATTAACTTTAAGAGTGATAAATAGAAACAGAACAAGAAATAATTAGCAAATAGAAGAGGAATGATGCCAAGACATAATAAATTGGTGAGCACAGGAAAATTTAGTACTTGAAAGCAATCTCAAAAATTAAAGTGAGAAAGACACAGGGAAGTCAAGATGATGCCTAGCAAGTGAAAAACAGCAAGATATGACAAAAGTAGATATATAAGAAATTAGGAAATGGACTATCTAAAACAATTAAAAACAAGAATTCCAAGCAACTTTGCTAGAGAAATTAATAAGTGAAGATGGCAGATATAAGCAAACAGGAAAAGAACTGGAATATACACTAAGACATGAAGAAAAAAACTAACCATTATGAAAGAAGAGCTCAAACAACTACAATACAAGTTGGAATATCAGGAAAATAAAAAATAAAAATCCTATGAATGTCAAATGCTCTTCAAAAAGACATTCAATAAAATAGCATAAATTCTATTAAAGTGCAAATTGCACTCATTTCAAATCCAATTGAAACAAGCAATATCTTCAAAGATTTCTTTGCTGAACTATACTCCTCAAATATAGAAAGGAGCATTAATGTTAAGAACTTTATAAGGGAACTGCCTATTAAATATATCACAAATGATCACAGAGATCTACTGAATGCCCCAATTATTGAGAAAATAAAAAATACAATTGATGAATTAAAATGGGATAAATCACCAGGCCCAAATGGTGATTTATCCTGAATATCATTTTTTAAAAATGCAGATGGCCGAATCACTCATTTACAAGTATGTTATTTGGAAAGAAAATTCCAGAATCACAGACAGGGCAAAAATAGTACTTATACTTAAATCAATATGATCCTCACTCACCATCAGCCTACAGACCTATAACATTACTCAATCAGGATGAAATAATATTTACCTCAATTTGGAACTAAGACTAGATAAATTTATGAAATATATATTCATTCAGATCAAACTGGATTTCTACCAGACAGGACATTAGCAAATTCCATTAGGAGAGTATTAAATATAATTTGTAACAGTCAGAACAAAAATCCAATAGCCATAATCCTGGTAGATGAAATGAAAGCTTTTGACACTGTTGAGCACAGCTATTTGATACTGCTTCTAAAAGAAACAAATATGAATGACAGGTTTATAGCAATTACAGGATCGTTATATGAAAATGTAAGAGCTACATTAAGTGTAAATGGTGTCGATTCCAAACAATTCCCAATATCTAGAGGAACCCAACATGGGTGCCCATGCTCTACTATTATTTTTACCTTAGCAATCGAACCGCTAGCAGAACTAAGGAAAAATGTTGAAACTCAAAGTATAAAAACATTAATTTTTATCAAATACAAAATGATGTTTAGGATAACTACTGTTAATTTTTAGTTCATTTCAGATATACACAAGGCTCGAAATACATTACAATTAATCCAAAATATTAATCATAAAAATGTCCAAGTAAGGCCCATTGGGTCTAAAAGAAACCCCCAATTTATCAATTAGTTTTGCAGGATTTAGATATTTTGGCATTTTCTTAACAAAAGATACAGCACATCTTGTCATAGGAACGACAATCCAATATTTTCCTATATTCAACAAAATCTAAAATATTCAGCATTCCAGTTATCATAACTGAGCAGGCTATCAGTTATCAAAGCTCACGTTTTACCTATTTCAAACCATCCTTAGGTTAATAGGAAAGGCAAAGTTTTCAAAATTGCAAGAAATCTTAGAATAGTTCACAACTGGAGGGAAATTCACTACCCACTGTAGAATTCGACTGTGATGCATTCCAATTGGTCTAATTAGGAAAATTTTCAAAAGAAGAGGATTCCATACCTTGGATAAAAATAGAAAGAAGAACAGTACAGCACTGTGGAAATAGATAAAGATAAGAAGATAAAGATGATTTCAGTAAGGCCTTCAACAAGGTCCCCCATGACCTTCTGGCAAACAAACTAGTCCAATGTGGACTAGGCAAAACTATGGTGAGGTGGATCTGTCATTGGTTAAATGGACGAACCCAGAGGGTGATTCTCCCCAATGCTTCCTCTTCATCCTGGAAAGAAGTGACGAGTGGAGTGCCACAAACAGGGCTCCGTCCTGGGCCTGGTCCTGTTCAACATCTTTATTAATGCCTTAGATCAGTGGTTCGCAACCTGGGGTCCCCAGATGTTTTTGGCCTACTACTCCCAGAAATCCCAGCCAGTTTACCAGCTGTTAGGATTTCTGGGAGTTGTAGGCCAAAAACATCTGGGGATGCCAGGTTGAGAACCACTGACTTAGATAAAGGCTTAGAAGGCATGATCATCAAATTTGCAGATGACACCAAATTGGGAGGGATAGCCAATACTCCAGAGGACAGGAGCAGGATTCAAAACGATCTTGACAAATTAGAGATGATTGGCCAAAACTAACAAAATGAAGTTCAACAGGGACAAATGTAAGATACTCCACTTTAGCAGAAAAAAAATGCAAAGATACAGAATGGAGGACGCCTGGCTTAAGAGCAGTACATGTGAAAAAGATCTTGGAGTCCTTGTGGACAACAAGTTAAACATGAGCCAACAATGTGATGTGGCGGCAAAAAAAGCCAATGGGATTTTGGCCTGCATCAATCTAGTGTCTAGATCTAGGGAAGTCATGCTACCCCTCTATTCTGCCTTGGTTAGACCACACCTGGAATATTGTGTCCAATTCTGGGCACCATAATTAAAGAGAGATATTGACAAGCTGGAATGTGTCCAGAGGAGGGCGACTAAAATGATCAAGGGTCTGGAGAACAAGCCCTATGAGGAGCGGCTTAAGGAGCTGGGCATATTTAGCCTGAAGAAGAAAAGGCTAAGAGAAGATATGATAGCCATGTATAAATATGTGAGAAGAGCAAGGGTAGAGGGAGCAAGCTTGTTTTCTGCTTCCCTGGAGACTAGGACGCAGAACAATGGCTTCAAACTACAAGAAAGGAGATTCCATCTGAATATGAGGAAGGACTTCCTGACTGTGAGAGCCATTCAGCAGTGGAACTCTCTGCCCCAGAGTGTGGTGGAGGCTCCTTCTTTGGAAGCTTTTAAAGAGAGACTGGATAGACATCTGTCGGGAGTGCCTTGAATACAATATTCCTGCTTCTTGGTAGGGGGTTGGACTGGATGGCCCATGGGGTCTCTTCCAACTCTTTGATTCCATGATTCTAAGGCACAAGAAAGAATAAGCAATCTATTCACATAAATGATGTTTAGTGTATGCTTCCGTCACAAAAAGTTGCTAGCACCAGCATCCCTCTGTCCATACCTAGAACACTTGTTATTTAAACAGGAAGATAAATGTAATCAATTTTAAGGGATTGAAAGGAAGAATTTACAAAATAATCAATTTATTTCCAAAGGATAAACTTATACAATATGACCAACTTAAAATCAATTGGAACCAATAAAACTATCATGGCTGCAATGAATGCAATTATTATTATTATTATTATTATTATTATTATTATTATCTTTATTTGTACCTCGCTAGCATCTCCCGAAGGACTCGATGCGGCTTACAAAAGCCAAGGCCTCAATACACAACATAACAATACAAAACCTAAAGCAAATTAAAAACAATTAAAGCAATATTAAATAACAAACAATAAACAATACACCAAGACACAATAAAACTGGGCTGGGTCAGAGTAATGGGTACAGATAAATGCTGTGGGACAAATTGTGTAGATCGGAGAACCACTTTGAGTCCCCCTTGGGGTGGAAAAGATAAATGTAATCAAATACTGTAAATAAATAAATAAATACTTAAAGTGCTAACTTTATTTGAAAATATATATTACAATAATCTAAATAATACAAAGGGGCAAGCTTCAAAATTATGTCAAATGTTACCATTTATGGAGCGTTCTCATTGTATTCTCTCTGATTTGTAAGGTAGGTTTCCCCAAATTAAATCCCATTCATTTTCAACTATTTCTATTCTCAAATCTGATTACCAAGCAACTCTCATTCCTTTAGAGTCACTAAATTTAGCGTCTTGTAGTAATTAATATCACAGTTCAGCAACAAATCTCAATCTAAATTTTTTATCCCATCTGCCCTTCTCCACTCCACATGTCACAGCCATTTAAAAGCGACTTCCCTGTCAATTTTGCTAATAATAGTCTCATCTCCCCCTGGTCTTTTATCCAAAATCTCACTTGATCTAAGGGTAGTGTAAATTTGTCTGGCACATATTACTATGTTATGAGTTTTCTCAAATAAGAAACATGTTCAATGAACAGCACCATTTTGTACCCTATTTCATCAGTAAACTACTCTACACTGCCATACAAGATCCAAATTATCTGCTTTGAACTGGATTGCTTCAAGCTAGATTTGCAGGGACCCCATACAATGCAAAACATTGCCCATGTAATAATCAGGATGTTGAATGTATGCATCACATCATAGGATGGCAGTTTTTACAAGCAGGCTTGCCTATTATTAACACACTACTGAGCAATTTACGCAGCAGATCAACCCAATGCCATGCAAAGTTTTTACTAGGTGACAACTTCCCCCATGTGAGTTTCTCTCTGAGACAGCCAGAATAAGACAGCTTTCCTGTATTACACCCAGGTTGAAACTTGCCTTGTATTTATTCGCAGTGTTTTTATCCTTGTTCATGTGTATCTTGCATTGCACTCGTCCTGCTTTTAAGTGGTCATCCATTTACAAATCTGCTGTGCACTTTCTCTGCTGAGTAATTGGGTCTTTGGACTATAATAAAGATTGATTGATTGATTGATTGATTATCCGGCAGTGTAGACTCATATAATCCAGTTCAAAGAAGATAATGTAAATATGGCAGTGTAGAAGAGGTTTCAGACAACCAATTCCCAATCATATAATCATATTATCAGGATTCATATTCAGTGCAAATAAAATCCAGTATATTGATGACATAAATGATTTTGGATTTAAGACCAAGACTAAGGGCCCTTCTACACTTCTATATAATCCAGAATATTAATGCAGATAATCCACATTATATGCTTTGAACTGGATTATCTGAGTCTACATGGCCATATAAACCAGTTCAAAGCAGATAATCTGGATTTTATACAGCTGTGCAGAAGGGGCCTAAGGTGCATAAGAAAACCAGCCACTGTGAATGACTTAAATCTTTTAGACAGTTGGTCTTTAAAGAGAAATTAGATATTAAATGTTTTAGACTGTTGATCATTAAAGAGAAATTTAGATAAACACAAAATGATGACACTGCAATAACATAAAATTGTTATATCAAAGAAAAAAATGCCAGTTCATTATTTCTGTGAAGGGAAGGGAAGCAAATCATCCAAATATGAGTCAAGGTATGAAACATACACATTCAATATTATCTTTCAGTTACCATTGACATTTCTCAGCCAGACTTTCAAAGATGCCACAAAGCAAAGTGCCACAATTTTGGCCACTATGTTCCTCCAGCAAAAATGGCGCCAAATTTCCATCACTAGTTTTCTAGAGTAAAAATGTGTTACTTTATGCGAAAGGATGCACCAATGGTTCCTTTTCACTAAATAAGCGTACCTGAGGGCCCACTTATTCCCCTACCAACCCCAGAGATTACTCCGGTCTGAAGACCAAAATTTGCTTGCAGTTCCTAACATCCAGACCTATCATTTGTCATCTACTAGGCATCGATCCTTCTCAATCGTAGCCCCTTCTTTATGGAATGCCTTGCCGGTTGAAACTCGAACCATCCAAAACCTATTTGCTTTTCGGAAAGCCTGTAAAACTTTTCTTTTCCGGCAAGCTTTTGATGGGTGAACAATCCGGGCTATGTCTGTCCTTGCTACCTATCGTTATTGTTATGGTTGTTTTAAAGCTAATTGTATTGTTTTTAACCTATTTCTGTAAATCGCTCCGAGCCAAATTGGGAATAGCGGTATACAAGTTAAATAAAATGGGTATAGAAAACGAAAAGAATATATCCACCAGATAGAGAATGTAAAGCCCTTAGAATAGATAACGTAGATTGTGTTGTCGAAGGCTTTCATGGCCGGAATGACTGGGTTGCTGTGAGTTTTCCGGGCTGTATGGCCATGTTCCAGAATCATTCTCTGCTGACGTTTCACCCACATCTGTGAGATCTCACAACCTCTGAAGGTGCCTGCCATAGATGTGGGCGAAACATCAGGAGAGAATGCTTTTGTAACATGGCCATACAGTCTGGAAAATTCACAGCAACCCAATAACATACATTGTTTGTCGTGATTGGGTTTTTTAATGTTTAGGATGTAGTAGTATTATTCTAAAAAAAGTATTTTAAATATTTTGTTGATTTGTTTGTATGTACGATTTGTTTTGTCTAAATAAAAAAATATAAAAACATTTCTCAGCTGTTTTTCTTACATGCTTTTCAAATAGGTTCATTTACAAAGACAGTATTGCATAGCCAGAAATGAAATATATTTTCTTCTAAAATTACAGTGTCTTATTCTGACTTAAATGCCATCATTGGAGCAAAAGTTGATAATGAAGTGTCCAGCAACTCAATGGGATTACACTGGATCTGTTTCAATTGATGAGTATTCTTAATGTGTACAAGCTGTTGGGACAAATAAGGAGTAACGTGAACATATTTACAGTCTCTGTCTGCCGGCTTTGCCAGGCTAGCAGAGATTATGAATGTGTTTGTGCCGCTCTCCAGCCTCACGAGCACACATGTTCACATTGCAAGGCTTGAGAGAGAGCATGAATGCATTTGCATTCATGTATCTGCAAGCCTCACGAGCATGGTTTACTATGGGTGAGCAGATGGTGACTACTGGATGGCATATGTTCTGTATCAGAAACTAGAGCTGATAAGGTCTATCCAATGCAGTTTTCTGAACCACCATCCCAAATAACCAAACCAAATCTAAAGTTGACCCAAAACTGATTCGTAATCCTTTTGGTACTGATGTTGGAGAGTGGTCCCTGGCCAAAGTGGAACCCGGTCAAGTGGTCCGTGGTCAAAAGGTTGGAAACCACAGCCCTACAAATACAATGATCCCACTGTGTGATACCTGATACCTGTATCCAAATGCCAAACACTTTATTCAACATTGTAGGCACTTGTACTATATTTCTTCTTTAACATTAGTTGAAAAATTTAATGTCTGTCTGGCAAATGTCAAGAAATACTCAGTCTGTAATGATTAATTGAGATAGAGTTGAGAGTTTTAGACTCAGCCCTCAAGTGCTTTCTATCATGTGTTTTAATTATGATAGACAAGTAACAAAAGTGTCCTGCAAAATAAGAAATATATGCCCCAATGAGTACAAGTGTGGAAAGGAGCTGATTGTGGGAAGGTTAGCTCAGATAACCTTCCCTTTAGTCCCATGTGAAAATAAACAGCAAACCACAACTGAACAATCATTTTTCACACCTCAAACAAATTGGCCCCATGGGTGCACAGATCCATCAATGGGATTTTCCAGTGCTGAGTTGCCTTTAGTGATAACCTCATCCCTTTGGATATGATGATATATGGTGCCAAGAGCGGCTCCCCTTAATACAATTTTCCTGTCGTGCCATTCACTTTGGAGGTCAGTGTTGACTAGCTTGCATTTGTTTCTTCTTTCACATTGCATTAGTTCCTATTTGCATGAAGCTATATTTGGCGGCAATTCTTGAAGCCCTATCTACCTCTTTGGCTCACATGACTATGACTTCCTGTCCATTGCCAAGGTCTCATCTGCTTGGTCTTCACTGTTTCCAAAAACAGCAAGAAGTTCTGAAGTTCAATAAGTTTGTGCCTCTTGTCATCGAGGGCATCCCAGGCCCCTGCCTTCAAGCTGATGTGACCAGCAGCAGGGAGTTCCACAGTTCGTGGATGCAAAGATTGGGTTAAACTGATGAAATGTGCCCCAACAGCAAGCTCAACCAGGGACTCTGCACAGCCGTAGGCTCTTCCCTTTCACTTCCCTACCAAGCCCCAACTTTGTAACAAATCCCCAAATAAAGATTAACAAACAAACTTTTAACTCTCTAGCTTCATACTTTGTGTCTCTTCTTGGCTGAAACTATCCCAATGCATGAATGCATGAAAATTCCTGCCCTTCACCCTCCGCCCGGCTCGCAGGTGATTGGTTGACCGCTGGACAGCTGGGAGGAGGCCTGGCAGCCTGCCCCCTGATAGAGCCAATCACGGGACTCCTCCACTTCAAGAGAGCCTATCAGGAAGCTCCCTCCACTCTGAGGTTCTGGCGAATCAGGGAAGAGGAGGCGGGACGGAAAGAGACAATGGGAGATGAGGAGATTATGACATTCCAGGCCGCGGGAGATTGCAGGCTTGCCTGGAATGCCTTCCTGGAGTTCCGGGGAGGCCGAATCTGCGCTCCCCCAAACCGCGGCTACGGAAACTCCCAGGGGCCCCTGTATCCGCAAGATGGCAGATCGCCTCCATTTTGGTGGCATATTTTTCCTAGCTTAATTCTAACACTATCTGCTATCTCGCTTTTTGCATTTCGGGCTTCTACGCCCGAGGAATAATCATTTAAGTTTTAAGAATATATTTTACAAGAAACAGCTGATTGTCAAAAAGCCGGCTCCGTTGCTGCTGCGCTGCTGCTTTTCGCCATTCCATTGCCTCTGCCAGGCCCCGGCCCTGAAGACTCGGTGCGGCTACCCCGTGAGGCTCTCGGGGAAGAGCCTGGCCTTGGGGCTCCAGTCCTTGGAGGGAGTTATAGTTTCCCAAGGACCAAAGACCAACTCGATCTTGGCGCTGCAGGAATCCATCCTTGGCTCAGTGGAAATCATCAAGCACCCTTTTTTGTGACTGTTGGACTTCCTTCAAATTATTTTTGGCTCTAATGAACTCATCTTCTCTTATGAAATTGCCCCGTATGAACTATGAACATGTGTTTTATTGAAATTATTATTTTAATCAATTTCTCCGGTGGATGGTGGAGAGAGGGAGGTGTTTGATATGAATTCCTTGTGATTCCCATATTTCCCCATGTATTCTTTCCCTCATATTTTTCTGACCTGATTCTGAACTCATTGTCCCTTTCCCCCTCCCCTCGGGGGAATCACTCAAGAAGCTACCAGCTGTGTGGAAAGCACAATTAGCAATCACAAAGAACTCTTATCATGGTAACTCGTGCATGGAAAAACATAGAATTGGGAACCTCAAGTTGAGCCTCGGAGCTGGTCCGCTCAATGAAAAGGTTTCGCTTGGCACCTTTGATCACATCACCCTGGAGGGCGGAAGACCCTCAAAAGGTCTTTCCCCCCGAAACTGTTTCTCCTTTCAAAACTTGCCATGACAAACATTCACCCCAGTCTCTTCATTGTTTCTTATCTGATGACGACAGGAAGACCTGGATAAAGTAATCAAAGCTTATCACAGATCCATTTAAAGACAATAGGCTGGGAATCCGTCGCAGACCAGATTTCTCGGGCTCCTGGCCCCAAGGCATGAAATCCATTAATCCATTCACCAGCCCATTGTTTCTTCCTCGTCCCGCCTCCCTTCTCCTGATTCGCTAAGGCACTGAGGTGGTAGGAGCGCTTCCATTGGTTCCCGCGCAGCGGAGGAGCTCTGTGATTGGCTCTGATGCAGGGTGGGTGACCAAGCCTCCTCCCAGCTGTTATCACGTCAGCCAATCATCTGCGAGCCGGGTAGAGGGCTGAGGGCTGGAATTTTGAAACTTCTAAACCTGTAAACCCTATAAAAATGTCTCTGATCTTTGTAATGGTATGCTCTGTAGGCGAATGATTGCTACATTGCATCCTTTTCAGCTGAATCACTAATAAAAACACCTCGGTGCCGCTTCTTCGACTTTGGTGAGATTTTATTTTGAATTTTGAATTTAATAAAATTGCTGAAATTAGGCTTCCCTAGCTCGCCAAAGTAGCAATCCCTCTTTGGTGGGGTCCCAGGGTCCCCACTGACCACCTGCTGCAATGCAACCCGAGCCCTGCTACATGCACAATGGAGGACCTCGTTGCAGCAACACCGGAGGCACTCCAAGTGGCCAGATACTGGTCAAAGGACATTTAACCAACTACCAAACTCACAAGTTTTGTATTTTTCTGTTTGTTTGCTTTGTTCTGTTAGAAATGTAATATAATGGACTGGTTGCTCTGACACGACAAATAAATCCTCCTGGGGAAGAGCCTCCTAAAGTTCCTATCGGCTTCACTCTGACCTCAGACCATCTCAGTATGGCATTAGTCTGGCAAAGAGTACAAAAGGAATGCTGCATATCTAGTGGATCCCTCTAAGACAGTTGTTCCAAACCTTTGGTCTGCCAAGTGTTTTAGACTTCAACACCCAGAAATCCCAGCCATCTTACCAGCTGTTAGGAGTTGTGGGAGCTGAAGTCCAAAACAGCTGGAAGACCAAAGCTTGGGAATAATAAGAAGAAGGTATAGCCTCCTTTTTCTTCCTTCAGCTGTCCCTTTCCTGCTCTCCAGGTCTCCTGAAGTGCTGCTATATTGATGTTAAAGCACCTCAGCTCTCTTGCAATAATAGTGGTCCTGCGTTTGGGATGTTCATTGTCTGAGTTCCCCACAGTGTCCGTATGTTCCATGTTCCAAAGTTCATTTTCTTTTTTGACCACAGGGTGGTGTCCCCTCTGAATGGGGCAGTCCATTCAGAAATGAGAGAGGCAGAATGTGTTAGGGTACCTTTCTAACCCCTTCCCCATGTGGGGTGAGCAGAGTGGGTCCAAAAAAGGGCTGCTCAGTCATGGATACAGCTGCTGGACTACTTGGACTATTGCTTCCTACATCAAATGCTGTCATGTTCATTTCAAAAGATAACGCAGCAAAAAAGCATGGCAAAGATTTTAAGTACATAAAATATTAAACCACTATCAAGTTAACCTGCAGCAAAAGTTTGAAATAATTAACTGTGAGCACGGATGATATCATCTGATCACTATAAAACCATTAATGCTTATCACTACGGTCAAAATAATAATAATAATAATAATAATAATAATAATAATAATAATAATAATAATCTTTATTTGTACCCCGCCACCATCTCCCCAAGGGGACTCGGGGCAGCTTACATGATGCCAAGCCCAGCAATACAATAAAACAATATACAACAAAAACAAAATATACAACAAGAACACAGCAAAAAATCAAAGAAAATAAAAATAAAATATAACAACCAATCGATATAAATAAAAATGTAATGTTCGTTTGTGGTATTCACAGAACTCAAAAACCACTGGACGAATTGACACCAAATTTGGACACAAGACATCTAACAACCCAATGTATGTCCTTCACTCAAAAAATTGATTTTGTCATTTGGGAGTTGTAGTTGCTGGGATTTATACTTCACCTACTCTCAAAGAGCATTCTGAACTCCACCAACGATGGAACTGAACCAAACTTGGCACACAGTTCTCCCATGACCAACAGAATATACTGGAAGGGTTTGGTGAGCAGTGTCCTTTGGTTTTGGAGTTGTAGTTCACCTCCATCCAGAGATCACTGTGGACTCAAACAATGATGGATCTGGACCAAACTCTACACAAATACTCAATATGCCAAAATGTGAACACTGGTGGAGTTTGGGGAAAATAGAATCTTGACATTTGGGAGCTGTAGTTGCTGGGATTTATAGTTCACCTACAATCACAGAGCATTCTGAACCCCACCAATAGAATTGGGCCAAACCTCCCATACAGAACCCTCATGTGGGCCACAGCAACGCATGGCAGGGGACGGCTAGTATAATATACACATCAAACAATATAAAATCAAAACATTTGAGTGCAGAAAATTGATCACAGTGGGCAAGGTCAGTTGTAGAGGATTAAATTTTAAAAAAACACTGGGTGAGAGAGCAATGTAATGTATCAGGACAGGGGATCTGGGGGATAAAGTAGGGTTTGGTTGCATGAACAGGTAAAAAAGTGCTACAGAAGGCATTTTTGCAGAGTTTGGTCAGATCAGGGATTATTGTTCATTCCATCATTGAAGTCAAGTTTTCAAGCTCTTCCTCAATACTGCCAGGGTGGGGGCTTACCTGATATCTCTGAGGAGCGAATTCTAGAGCTAAGGGGCCACCACAGAGAAGGCCCTCTCCCTCATCCCAAGTCACACTTGCAATGCGGCGGGAGCGAGAGAAGGGCCTCTCCGGATGATCGAAAAGATCTTGTAGGTTCATAAATGGAAATGCGGTCACGCAGGTAGGCATCATACCTGATGCCATAGAACTGTTTTAAATTATGGAACCACAATAAAAAGTGGAACATTCCCCATTGGCCGGATCACATTCCTCCACTGCTTGCAGGAACTATACATAGAGGGCAAAGAAAGTGGGGAAGGAGCCAGATGACGATCCTACACTCCAAAAAGGAAACAGGCTCCAGATCTAGGCTTTGTACAAGATTAATGAATCTAAGGTAGAAAGATTGCCTTGCTTCATTTTAACACTTCTACAATATAAGAAAATAACAGTTCATTTCCTAACCTTAGAAATGCTTGGAACTCTTCTACTGCCACACTGCCCTCAGCAGTTCTTGCTCTACTTCCATCTCTTACATGCTCAAAGGCTCAACTGTTTTGGTTTTGAGTGTTTGCTTGTTCTGACAGTTAGCCCGTTGGGTTATTCAGTTAGACCTTTGAATTATTCTCAAAACAAATTCACTTCTGAGATAACATAAAATATATTCCCATTAATCTAAAGAGATTTGTTAAGATATTTTTTAGAATAAATTTTCTCCCTGGGTCCACAGAGGAATTGCAATTTATTTAAAGACATTTAAATGTGATTTTATAAAACAGAGAAACCTGCTTTGGAATATTCTTTACTGAATTCTTGAAGTCTTGTATTTAAGCACATGCTGTGTTACAGATTCAGAGATCATAAAGTTGGGAGAGACCACAAGGGTCATCCAATCCAACCCCCTGCCATGCAGGAATTCATAACTGGAGCACTTCTGACAAATGATCACCCAGTTTTTGGTTAGAAGCTTCCTAAGAAGGTGACTCCACCACAACTCAACAGCATATTCAACTGTCGAAAAGTTCTTAGAAACAGAAAGTTATTCCTAAAGTTTAGGTGGAATCTCTTTTCCTGTGGTTTGAATCCATTATCATGTCCTAATCACTGAAGCAGCAGAAAACAAGCTTGCTCTATCTTCAATATTATTATTATTATTAACTTTATTTGTACTCCGCTAGCATCTCCCGAAGGACTCGATGCGGCTTACAAAGGCTAAGGCCTCAAAACACAACATAACAATACTCTTTGCTCTAACAGCGATGCTCTTTGCTATGGTGGAATAGCTATTTACTCAAGGTTTATGTTTTGCTCTCTCATTTGAATGAAGATGGAGAAGCCTTATTCTGTGTTACCTACAAGGACTATGTAAGTTTATTGCACTGTTTGATTTTGCATGCAACACTGCAAGTTCATGCCTCTGTTGATAAGAGTAAAGTCTTTCTATTCCTTTTTTCATCTTGCCTGTGTGTCTTTTGCATGGGACTTGGCTAAAACACGCTCTGCGCAACAAGGTGTTCTGTAATTTTGTCTAAATAAAACTGTGTTCAGTTCAAAACAAACAGTATCAAACTGGACAACTCATTTTTGTACACAGGAACCAGACAAGCCATCGAACTTTGAAAAAGAGATTTCAGGCACTTTTTTTGCCACTGTACACACACACCATGCCCATTGAGCTCAGTACAGCATCAACCACTTTTCATCTTGGTACCACAGGTGTCTGTCCAGGCTGGCCAGCCTAAATCTCATTGCACACTGAATTGCATGAAGGACGGTTGTGTTCAATACTAGCCAGTCAATTAAATGTCGTAGCTAAAATCCAAACAGATTCCTTTTGCTTCATGTTATTTGCCAGCTCTTTCTAGTGCATTGGAACTCCATCATTATAAAATTCAAAATTACACCCAACCCCAAATTGTGTTCCGATAAAATGGCTCATTTATCTGAAATACAAGACCTGAATTATTACTCCCATATGAAACTCACTTTGGTAACTTCAGGCATTGGGTTTTCAAGAGAAAATGCTTCTGGAACATGGTCATACAGCCTGGAAAACTCACAGCAACTCAGTGAGTCCAGCCATGAAAGCCTTCAACAACTCTGTACCCGATTATTTCCATCAGTGCCTCAAGGCCGTTACTGGATGGCTGCGTGCCAGCAGGTTGAGCGTGAATCCAGCAAAGACGGAGATCCTATAGCTGGGTCAACCGAGCAGTGGGGATATCCAGCTGCCTACCCTGGATGGCGAGGCGCTACGCCCGTCATCATTGGAAAAGAGTCTGGGAGTCCTTTGGGACCCTCTGCTGACGATGGAGGCCCAGGTCTCCGCCGTTAGCAGAACCGCCTTCTTTCATCTGCAGCAGGCTAGACGGCTGGCCCCCTACCTGTCCAGGGACGACCTAGCTACGGTGATCCAGGCTACGGTCATCTCAAGACTGGGCTACTGTAATGCCCTCTACATTGGCCTTCCTCTGTCGGTGATCCGAAAGCTCAAGTTGGTACAAAATGCAGCTGCTCGGCTTCTTGCGGGAATTCCGATGAGATGCCACACAACACCAATCTTACTACAGCTGCACTGGTTACCAACTGAGCACCGGATCACTTTCAAAGTGATGGTACTCACCTTTAAGGCCTTGCATGGTCTGGGGCCGCATGGTCTGAGGGACCGCCTCACCCCCTACCAACCCCAGAGATCCCTCCGTTCTGAGGACCAAGATCTGTTGGAAATTCCCAGTGTCAAGACCTTGGGTCTAACAGCAACCAGACGCAGAGCCTTTGCAGCAGTGGCACCATCGCTCTGGAATACTCTGCCACGTGAAGTCCATGCCTTGCAGGACTTATCAGCTTTCCACAGGGAATGTAAGACATACCTGTTTCGACAGGCCTTTGATTTTTGATATTGCTATTTTTAAATTGTTTTAAATTGTTTTAAAATTGTGTTAGATTTTAGCCGTTCTTGTAAGCCGCTCCGAGCCCCAGGTGAGTGGCGGCATATAAGTTCGAATAATAAATAAATAAATAAATAAAAACTTCAGGCATGTTTATTGGAAAACTTATTCCAATGTTTCATTGAACCTAATATGCCAAATCTCTTCACAGTTGTTCCTTTTGCTACAGAAACCCCTACAGCTAAGCTCTTTTTGTTACTAAACATGAATCTACATCATATCACAAACAGCAAATCCTAACTAACTCTTTTGACTCTCTAACTGCCTATTTTTAAACTTTAGCTCCGCCCCTTTGGAATGTTTAGCTCGGCTCTCCCCAACTGCCATTTTGGCCTAGCAATCTGTTCAAATCCTGGGCCTACACTAATCTGCATATGACCAATCGGCTTCTATATGCAAATGAATCCTATACCTGCTGTTGCTACCCTGTCTGTGCCTATTCTTCCCTATCTGCCATATGTAAACATAGAGCTATATACCAAAAATTTAACATAGAGTAGCAATTTCGCTACAGTATCCAAAGCCAACACAAGTCATTTTATGGAATACAGCAGTTTAGAAACTTTCTACTTCCAAAAATGCTGCATCAGGAAGAAAGATTAAATGCTGGTGTTATCTTGAATAATCCAAATTGTAAAACTGAACAGTTCTGATAATATCACCCCAAAACCACCTATAATATGGTGTGATTAAGATAACAGAGCTTGGCTCCTGTTCCCACTCTTGCTTGAACAGTGGAATTCTACTGTGATGTGACCAGAGAGAAGTGTTAAATGGTTTTGAATAACCTATAAATTATCTATGTTACACACACACACAGAGAGAGAGAGAGAGAGAGAGAGAGAGAGTAATTATCTCATGTATAAATCAACCTCATGTATATGATGAGACCAGGTTTTGGGGCCAAAATTATGGATTTTGATGTGAACTTTGACCAAGGATGTTATCACACTTGTCTCCTAAAATGGGATGTCCCATGGGAAACCCAGTATATCAGTCTTTCTGAGATGGTAGAAAGCTTGCCAGCCTTGTGTCTTACTGCATTAATCACTGCATAAATCTTCTTTGAAGGAGACTGGCAACAAAAAAAAATTAACAATTTTTCCTCCTTTCTGGTTGGATATCTCTCTCTTCAGCTGAAAAGAGTACATCTACGCTAGAGAATGCATGCAGTTTGCACTGCCATGGCTCAATGCTATGGAATCCTGAGAGTTGTTCTTTGGGGAGGCAACAGCGCTCTTGTAAAACCTCAAACATCATTAATTAGCTCTCAATGCTAAATGAATGTTAGTTTAAAATAGCACATTTGTACAGACACCTTTATCTATAGGAGTCTCCTTCTTAGAGGTTGGATGGACAATCGTTGGGAGTAATTTGGTCATGTTTTCCTGCATGGCAGAGGATTGGACTGGGCGGCCCTTGTGGTCTCTTTCAACTCAATGGGGCTATGATTGTATAATCTATATTGAATATGTTATTTTTTTTAACTTTATTTGTATTCCGCCCTCTCTCACAAAGCATAATGCATAAGCATTAGCATACTAAACATTTAATGTATATATATATATATATATATATATATATATGTTAAAGATTTTTCAATGTTTAATGTATGAGTAGAAAGGATAACATTAAGCTTTGTACACAGTTTTATTGTTTCATACCTAGTGAAGCTTGGAATACGAATTTCCAAAATACCAGCAACACTTCAACTGCTACATCAAGCATGCCTAAATTAAGCCTTTAGGGCAGTGGTTTCCAAACCTTTGTGATTTCCTACAGAACCTTAACTTAATCCCTAAGCATTATGAACCCACAAAGTTCTTCCTTCTTTCATCTGCTCCTTTAACCTGGGTGTTTTGTATAAAGCAACAGGTCCCCCATGACCTTCTGGCAAACAAACTAGTCCAATGTGGGCTAGGCAAAACTATGGTGAGGAAGATCTGTAATTGGTTAAATGGACGAACCCAGAGGTTGATTCTCCCCAATGCTTCCCCTTCATCCTGGAAAGAAGTGACAAGCGGAGTGCCATAAGCAGGGTCCCGTCCTGGGCCTGGTCCTGTTCAACATATTTATTAATTATTAGATGAAGGGCTAGAAGGCAGGATCATCAAGTTTGCAGACGACACCAAATTGGGGGGGGGGGGAGAGCCAATACTCCAGAGGACAGGAGCAGGGTTCAAAACGATCTTGACAGATTAGAGAGATGGGCCAAAACAAACAAAATGAAGTTCAACAGGGACAAATGTAAGATACTCCACTTTGGCAGAAAAAATGAAATGCAAAGATACAGAATGGGGGACAATGCCTGGCTCGAGAGAAGTACGTGTGAAAAAGATCTTGGAGTCCTCGTGGACAACAAGTTAAACATGAGCCAACAATGTGATGTGGCGGCAAAAAAAGCCAATGGGAGTTTGCAAGAGGAGCATAGTGTCTAGATCTAGGGAAGTAATGCTACTCCTCTATTCTGTTTTGGTTAGACCACATCTGGAATATTGTGTCCAATTCTGGGCACCACAATTCAAGAGAGATATTGACAAGCTGGAATGTGTCCAGAGGAGGGCGACTAAAATGATCAAGGGTCTGGAGAACAAGCCCTATGAGGAGCGGCTTAAGGAGCTGGGCATGTTTAGCCTGAAGAAGAGAAGGCTTGAGAGGAGATATGATAGCCATGTATAAATATGTGAGAGGAAGCCACAAGGAGGAGGGAGCAAGCTTGTTTTCTGCTTCCTTGGAGACTAGGACGCGGAACAATGGCTTCAAACTACAAGAAAGGAGATTCCATCTGAACATGAGGAAGAACTTCCTGACTGTGAGAGCCGTTCAGCAGTGGAACTCTCTGCCCCGGAGTGTGGTGGAGGCTCCTTCTTTGGAAGCTTTTAAACAGAGTCTGGATGGCCATCTGTCGGGGGTGATTTGAATGCAATATTCCTGCTTCTTGGCAGGGGTTGGACTGGATGGCCCATGAGGTCTCTTCCAACTCTTTGATTCTATGATTCTAGGTCCATGCATAAATGGGACAGAAGGTGTGCTATGCGGGTACACAATGTCAGAGAAAGGGCAAAGACACACACCCACTTTCCATAAAATTCATAGAAGAATGCTAACAGCATAGCAAACCATGCTCAAGGGGAAGTTAAGTAAGGCTTAGTCCAGAGGTCCACAAGCTTTTTAAACAGAGGGCCAGGTCACAGTCCCTCCAACTGTTGGAGGGCCGGATTATAATTTGGGGAAAAAGCATGAATGAATTCCTATGCACACTGCACATATCTTATTTGTAATGCAAAAACACTTAAAAACAATACAATAATTAAAATGACTAACAATTTTGACAAATATAAACTTATTGGTATTTCAATGGGAAGTGTGGGCCTGCTTTTGGCTGATGAGATAGGATTGTTGTTGTTGTTGTTGTTTGTGTGCTTTCAAATACTTCCAGACTTAGGTTGATCCTGAACGAGGGCTGGATAAATGAGTTTGGTGGGCTGCATCCAGCCCCAGGGCCTTAGTTTGAGGACCCCTGGCTTAGTCAGATGGCATATCCAAATTTGCAAATCTATTCCAATCTTTTTCTAGAAACTGAGCATTTATGACGAACCTTTAAATCTGAGGTGGTAAACATCACCCCAGAAGTGGTAGCAGCCACTGATTCAACATGTCTTACCTCCAGAAAATTCCCATTTACAACTTTAACAATAGCTGTTCCCAAGCATCAGATATAGAGCACTGCAGCAATTATTCCTTTAAAATGAATGTTTTAAATATGCAAATTCTGTTATGCAAACATGTGGGCCACACACTGGTAGAAAAACAACAGTTGAATTGTATTTCCAAAAATAGCAATATGTATTTACCATATATACTATCAAACAAATGCTGCTTGAAAATATTGAATTACTATATATTGCAATTATTAGAACTCTACTCATTTAACAGGAACAAATTTAATGACTAACGATCGGAGAGACCTTAGAAATAAGCAAAGCCCTTAGCCTTTCTCAAATGCAGTAATTTGTAATTCCCCTTCTGTTACTCTTCTTGATATGTGATTGAAATTTTCATGGGAATTGTTTTATGGCAGTTAGTTAGCTTAACAAGTACATAGTATAATATCCTATGAATGTAACATGTCAAGAAAATGTGGAACTCCTATTTACTTACCTATTCATTTAAGGTTTAAATTCTGGGTTGTTGTAAGTTTTTTCAGGCTGTGTGGCCATGGTCTAGAGGCATTCTCGCCTGACGTTTTGCCTGCATCTATGGCAAGCATCCTCAGAAGCATCCTCAGGGTGCTCACCAATGCTTCCTCTTCATCCTGGTAAGAAGTGGCGAGTGGAGTGCCGCAGGGTTCCGTCCTGGGCCCGGTCCTGTTCAACATCTTTATTAATGACTTAGATCAGGGGTAGGGTACCTTTGGCTCTCCAGCTGTGGTGGACTTCAACTCCCACAATTCCTTGAGGCTCGGCATTCGCCCCAAAGGCTTACCTTGGCCCAATGCCGAGCCTCAAGGAATTGTGGGAGTTGAAGTCCACCACAGCTGGAGGGCCAAAGGTTCCCTACCCCTGGCTTAGATGAAGGGCTAGAAGGCATGATCATCAAGTTTGCAGACGACACCAAATTGGGAGGGATAGCCAATACTCCAGAGGACAGGAGCAGGATTCAAAACGATCTTGACAGATTAGAGAGATGGGCCAAAACTAACAAAATGAAGTTCAACAGTGACAAATGCAAGATACTCCACTTAGGCAGAAAAAACGAAATGCAAAGATACAGAATGGGAGACAAGACCAGAGAGCAGTACGTGTGAAAAAGATCTTGGAGTCCTCGTGGACAACAAGTTAAACATGAGCCAACAATGTGATGTGGCGGCAAAAAAAAGCCAATGGGATTTTGGCCTGCATCAATAGGAGCATAGTGTCTAGATCTAGGGAAGTAATGCTACCCCTCTATTCTGCTTTGGTTAGACCACACCTGAAATATTGTGTCCAATTCTGGGCACCACAATTCAAGAGAGATATTGACAAGCTGGAATGTGTCCAGAGGAGGGTGACTAAAATGATCAAGGGTCTGGAGAACAAGCCCTATGAGGAGCGGCTTAAGGAGCTGGGCATGTTTAGCCTGAAGAAGAGAAGGCTGAGAGGAGATATGATAGCCATGTATAAATATGTGAGAGGAAGCCACAGGGAGGGAGCAAGCTTGTTTTCTGCTTCCTTGGAGACTAGGACGCGGAACAATGGCTTCAAACTACAAAAGAGGAGATTCCATCTGAACATGAGGAAGAACTTCCTGACTGTGAGAGCCGTTCAGCAGTGGAACTCTCTGTCCCGGAGTGTGGTGGAGGCTCCTTCTTTGGAAGCTTTTAAACAGAGGCTGGATGGCCATCTGTCAGGGGTGAATTGAATGCAATATTTCTGCTTCTTGGCAGGGGGTTGGACTGGATGGCCCATGAGGTCTCTTCCAACTCTTTGATTCTATGATTCTATGATTCTAGACCATGGCCATACAGCCCGAAAAAACCCAGTGATTCCGGCCATGAAAGCCTTCGACAATAGATTTAAATTCTGTTCATTCACATCATTACTAAAAAAATAAACAATAAAATAGCAAAACACTTTTCAGAATCTAACTATTGTGTCAAGACAAAGAAAATCAGTAAAATTAATAAAACAGAATCATCTAAGAGGCCATAGCAAGAAAAAGGGTTCGAGCTAGTAACAAAACAATTGCAATACAGGTGTCAGTCACACCTCCACAAGGCAATGTAGTCCATAGCTAGGGCACCACAATAGAGAAGATGTTCCCTGACAGTCTTCCGTCAGGTGCGGATTTATTTGGGCAGAGAGATTTCGGTCTCATGTCATGTAGGACTTTAAAGGCAAGCAGCAGCAACTTAAATTCGGCTCATAGGGCAATGAGCAATCAGTTGAGCCTATTCAAAATCAGTGCTATATAATTCTGCCTGGCTTTAACAGGTACATATCTGGTTGCTGTATCTTGCTCTAACTGGAGCTTCTGGGGGCCCATCTACACAGCACCTAAAACACGGAACTTATCTATACACATAATAAAAGTGAAAATCTGTATGTGGCACAGGTGTCTGTTCACACTGACAGCCTCCAGCCTCCACAAATAGGCTATTGTTTCCAGTGCTGTGAAGACAGCAAGTCACTCTCTCGAAGGACATTGCAGGTTATAGCAAGCACATCCCAGTGTTCCTTTCTCTCTTCATTTGCATGACCCCACCCACTGCTTCTCCCTTATCCCATTCCAACCCTTTCTTTTGGCACACAGCAGAGGAATTGATCAGCAACTGAACATACTGGAGAGGTTTGGAGAGAATTCACAATGATTTATAGGAGTTGTAGGGACTGGGATGCATAGTTCACCTGCAATCTAAGAGCACTCTGAACTGCACCAATGATGGACCTGGAACTCACTTGGCACACAGACCCACCATGGGCAATTGTCCATACTTGCAGAGTTTAGGGGTGATTACCCTGAAAGTTGTAGTTCACCCTTATCTAGAGAACAGTGAACTCAGCCAATGATGGATCGGGACCAAACTTGGCACACAGAACCAACATGGCCAATTGTGCATTCTGGCTGAGCTTGGGGGTGATTGCCCTGGGAAACTGAGAGTTGTAGTTCACCCTTACCTAGATATCACTGAACTCAGGTGCTGTCGGATCTCGACCAAACTTGACACACAGATCCAACACGGCCAACTTTAATGGCAGGGTTTGGGAATGACTGACCTACAATTCTTGAAATTGTAATTCACCCACAGCCTTATGCATTTTCTAATGGAAGCATTAATTAAAAAAACAAATAGAAAGACTGTTTGTTTTTCTAATAAATAGCATTACACATTACCAAACTGATATTACCAAACTTCACAAAGCAAACAATGCATTCTCAAATAACCCGGGCAGCGCCGGGTCCCCAAGCTAGTAATAATAATAATAATAATAATAATACTTTATTTATACCCCGCCACCATCTCCCCAAGGGACTCGGAGCGGCTTATATGTGGCCAAGCCCAACAGTACATCAATAAACAAAAGCAATAAACAAAAACAATAAATAAAATACAATTAAAATAAATCACATATAAACAATAACCAATAAAAAGTAACACACAAGGATTTAAAAACCTATGGCCGGGCCAAATGTAATAGTTTAAAAATTTAGAAAATAAACGCTGGGTATGAACATGGTAGGATATATCTGGTATAGGGTTTTAAAAGAGATGAGGGACCGCAGTCAATCCTAAACCAGTAGTAAAGTGCATTCTGAGGACATATTGCTGGGAATTTTCCTTATTCTGGGAAAGCACACTGGAACAGCCATGTTTTCAGACTCCTCCTAAAGACTGCCAATGTTGGGGCATGCCTGATGTCCTTGGGAAGTGAGTTCCAGAGTCGGGGGGCCACCACTGAGAAGGCCCTCTCCCTCATTCCCACCAATCGCGCCTGCGACGGAGTGCAAGCAGGGCCTCTCCAGATGATCGAAGAGATCGTGTGGGTTTGTACACAGAAATGCGGTCACGCAGGTAGGCGGGTCCCAAACCGTTCAGGGATTTGTAGGTAAGAATCTGCACCTTGAATTGGGACTGGAAAATGAACGGCACCCAATGGAGCACCTTAAACAGGGGGGTTGACCGCTCCCTGTAAGTCACACCACTTAGTAACCTGGCTGCTGCCCGTTGTACCAATTGAAATTTCCGGGCCGTTTTCAAGGGCAGCCCCATGTAGAGTGTATTACAGTAGTCCAATCTGAAAGTGACTAAGGCGTGGACCACCCTGGCCAGATCCGCCTTCCCGAGGTACAGTCGCAGCTGACACACGAGTCTTAATTGTGCGAAGGCCCTCCCAGCCACCGCTGAGCTTCAAGCCTAAGTGATGAGTCCAGGAGGACACTCAGACTGCGGACCTGTGACTTCAGGGGGAGTGCAACCCCATCCAGCACAGGTTGCCACCCTATACTCCGATCCGGCTTACAGGTTAAAAGGGGGGAGGGGTGGCTACATGACGCTACCAGTAAATCCATACTAATTCAGTGCAACAGACAAAATACACAGGGTAAAAGGGTTCCCTTTTAATCCTGATTCTGGCTGGAAAATGTGCATATTCACGTAACTGTATATCCCTACACTCCTGTAAAAACACGTGATTTCCTTCCCTCCCCCCTGTGGAAACTGCTCCAACACATGCCCACTTTTTAAAAGCCCGAAATAGATGATTAGGTGATTGGGCTGTGAAATGGACATACAGCTGATTTAAAGGAAGCACAAAGGGAAACTCTTTATTTTAAATGTTATAATATTAAACAAAGCCTGAATAAACCATTGGGAGAAGAGAGAAATCCAGCAAAAGTTTATTTATTTATTAATTTATTATTTGCAGCATTTATATTCCGCCCTTCTCACCCAGCAGGGGACTCAGGGCGGATTACAGTGTACACATATATGGCAAACATTCAATGTCAATTTTTGACATACAAACATATACAGACATACACAGAGGCTATTTAACTTTTTCTGGCCGCCAGGGGAGCTGTCACTTTCATCGTCCATCTGCAACACTGATGAAGCACTTCCGCATTCCCCGCTTGCTTCCCCACTGGAATGCTTTTCTGGAGTCTTCTTTATGGCCTCGTAAATCAGTTAATTTAGCCTCCCCACACTTTAAGGTGGTACCTAATTTTCCTACTTGACAGATGCAACTGTCTTTCGGGTTGCAAAGGTCGACAACAGGCTACACACAATTGGTTGGAAACCCACTCCAACCCAGGCTGGCTTCGAACTCATGACCTTTTGGTCAGAGTGATCTTAATGCAGCTGACACTCAGCCAGCTGCGCCACAATCCCGCAAAGCTCACATGCGAATCTCTCTATATTTATTTTAAGATATTTGCATGTGTGCTTATACGGTTCCAGCGCATAATGGATGTCCCCTCTCCACCCTCCATCTTGTTCTGATACAAAGGAAGTCTGTGAGGATGGCGGGGGACCCAATCCCAGGACTAACAGGTGAATGTGGGGACCTGCTCTCAGGCCCTTGGATTTTTTGTCTTCCATTTAAAACTCGCATTTCATGCTGTCTGGAAGTGCCCTGGACAACCCCATGAACAGTAACCCTCTAATACAGATAACAGAGTTCAAGTCAAAGATTGAATGTTGATAACAAAAGGTCAAGATCAAGAGGCACCCTATCTATATAAATAAAAATGTAATGTTCATTTGTGGGATTAACAGAACTAAAAAACCGCTGGATGAATTGACACCAAATTTGAACACAAGACACCTAACAACCCAATGTACGTCCTTCACTCAAAAAAATTGATTTTGTCATTTGGGAGTTGTAGTTGCTGGAATTTATAGTTCACCTACAATCAAAGAGCATTCTGAACCCCACTAATGATGGAATTGAACCAAACTTGGCACACAGTTCTCCCATGACCAACAGAAAATACTGGAAGGGTTTGGTGGGCAGTGTCCTTTGGTTTTGGAGTTGTAGTTCACCTACATCCAGAGAGCACTGTGGACTCAAACAATGATGGATCTGGACCAAACTACACGAATACTCAATATGCCCAAATGTGAACCCTGGTGAAGTTTGGGGAAAATACAATCTTGACATTTGGGAGTTATAGTTGCTAGGATTCATAGTTCACCTACAATCACAGAGCATTCTGAACCCCACCAATACAATTGGGCCAAAACTCCCACACAGAACCCCCACGTGGGCCACAGCAACGCATGGCAGGGGACAGCTAGTCTTTCAATAAACGTACAAGCCCTGTTCTGGCTACCTGGACATAACAGCCACCCACCACAAGAGACTTCATCTGCATGTTCAGCTGTTTAATTAACATGTAAGCAAACATTCTGCAGCTATGGTGTCACACTTTGGTTTAACAGTAATTTACTCAGTATTGCTTTCCTTGGTAATACATGTAAATACTTGTTAAGTAGGAATACAACAGCATGTTGATTCACATTTAACATGAAGTCCTGTTAATAGTGTGAAAAATGGAACATGAAAACTGAATACAATCCCAGAGGTTTTAGCATCTCCATTATGCAAGTCAGCACAATCCTGTTTCTTATCTCTAATATATATAGTATAGGCTAGTGATTAGCAAGTACATTGTATTTTATTTCAAGTTACATGGTTAAATAGCATGAAATCTGATGTTCTGCCCCCAAACCTTCTTAGATTAAATATGACTGACTCTGGGATCTGAACTTTTGGGGGTACAACATCAGATTTCATTGCTATTGAATATATAAGTTGAAAGAAAGTGTCATTTCCCATCACATAAGCTCATTCTAAAAGCAGCAGTATCTTAAAATAGCATTTATATTTCATGTCAAAAGCATTGCATAAATAAACAAATATAAAACTGATGAAATAGAGGGGACACAAGTGGGTAAATAATTTAGTCAAAAACGGGAACAGCAACCGCATTGTCTGTAGCTTTAAACAGTTCTTCCTCTGTGCATGAGGCAGGGCATTGTGGGCGAGCGTACAGATGCTGAGTTGTTTGTTCTGCTCCACAGTTGCACAAGGTGGAGTATTCTTCTAGGTAGTGCCATTTTGCCAGATTGTCTTTTGATCTGCCCACTCTGCTTTTGAGTCTGTTCAGGGACTTCCAATTTGCCCATTTTTGGTTTGACCCTGGAAGAAGACTCATATGGAGGGCCATCCAGTTCAGATTTCCTGGTTTAGCTGCTGAGAGGGATACTCTTGTTGTTGCTGGGGAAACATTAAGAGGCGTGGTGGTGCTCATGAAACTTTTCCTTTATTTCAGTCTACTGGGAGGAGGCTGATAACCATGCAATGGATGGCTTTCACAGGGATCAACCATATTTCTCTCACAGTTGGGAGCAACTTCCCATCACACATCAGGGGGGAGAGGCAATGCCAGCTAGTTTATGGAGTCGATCAACAGGTAGATTAAAATTACTGTTTTCAAAGGGAATGTGAAATACTAGTTCTGAAATAATCAAGGTTTATAAATTACCAAACACTATTGCAAAACATTCACACAATGTTTTATATATATAAAATTTGGTGTGATTTCATTCATTGGTTCTTTTGTTTTTAAGGTACTCAATACTCTGTGCATAATGAGTACCTTAAAAACAAAAGAACCAATGAACGAAATCACACCAAATTTGGCAACAAAATGTCTCACAACACAAGGAGTGACCATCACTCAAAAATTATGATTTTGTCATTTGGGAGTTGTAGTTGCTGGGATTTATAGTTCACCTACAATCAAAGAACATTCTGAACTCCATCAACGATGGAATTGAACCAAGCATGGCACACAGAACTTCCATGACCAACAGAAAATACTGGAAGGGTTTGGTGGGCATTGACCTTGAGTTTGGGAGTTGTAGTTCACCTACATCCAGAGAGCACTGTGGACTCAAACAATGATGGATCTGGACCAAACTTGGCACGAATATTCCATATGCCCAAATATGAACATAGATGGAGTTTAGGGAAAACAGACCATGACATTTGGGAGTTGTTGTTACTGGGATTTATAGTTCACCTACAATCAAAGAGTGTTCTGAACCCCACCAATGACAGAATTGGGCCAAACTTCCCACACAGAACCCTCATGACCAACAGAAAATACTCAAGGCCACCCAGTCCAACTCCCTTCACCAGGGCAAGAAAACATAATCAAAGCCCTCCTGACAAAGAGCTATCCAGCCATAGATAATAGATAGATATATATGATTCACACATACAGAGAGATATAGTATCATAGATTTGAAAGGGGCCCCTACAGAAGGACAATGATATATTTGGATATTCCAGAGTAGGCAAACCAGACACTCTCCACATCAACACTGACAAAGAAACCAAGAAATACTGTTTACCCACAAGCAGAAAGAAATTACATATATTAGAAACTAACACTTTCTCATTACTTTATTTTCCAGAACAACAGACTGTGCCACAGCAATACGTGGCAGGGGACAGCTTGCTTATATATATATATATATATGTATTCATTCCAGCATCAATGTCTACTTCAGCAAACTATTTTATTCCATAAAATACCATGACTGATTGAATCTGTTGATTGATTACCATCACAAATAAAAAGGAACACAATTCAGAGTGTCTGCAAACTTGAAATAATAGCAGTATTCCTACTAACAGAACATTTCAAGCAGGAATATTATACTAAATTACTTATTTCTTCAAAAGTTCTCCTTTTTGGGGTGATGACTCAAGTTCAGGGCTCCCAAAACTAAGGCCTGGGGGCCGGATACAGCCCTCCAAGGTCTTTTACCCGGTCCTCGGTCAGGGTCAACCTGTCTGAAACGACTTGAAAACACACAACAACAATAATCCTATCTCATCAGCCAAAAGTAGACCCACCTTTCCCATTGAAATACTAATAAGTTTATATTTGTTAAAATTGTTCTTCATTTTAATTATTGCATTGTTTTTAAGTGTTTTTTGCATTACAAATAAGATATGTGCACTGTGCATAGGAATTCATTCATATATTTTTTTCAAATTATGATCTGGCCCTCCAACAGTTTGAGGGACTGTGACCTGGCCCTCTGTTTAAAAAGTTTGAGGACCCCTGCTCTAGTTTAAAGTCAAGTCATGATCTAGAAGGCAATTGCCAGATAGATGACGATAATTATGATGATGCTTCTTATTTACTTCTTTTTCTCTCTTTAAAGAGACTAAAGGTAAAGTAAAGATAAAGGTTTTCCCCTAAGCCCAATCGTATCTGACTCTGGGGGTTGGTGCTCATCTCCATTTCTAAGCTAAAGAGATAGCATTGTCCGTAGACACCTCCAAGGTCATGTGGCCAGCATGACTGCATGGAGTGCCGTTACCTTCCCGCCATAACGGTACCTATTGATCAACTCACATCTGCTTTGTCTACACCTGCATCTTTTTTTAAAATAATTTTTAAACTGCTAGGTTGGCAGAAGCGGGGGTGACAACGGGAGCTCACGCCACTCCCCGGATTCGAGCCTGCGACCTTTCGGTCAACAAGTTCAGTAGCTCAGCGGTTTATCCCATTGCACCACTGGGGGCTCCAAAAAGAGACTCCAAAAAGAGTCTCAAACATTAGCAACATTAACAGCAGGTATGGACAACACCTTCCCAGTTATATGATCTGGAATGTTGCAGTTTAAATACTGTACAGATTTAAACAAGCAGTCACAATTATTTAAAAAGAAATAAAAATGGTGGGATTACTCTATCTCACATTGCTTACCCCCCCCCCCCTTCATGGAATCATAGAGTTGGAAGGGTCCCATGAGCCATTAGGTCAACCGCCTATTCACTATAGACCAGGCATGTAGCGAGGGGGTGGTTTAGGGGTTCAACCCCCCCCCCCCGAAATGTTTCAGATTTTTTTAAAAAACCTGGTTTACTCATTAATTTTAACTGGTTAACCAAATCCCCATGCTAAGTCTATGAGATGCAAAAAATTAAGAGTCCCTACAGAACTGTAAGCACTATCTCAAGCAAATATTGACAATTTATTCACACTGTCATTACTTGCAGCAATAGCCGATGTAGTGAAGCAACCAAGTTGGGTGTGTGTGTTGAATGCTCTCATTAAGGAGGCCAGACTTGGTGGAGGTGGTTGACAGGGGGGAGCTGCAGGCTATTGAAGGCTGCTCTGCCCCCTGCTGTGCTCTTTGCTTCAGCGTGAGCTAGGAGGCAGGTTTCAACCCCTCCCCCCCCCCCCCCCCCGAAATTGTCAACCCTCCCCGAAATTTTTTTCTGGCTACGACCCTGCTACAGACACTCCAGCTAGATTATCCGTAACAGGAAGATGTCCGTGCTTTTTGAAGATTCCATTGTTGAACCACTCTCTTACTGTAAAGAAGATCTTCTAATGTTCAGCCTAATTGTTCTCTCCTGTAACTTAAAACCATTTAATTTAATTCCGTGTTTTGAGGCCGAGGACAAATGAGCACCTTCCTCTTTTTATCAGCCTTTGAGCTATTGAATGACTGCGCTTGTGTTCTCTTCACCAGGCCGAACACGGTCAACTCCTTCAAGTTCTTCTCACATGTCATACCTCTTATCATCCTCACCGTCTTCCTTTAAACCCACTCCAAATTGTCTATTTCCTTCTTAGAATGAGGTGCCCTGAATATGGTACTCCAGATGAGGCCTGACCACTGCAGAATAAAGTCAGACTATTACCTCCTTGGACTTAGAAACTATCCTTCTATAAGCTGAATTAGATGCAACAGTAATTCCTAGATAATTTTCAGATGGAGTTCTGCTGAGCCAAGTATCCCCTACACCAGGCTTGCACAACCTATGGTCCTCCAGGTATTTGGGATTCCAACTCTTAGAAACTCTGGGCAGCTTGTCCAGTGCTCAGTAATTCTGGGAGCTAAAGTCCAAAACACCTGGAGGGGTGCAGGCCTGCCCTATCTATATATATAAAAATGCTCAGTGCGTAATGAGTACCTTAAAAACAAAAGAACCAAAGAACGAAATTTGGCAACAAAACATCTCACAACACAAGGAGTGACCATCAATTATGATTTTGTCATTTGGGAGTTGTAGTTGCTGGGATTTATAGTTCACCTACAATCAAAGAGCATTCTGAACTCCATCAACGGTGGAATTGAACCAAACTTGGCACACAGGACTCCCATGATCAACAGAAAATACTGGAAGGGTTTGGTGGGCATTGACTTTGGGAGTTGTAGTTCACCTACATCCAGAGACTACCATGGACTCAATGCATGCCGTATTATCACGTGGTGTCTGCACCCTACACCACTGGAGAAATTTCACTGTTTAGCCAGTATTGCACCACCTGACATCCGCCGGGAAGTAGCAATCAATAGTGAAAGGACCAAGGCAGTGACATCTCCAGCTCATCACTTGTTTGGGTATCAGCCAGCACGTCAACAACTTAAATCAAGAAATCGTTTTCTAAGATCTACAGAGACACTCGCTGGAACACCTCAGCAAGCGAGAGTCCAAAAGTGGCAGGCTCAAACCCAGAGCCTCAATCAATGGTTGATACCCAATGAGAGACCCCCCTGGGCACACAGAAAACTGGCCGACTTGGAAGGCGCTGAACAGACTGCGCTCTGGCACCACGAGATGCAGAGCCAACCTTAAGAAATGGGGCTACAAAGTGGAATCCACAACATGCGAGTGTGGAGAAGAGCAAACCACTGACCACCTGCTGCAATGCAACCTGAGCCCTGCTACATGCACAATGGAGGACCTTCTTGCGGCAACACCAGAAGCACTCCAAGTGGCCAGATACTGGTCAAAGGACATTTAATCAACTACCAAGCTTGCAAACTCTGTGTCTTTTGTATGTTTTTTTGTTTGTACTGTCAAAAATGCAATACAACTGTTTGGTTGCCTGACACGATAAATAAATAAAATAAATATGATCAGGGAAAATTCAAGATTGGTATTTTTTTTAATAAGAAGCAAACTTGGCTAACTTTACAAGGAAAAGCATCCATATGCTTAGAATTTGGGGCACAAAATATATTATCAGCACGTGTGGGTTGGAGGAAAGGCTGTGTTTGTATTGCACAGATGAAATATGAACTGTACTAGGGATGCCTCTTAACACCAGTTTCTAGAAAGAGTGGGAGGATACTAGTGATTGATATGTCACCAGTGCACTGGACCCGACAGACATTTGTTCTTTTTACTGTTGTGCTTGTTGCTGCTGTCGCTGGTTTCACAGTTTACCAGGTGTTGTGGGATCGTCAGTTATTTGGATTCTACCCAAGAACCTTGGAATCATTGAGATATCATTCAAAAATGTGACATCTTTCCAAGAATTATCATTTTTGTAATTGTGCTAAGTACATAAAGCAATTTCATTTGGGTGTTTTGTTGGTTAATTTGGAATTGTTTTCAAGGTATCATTACTGAAACCACTATTACTTTCTTTTCGAAGGGGTGATAGATCTCACTTTGTGGACCTTAATATTTCATAACATTATCTTTGATCCTGCTTTTCCTTGATATTGCCATACATATTGTAATTGTTTGACCATTTGAAACTTAAGGTCCCATAGTACTAAAGTACCCAAGGGATTTTTACATCACAATTTCTAACAACCTTTTCAGCCTTATGGTCCCACCAGTTATTTGCAGATGGTAAACCATATGTTTTGCACAGATTTTACTGATAAAAGTTCTTAATCTGTGAAAGATAAAACATAAATTTACACATAGCATGACTACAGAAAGTCATTTTACTCTTTGCCACACATAGAGATTTCTTGAAATGTTTTGAATCTGTTGCAAAAGATTCTTGCAACTAACAAAATCATGGGAATGCTAATTAGGAGTTTTCAGTGTTACCTTCCATATTATTTGTCATTGGAATGATATCACTTTTAACAATATAAAAACAATCAAACAAGGGAAAAGAAACATAGAATCATAGAATCAAAGAGTTGGAAGAGACCTCATGGGCCATCCAGTCCAACCCCCTGCAAAGAAGCAGGAATATTGCATTCAAAGCACCCCTGACAGATGGCCATCCAGCCTCTCTTTAAAAGCTTCCAAAGAAGGAGCCTCCACCACACTCCGGGGCAGAGAGTTCCACTGCTGAACGGCTCTCACAGTCAGGAAGTTCCTCCTCATGTTCAGATGGAATCTCCTCTCTTGTAGTTTGAAGCCATTGTTCTGTGTCCTAATCTCCATGGAAGCAGAAAACAAGCTTGCTCCCTCTACCCTTGCTCTTCTCACATATTTATACATGGCTATCATATCTCCTCTTAGCCTTTTCTTCTTCAGGCTAAATATGCCCAGCTCCTTAAGCCGCTCCTCATAGGGCTTGTTCTCCAGACCCTTGATCATTTTAGTCGCCCTCCTCTGGACACATTCCAGCTTGTCAATATCTCTCTTGTGGTGCCCAGAATTGGACACAATATTCCAGGTATGGTCTAACCAAAGCAGAATAGAGGGGTAGCATTACTTCCCTAGATCTAGACACTATCAAAGTAAACTAGACAAATATACTATTTAGTCTACATGGGCAATTTAAATCTCTATAGAAAGTCATCAGCAGAAATTGAATTAAATAAACTAAGAACACATCTACAGTGTAGAGTTAATGCAGTCTGATCCACTTTAACTGCCATGGCTCAGTGAAAATTGTTGTTTTACAAGGTCTTTAGCCTTCTCTATAAATTAGTGTTGGTGCCTCAACAAACTACAAATCCTAGGATTCTATTGCAAAATCAGAATTTGCTTTTTGGGTATATGGTTTGTTTGTTTGTTTGTTTTGTTTTGTTTTGTTTTTACAATATTTTGAGGAGATGTTTACAATGCCAATACTTATACCTACAAGAACTTAACACTGAAGTGTTAAGGGCAAAATCTGGAAAAGAGAAAAAAAACCTGGTGAATTGCATTAATTGTATGCACTTCAAAAAAGTCTTAATTATATGTGCTTCAAAGAACACCTTAATTTGATCAAGGGAGATTTTGCCATTTTGGAGGTTTGATCAGCTACAGTCCTGTGATGTAAACAGAAGTTGCCCTTTGTGTGAGAATAAATTAGTGTATAAAGCCATTTGCTTTCCTGTTTTTATGTTAGGAGAAGAAGTTACTTTAAACAACTCTTGCTAATTTATTGCTCTGAATGTAGGCTTTGTCTACACCTGCATCTTAATCCAGTGCACTATGCCCCAGATTGACAATGATGGCAGCCACATGTACTGGGCAAAACCCTCTGCAATGTGGTGTTGGCTGTCCAGACAGCCTAATTGGGTCAAGACTATATCGGCCTACCCTTGTCATCTGCATTGCCATTGCACTGTGGTTTAAAACAGCTTCCAAGGCTTGAGAAAGAAGCGTGGGAAAAGCTGAATCATTTCCGACTCACTTACTGTTTCGTTACAGAAATGGCAGAAAAGGCTTCAGAAGGGCAAAGGGACTTCCGGTTTCCTTAAAAACTTCAAAATTGCTTTAAAAAGCAAATCTTTCCAAATTTATTCCAAATTACGAAGATTCTGACTAAACCTAACCATGCCTAATATGTAGCTTGACAATCCTAAAGAATGTGGGGGCTTTTTTTCAACTCTGCTCTTTAGTATATGGATATGTACATCAGCGGAGCACTCTGAATATCTGCACAGCGATTTACACTGTGCAGCCAATTTCACTGTACCATGCGATTTATACTACAGTACACTGATGTGCATTAAATGTTTCATTTTCATCTTTGCATGTGTTTGATTACTGGGCTTAAAGCGTGCTGCATCACATTTCATGGTTTGCATAACCATTGCATTTTGAAGATAGTTTGAAGCTGCATTAAATAGTCAGTGTAGATGGAGTCTTCGAAATCACTGCTTTTTCACTCACTGACCAAGTCTTTAATGAAATAAATCCAATCAAGCAAATAATCAAAGCAACAATTATAGTTTCATGTGTTTTGGGTTTCCTTTTCCAACCAATTTAATGAATACAGAAAAGTGTATGAGAGAACTGGTTAATATAAGGGAGTATTGTGTCATGTCTATATGATCAATAAAATCCTCAGACCTGCTGAAATCCAAATTACTCTCTATAAATTATTCTGGTGATACTCAGTCTCTCCTGGTGATTCATGTGACTGAGGAGGGCCTTCTAAATTGTGCTTCAAGTGATGAGTTCCATGTTGCAGATATCAAATTGGCCAACGTTTCTTCCAGTCATTAGATGGATACGATCTTGTAAACTATAGAAAAATTTATAGACCCATTTGTTTATTGCATGCAGCCTCCAAACTGTTCTCCAAATATCTACTGCATAAATTGTTAGCTTGGGAAGAAAGTAATAATATATTCAGTTAACCCCAAGCAAGCTACTGTAAAGGTCATAATACAATTGATCAATGTTTTATCCTGCCCCTCTTAATTAAATGAACACACAGGGACCTTCTAAAAAAATGCTTGCAGCTTTTATAGATTTGTCTTTGGCCTTTGATTCAGTAAATAGGATCTGGCTCTGGCAGACATTAACTAACAGCAATATTGATATAATATTACTTTGGTTTAACCAAAATCTGCAGATTTGGGACAAAATAGGAATTTTGTTGGTGCACCGCCCTCCCCGCTGCTCAACAGTCTCCCTACCTGAAGTAGCTGGGCTCTCTCTGCCTCGGCGTTGAAGTCCCACCAGCTAACAGTGCTGGGGGACTTCAATATCCATGCACAGACTAGCCTGTTGGGAGTTACTCAGGACTTCATGGCTGCCATAACAATCATGGGGCTGTCCCAGGTCACATCTGGCCCTACCCATGTCATTGGACACACATTGCACTTGGTAGAAATAGAAATGATAGATTCAAAGATAGAATCTATACCAAAACCCCATTATGGGTTTCATCTATGGAATCCTGTCAAAGGAGAGAAGCAGGATGGAGGAACTGGCCTAAATACAAGGAAATACTAGAAAAAGCAGGACGAGAATACCAACTAAAGACATATGAAAAGATAAAACAAGACTACAGGAACCTGACCTGGCTTCAATATAGACAAATACAGGAATATTACAACAAAGATAAAGTGCTGGGATTTATGTTAGAAGAGAACACCTGGGACAAAATAATGAAGACACAGAAGAAAACTATTTCAGCAACATATAAAAAACTCTTAGAGTGGAGCACTGAGGAGGAGAGGATTAAAGAAGGAATGGTAAGATGGGCAAGAGATATAGGAAGAACAATATCTCTAACCGAATGGGAGAATATTTGGACCAGAAAAATGAAGTACACAAAGGCATATAATTTGAAAGAAAATTACTTAAAAATGATCTATAGATGGCATATGACGCCGAAGAAACTAGGAATATACTATTAAAAAACTTAATAAATGTTGGAAATGTGGAGAAGTCGAGGGATCATATTACCACATGTGGTGGCGCTGTAGTAAAGCCAAAACATATTGGAAAAACATACAGAAAAAATTACAGAAAATATTGAAAATAACCATACCACTGAAACCAGAGATTTTTTTGCTGGGACTCTCAGATGAGAAAATGGAATTAAACAAAGATAAGGATAAACTTCTTTCCCTAGCAACGACAGCGGCCAGAATTTGCTTCGCCAAAAAATGGAGGAAGAAGGAGATACCGGATATAGAGGAATGGAAAACCAAGCTGGTAGACATAAGAAACATGGACAGATTAAGCTTTCTAATACAGAAAAGTAAAGGTCTTACAGAAAAAGAAACGGACTGGACTCCAATAAATGATTATTTTGGATGGAAGGGATAGATAGAAAAAGAGAGATACCTGCCAAAAGAAAAACCTATAGCGACAAACAGAAAAAGAAACTTGACGTACAAGAAAGAAAAGGAAACCTCTTCAACAACACCAGGAAGTCGGACCGAACGAAGGGGACACCCCAAATCTTCACATCTGTGCTTTTAAGTCTTTATACTTTCACATTCTATCCCTACCCTAATGCTTGTTTTTTCCCCTCCCTTGCAATCCCTCAACCTGCATCCCAAATTCCCTTCCCCCTTCTTTTCCACCGACCCACCCTACCCATCCTAAATCCTCTTTCCTTACTTTCTTGTTTTTCCCTTCCTTCTTCCTTTATCTATCCTATCTGTTTTTAATATGTAATAAGAAAATCTTAATAAAGATTAATAAAGATATATATAAAAAAAGAAATAGAAATGATAGAGGCATAAAGTTGTGAAAGAAGCACGAAGTGAAGAGGCAGAAGCATCATTTTCTTTATACTGTACTCCTTGCAGCTGCCCCCTCTTGCTCTTTCTTCCTCCTTCTCTTCATGTAGCCAAACATATCAGGAATAAAAACCACACAAAATCAACTAAAAGCAAAGAGCAAAGTGGACAGCAATCTCCCAAATGGACAAGAGCATGAGGGACGGAGGCACAAGGTGACTCCTTTTAATAGTTATTATTATTATTATTATTATTATTATTATTATTATTTCTTGGCCATCTCTCCTCGTGGCTTGAAGTGGGTTACAACATTGCTAAAACACACATTCATCTAAAACAGGGGTCCTCAAACTAAGGCCCGGGGGCCGAATGTGGCCCTCCAAGGTCATTTACCTGGCCCTCGCTTAGGGTCAACCTAAGTCTGTAATGACTTGAAAGCACACAACAACAACAACGACAACAACAACAATCCTATCTCATCAGCCTAAAACAGTCCCACACTTCCCATTGAAATACTAATAAATTTATATTTGTTAAAATTGTTCTTCATTTTAATTATTGTATTGTTTTAAAGTGGTTTTTGCATTACAAATAAGATATGTGCAGTGTGCATAGGAATTCATTCATGTTTTTTTCAAATTATAATCCGGCCCTCCAACAGTTTGAGAGACTGTGACCTGGCCCTCTGTTTAAAAAGTTTGTGGACCCTTGATCTAAAACATTCTTTAAAATACATGTATTAAATCATATTTCCACAAAATAAATATTAAAATACACAAAGCAAAGATTAAATATACGATGCTAAGATTCATCATTAAAACTGTCTGGGTAGGCCTGCCGGAAGAGATAGGTATTCACATGTGTCTTAAATTGAAGCCCAAAAGCCTTTAAATTGAAACCCAAAAGCTCTTTGTGCTAGTGCTCGCTCTGGTGTTAGCTCTTAACTCAATACACAGCTCTTACGTTAAAGTGAAACTAAAGCCAAGTGACAGCTCTTAACGCAAAACACTTTTAAGTTCAGAGACTTTTAAGTAGAGGTTCCACTGTATATTTTTTAATAATGTCTATAAATCTCTCCTCATGGTTTGAGGCAGGCTACAACTTTGCTCCACAATACATGGAGCGAGAGTTGCCAGATGTTCAAGCTGGGTTTAGAAAAGGCAGAGGAACGAGAGACCAGATTGCCAATATCCGCTGGATAATGGAGAAAGGCAAGGAGTTTCAGAAAAACATCTACTTCTGCTTCATTGACTATTCTAAAGCCTTTGACTGTGTGGATCATAATAAATTGTGGCAAGTTCTTAGTGGGATGGGCATCCCAAGCCACCTTGTCTCTCTCCTGAGGAATCTGTACAAGGACCAAGTAGCAACAGTAAGAACTGACCACGGAACAACAGACTGGTTCAAGATTGGGAAAGGCGTACGGCAAGGCTGCATCCTCTCACCCAACCTTTTTAACTTGTATGCAGAACACATCATGCGATGTGCGGGGCTGGATGAATGCAAAGCTGGGGTGAAAATTGCTGGAAGAAACATTAACAACCTCAGATATGCAGATGACACCACTCTGATGGCCAAAAGCGAGGAGGAGCTGAGGAGCCTTCTAATCAAGGTGAAAGAAGAAAGCGCAAAAGCTGGGTTGCAGCTAAACATCAAAAAAACCAAGATTATGGCAACAAGAATGATTGACAACTGGAAAATAGAGGGAGAAACCGTGGAGGCCGTGACAGACTTTGTATTTCTAGGTGCAAAGATGACTGCAGATGCAGACTGTGGCCAGGAAATCAGAAGACGCTTACTTCTTGGGAGGAGAGCAATGTCCAGTCTCGATAAAATAGTAAACAGTAGAGACATCAGACTGGCAACAAAGATCCGCCTAGTCAAAGCCATGGTATTCCCTGTAGTAACCTACGGATGTGAGAGCTGGACCTTAGGGAAGGCTGAGCGAAGGAAGATCGATGCTTTTGAGCTGTGGTGTTGGAGGTAAGTTCTGAGAGTGCCTTGGACTGCGAGAAGATCCAACCAGTCCATCCTCCAGGAAATAAAGCCCGACTGCTCACTGGAGGGAAAGATACTAGAGACAAAGTTGAAGTACTTTGGCCACATCATGAGGAGACTAGGAAAGCCTAGAGAAGACAATTATGCTGGGGAAAGTGGAAGGCAAAAGGAAGAGGGGCCGACCAAGGGCAAGATGGATGGATGGCATCCTTGAAGTGACTGGACTGACCTTGAGGGAGCTGGGGGTGGTGACGGCCGACAGGGAGCTCTGGCGTGGGCTGGTCCATGAGGTCACGAAGAGTCGGAGACGACTGAACGAATGAACAACAACACAACTTTGCTAAAACACACATTCCCAGTGGTGCAGTGGGTTAAACCACTGAGCTGCTGAAAGGTTACAGGTTCAAATCCAGGGAGCGATGTGAGCTCCCACTGTTAGCCCCAGCTTCTGCCAAACTAGAAGTTTGAAAACATGCAAATGTGAGTAGATCAATAGGTACCACTCCAGCAGGAAGGTAATGGCGCTCCATGCAATCATGCCAGCCACATGACTTTGAAGGTGTCTACAGACAACGCCAGCTCTTCGGCTTAGAAATGGAGATGAGTACCAACCCCCAGAGTCAGACACAACTGGACTTAATGTCAGGGGAAAAGCTTTATCTTTCCTTTCTCCAGTATTCATTTTTAACAATTCTCTTAAATACTTGTGTTCAATATGACAAAAAGCTTTCATAGTATCTAGTGAAATTATAGCTACTAAGGTTTTTATAGACTTTCATGAATAAGATTTAAAACTCTTCTGATAAAATCTGGTAATGTCCTACATGGGACAAAACCTGTTTGATCTGGATGTATATAAGACATAATAACTGTATTTAATCGGGTCATAATTGAAGTAAATGTTATTGATCTCTATTTAATAAGCAGATCTAGCTTGAGGGTCATCTCCTGGTTTTAATATGGATATTATTTTTGCATTGTTCCAAGAATCAGGAACTTTCCCTCCAAATAGTATCTTATTAAACACTATGCATATCTGAAGTTAATTCCTCTGTACATTTTTTGTAGAAGTCGGAACTAAATTCATCTGCGCCTGGGACTTTATCAATTTTTAAATGATTTAGTGTTGATTTTATGTCTGTAAAAGTTATAGGAGTATTCAATATTTCTCTATGTTCATTATCAATATAATTTGTGGAAAGATTCCCAACACATTTTTCTATATTGAAATTATTCTCTAACTCTGATGAGGATAAATCTGCATAGAAATATATAAATCTATATAAATAAAAATGTAATGTTCGTTTGTGATATTCACAGAACTCAAAAACCACTGGACGAATTGACACCCAATTTGGACACAATACACCTAACAACCCAATGTATGTCCTTCACTCAAAAAATTGATTTGGTCATTTGGGAGTTGTAGTTGCTGGAATTTATAGTTCATCTACAATCAAAGAGCATTCTGAACCCCACCAACGATGGAATTGAACCAAACTTGGCAAACAGTTCTCCCATGACCAATAGAAAATACTGGAAGGGTTTGGTGGGCAGTGTCCTTTGGTTTTGGAGTTGTAGTTCACCTACATCCAGAGATCACTGTGCACTCAAACAATGATGGATCTGGACCAAACTCTACACCAATACTCAATATGCCCAAATGTGAACACTGGTGGAGTTTGGGGAAAATAGAATCTTGACATTTGGAAGTTGTAGTTGCTGGGATTTGTTGTTCACCTACAATCACAGAGCATTCTGAACCCCACCAACGATGGAATTGGGCCAAAACTCCCACACAGAACCCCCATGTGGGCCACAGCAACGCGTTGCAGGGGACAGCTAGTAGTTGATATATTTCTTGGTTTATTAATAAAATCACCTGATTATACAACTCCTAGTTTGGTTACTTTTTTTTAGAGCAGTAGATGAAAGTTTTGTGCTGTATTCATAAAATGTTCTTTTCAAATAAGCCACTCTGTCAATTTCTAGAGATCCCAATTCAGCTCTTCTTTGGGATACCTCTGTCCAAATTCTCTTATCGCCTGTGCTTTTTGTATTTTTGAAACTTCTTCAATTATTTTCTGTGAGTCTTGTTAGTTTATTTCTCTCTTGTCGACTTGTGGTGACTCCATGAATTTCAGAAGGTTTTCTCAGGCACAGGATATCCAGAAATGGCTTTGTCAGTTCTTTCCATGAAATATAGCCTGCAGCACCTGGTATTCACTGGAAGTCTCTCTCCCAATTACTAACCTGAGCTGACAATTCTTAGTTTAAAAGATCAAACGAGATTTGCTTCCTTTATGGCATTTATGTACTTTACCTAAAAAGGACACAGCCGAAGAAGGAAGGATAATAACTGCCTTCACAGATGGCGCTGACAGGAATGATTTGGCTTCTTGGACCATGATCTGAAGTTTAAAGAAGTTGGACATTTGACTAGGAATGGCATGTACCTCACAGAGGTTGGCAGGAACACTTTTGTTAAGAGTCTCACATATCTGATCAGGTGTGCTTTACACTGAGTTATCAGGGGGCGGGAGACAGTTCTTGATAAAGGCAGGAGTTTAACAGGAGAAAATGCTCCAACTATTATACAAAGAACTGTGCAAAAGGTACAAGAACTCAACAAAGAGAAGGAAAACTCTTAAAAAAGCAGGTGGTGGCTTATGTTCTTTGGCATCTTTACACTAACTTACGGAGCATAGGAAATAAACAAGATGAACTTGAACTCTTAATACAATAAAATGACTATGATATCATTGGCATCACTGAAACCTGGTGGGATGAGTCTCATGACTGGAATGTATATTACAGCATATAAGACGACTGGGCATATATGACGACCCACAACCTTTCCAGTTAAAATATAGAGTTTGGGATATACTCACCATATAAGACTACCCCTCTTCCAACACACACCAAATAAAAAAATTTAAAGCATCAGATTTGATTTCAATATGGTAATTTTCCTATTGCTGTACCTCCTTCTCTGCCTCTCTGATCGCACACATGCGCACCTGCACCGCTTCACTGCAGTCTTCAGGAGTGAGATCTGAGAGGCAGAGGAGGAGGTACGGTAATAGGATACAAGGGTGGGCCAGACAGGTAAAAGAGGTGTGTTTTTCTGGGCTCAGAGCCACTCTATATCTTTTTTCCATACCCCAGGCGCCCCGGATGCCTGCAGCTTGCTCTGCCCTTCACTTACACCTTCCCGGTGAGGCGCCCCTTCGCCTCACCACTGAGACCACATTAAGTCCACAAATCCTGATGAATGGATTTTCTTCTACCGTATTTGTACAGCGTCGCCCTTAATGCTTTCATACAGTCGCTGCATATGGCAGGGACGTGGCCACTGCCATTTTTGAGCTCCCCCCACAATAAGTAGCAGCCACAGATTCTCCAATCCAGATTGGAAGTTTCAGCACCCGCTCTATAAGACAACTCCCAGCGTATAAGACGACTCCTTGCCTATGACTACTCCCACATATAAGACGACTCCCATGCACAATGCTACCCCAGCGTATAAGGCGACTCCAGTGTATAAGACTACTCCCATGTATAAGACGACTCCCATGTATAAGACGACCCCTGACTTTTGAGATGATTTTCTTGGGTTAAAAAGTAGTCTTATATGCCAGAATATATGGTAATTTGGTTATAGGTTATAAAGTATTTCTGAAAAACAGACAAAACAGAAAAGGAGAAAGAGTAGCAAGGATGTTTACACCTGTGAGGAGGTTCATGACATATATCCTTGAAGCAAGGTTGAAAGTATATAGGTAAAAATTAAGAGCATCATTGTGATAATCTATTAATCTAAGACAGACTAAGGACTTGAATGGTGCCTTTTTAAACAGAAAACCACACATTCAGAAAGAAGAGATGTAGGAGTAATGTGACATTTCAACTATCCTGATATTTGTTGGAAGAAAATCTCTGCCAAGAATATCAGGTTCAAAAAATTCCTCATTTGCCTTGCAGAAAATTTCATGATCCTGAAGATGGAACAGGTAACAAGGGGATCAATTATTTTAGATCTGACCATAGTAAACAATGATGACTTGGTAAATAGGGTAGAAGTGGCAGGTTCCTTGGGAGTGATCATGTTCTTCTAAAGTAGAAAAGGAAAGTCAAACATAGACAACCATTCTAGACTTTAAGAAAGCTTCCAATAAAGTTAGGTGAAAACTGATAATGATCCCATGGTCAGGAATGGCAAAAGAGAAAGGAGTTCATGATGGATGGAAGTTTCTGAAAATAAAGATGCTGGAGGCACAATTTCAACCAGTTCCAATCAGGAGGAAAAACAGGAGGTGTCTAAAGAAACCAAAATGGATGTCTAAGAAACTTTTAATTGAGCTAAGATTTAAAAGGGACATGTACAAGAAATAGAAAAAGGGAGAAATAATTCAAAGGAAATTCAAATAATAACCAGCATGTGTAGGGATAAAGTTAGAAAAGCCAAAGCTCAGGACGAGTTCAGGCAGAGTAGAGAGACTAAAAACAAGTGAAAGGGCTTTTGGGTGCTGTTCATAGCAATAGGAAGGACAAGGAAATGTTAGGGCCACTTCATACAGGTGGTGGTGAAATGCAAACAGTGGCCAGAGAACACCTTTGTCTCAATTTTCTCCCAAATGGTTTTTTGGTTTTGGTTTTGTTTTTTTGTCATGTCAGGAGCAACTTGAGAAACTGCAAGTCACTTCTGGTGTGAGAGAATTGGCCGTCTTCAAGGACATTGCCCAGAGGACGCCCGGATGTTTTGATGTTTTATCATCCTTGTGGGAGGCTTCTCTCATGTCCCCACATGAGGAGCTGGAGGTAATAGAGGGAGCTCATCCACGCTCTCCCCGGATTCAAACCTGCAACCTGTCATTCTTCAGTCCTGGCGGCACAGGGGTTTAACCCACTGCGCCACCGAGGGCTCCATCTCCCAAATGGTATCAGTGCTCAATTTAGGGGTGGATGGAGCAGAGAACGCTACTGCAGCATAAAATAGTTGAAAAGTCAGTACAGGAATATCTGGCTAATTAAATGAATTTATGTCTCCAGGGCCAGATGAATTACATCAAAGGGTATTAAAAGAACTAGCAGAAGTAATTTCAGAAATGCTGGCTATCATCTTCGAGAATTTCTGGAGAACAGGAGAAGTTCAAGAACACTGGAAGGCAAATGTTGTCACCATTTTTAAAGGGGGGAGGACCCAAAAATTACTTCCCAGTCAGCCTGACACCATTAAACAATTTGTAAGCGCTTAGACAAGAATGTCATAATCACCAAGTCATGCTAGACTAACCGTATCTCTTTTTTTTTTCTGATAGAACTACACGTTTGCTAGGTGAAGAGAATGGATGTAGCACATCTTAATTTCCATAAGACTTTTGACAACACTCCCCATGATATTCTTACAAAGAAGCTAACAAAATGTGGGCTGGACAGTGCTACTGTTAGGTAGATTGGCAGAATCCAAAGGGTGCTGACCAATGGCTCTTCTTCAGCCTGGAGACAAGGTTTGGAAGCTAAGCCCTATGAGGAGCAAAATAGGATCTTGGAAGGACCGTAACAAGAAAAACAAAATTTGGGGGGGGGGGGGGGGTTGACATTTTTTTATCGAATCATGAAAAGTAGTTCCATAACACAAAATAATTTAAATAGTATGGTTCATTCTATATTTTATATAGACTTAATTAAATCAATTTTCTCAACTCCTTCACAAGGAGCTTCAAATCCCACCCATACCTTAGGCTTTGCCTACTTGTTGTGTGTGGGACAACTTGGTTGTTTTCGCTATATCAGCTATTGCTGCAAGTAATGACTGTGAATAAATTGACAAAATTTGCTTGAGATAGTGCTTGCAGTTCTGGAGGGGCTCATTTAATTTTTGCTTCTCATAGGCTTAGCATGGAGATTTGGTTAACCAGTTAAAATTCATGAGTAAACCAATTTGTTTAACCTGAAAAATGGGGGGGGGGGGTTTGAACACCTAACACCCCCACCCCACCCCGGCTACTGCCCTGGAGTCGGGTATGTACAGTTTGGAGAAAAGAAATCTGAGAGGAGATATGATAGCTATGTTTAAATATTTGAAAGGATGTCACTTTGAGGAGAGGGCAAACTTGGTTTTCTCCTACTCTAGAGCCTAGGAAAAAGCTTCCACCTAAACATTAGGAAGAACTTCCTGAGGATAAATGCTGTTCGGAAGTAGGGTGCCACCGAATATGGTGGTGTCTCCTTCTCTTGAGGTTTTAAGCAGTATGGTCATCTTCTGAGAGTGTATTCTTACATGGCATGGGTTGGACTGAATGGCCCTTGGGGTCTATCCCAACTCTATGGTTCTATTATTCAGACCAAGAACAGATACAAAGTGCAGCCATTCCACTATATTCACTGTTATGATAACCACAGTCCATTAAACCAAGCTAGTTAATCATATGGATTTTGGTAGATGAAACCATCAGAGAAAATAACAATTTTAAAGCAAGGAGAATATGCTCTTATGTTAAATCATCATCAATTCCAGGCATTTTCTTAGAAAAGACACTACTTCCAATGTGCAAGAGGGTAAGGAAACCAACTTCTGATCTACTATAGGTTTACACAGGTAACTGAAATCTACTATAGGTTTACACAGGTAACTGAAAATAGTTTTAAAAGTTATCTAACTTTGGCAGTCAGTTTTAATGAAATAAACTTTTATTGACACTTGGCTTTTTGTTGACTACTGACTAACCTTTTAATCAATCTAGAATGACATATTGGTCAATTAAAGTTCTTTTAATCTATTAATTACTGAAATGGTAATGGAAATACTGCATCCTTAGATATAAGAATAATCTGCTCTTTGAATATTCACTGATCATTCATTCTAAGATGAGAATGCATCAGTCAGTGAAAATGTGAGTTGAAATACAGTTCGCACTATTGGTGTTAATGGTTTGCAACAAATTGCATTCTTTCTATCATTGTTTTCAAATACATAAAAATCCACATCTGTCAGGGTTCTTAGCTATTTCACAGCAGACAAACAGTGTATATCATACAGATTAAGTCCCTCAATAACTCAGGTTATTAAGAAAGCCATTTAAGTATGCATCTATATATTGTATAATAATGCAGCTTGACATCACTTTAAGTGCTATTGTGCAATGCTAAGGAATCATGGCAGTTGTAGTTTGATGAGGCACAAGAATTCTTTGGCTAAAGACCTTGCAAAACTACTGCTCCCATGATTACACAGCATTGAGCCATGCCAGTTAAATGGTGCCAAACGCTAGTTATACAGTGTAGATGCACCTTTAGTAGTTTAATTTCTCGGGACTACTTAGTCTTTCAGCAATTCACATAAAATGGGACAATAATTCTGTCAGAACAACATTTTATGAAATGCATTTACACAACATTTTATAAAATGCAATTACAATATTACAATTCTACCCTTAAAAACTGCCTGTTGCTCTCTGAAGAAAAAATGTAATGAGTCGTAGTAAGAATTATAACAAATTTCAAAGACATCCTACATATTTACATCTCTGTTTCAATCTATCCTACTTGAAATTTTAATTTCCAATTGCTCCTATTCTTTCTTCACTATCCTGGAGAAAAACTAGTTTGAAATTCAGAAAATCTATTTCACTTATTGTTGTCCTACAACTTTCTAAATTCAAGGTTAAATAAGAAGGCTTTGAAGCCTGGGACCAGAGTCCAGGTAAACTAAGGCTCCATCTTCACTGGCATATAACACAGTGTGGGAATTGCATTAGCCTGGTGTCAGCTCACAACAGCTAGGCTCAATGATGACACGAGACTTCCATCGTAGTCAAACAAAGATCTTTACTGTCAGATACTAAGACACAGAAAAGCCGGGATTGTCTGGTCGCAGCAGACACTCCCTTATATACACTCCCACCAATTCAAAACGTGAGCTCCCGCCAAACCCAATACCCCGCGCAAAGCTTCCCGCCACCAAGCAACTGCTTTCTTCCAAGGTCACCAGCTGCAGATTCCTTATCAGGTCGAACGTCAGGATTCTAGTTTTCGGCGCCAAAATCTGGGCTCCGGAAACTGGATCCTGACATGACGTCCTCCTCCTCTTCCTCCTCCTGAAATGAAAACAGGAAACATCTCTATATACTTTCTGGATCGAGAGGGCCTTGATATTTTTTGAGTAGCCCACAATGAAACACGGGGTGAACTTTCCCCAAACTTTTGGGTAACTTCAGCTTATATGTGACATCATTTATTTTATTCAAAATTTTGAATGGGCCCAGAAACCTTGGGGTGAGTTTCCGAGATGGTGCATCCACCCTTATGTTCTTCGCCGACAACCAGACCAAGTCGCCCTCCTCTAATTTGTCCCCTTCCCTCCGTTTCCTATCCGCAAACAGTTTGTGTTTCTTTTGGGCTTCCCGTAAAGCCGTGACCACACCTTCCCAGCTGGCCCTCATTCTATCTGCCCAATCCTCCTCCCTCCTCTGCTCTCTTTCCTCCCATTCTGGCAACCTCGGAAGGGGAGCGACCTCTTGGCCGTACACTACTTTAAATGGGGACTCTCCTGTTGTTGAGTGTGGGGCTGCGTTGTACGCTAGTTCTGCATACGGGAGTAAATCGACCCAGTCTGACTGACGCTGATTTGTGTATGCTCTGAGGAACGTCCCTAAAGTTTGCTGGGTGCGTTCCCCCCCCCCGTTTGTCATGGGGTGGAATGCGGAGCTCAATGTTCTTTCCGCCCCTAACAACCTCATGAATTCCTTCCAGAAATTTGCGGTGAACTGAACCCCTCTGTCACTGATAACCTGGTCTGGACATCCATGTAGACGGTAAACATGTTTTATAAATAACTCTGCTAGTTTCTCTGCTGATGGTAGTTTAGGGAGTGCTACAAAATGTGCTTGCTTTGAGAATAGGTCAAGGATGGTCCATATATATCGTTGGCCCCTGCTGAGTGGTAGTTCCCCAACAAAATCGAATGCGATTGAGCTCCATGGTCTCGTGGGATCAGCCACTTTTTGTAACAGACCTGATGGTTTGGTAGTGGGGGTTTTGCATTTTGCGCAAGTGTCACATTTAGCAACATATAGTTTGATATCACCTCTCATCCTAGGCCACCAACATTGCCTAGCTAATAGTTTGGAAGTTTTTGTGACCCCAAAATGCCCCACACTTTTATTATCATGGCATCTCCTCATCATCCCCTCCTGCAAGACTTTTGGAATGTATGGTTTCCTGTTCACGAACCCCAATCCACTATTCCACTCCACCTTTTCCATATTCTCCTGGAGCCATTTGTCTTCCTTATATGCTTGCTTCAACTCATCTTCCCAATCCTTACCCCCTCCTCCTACTCCAACCATCTCTTTGCAGCGCTCCGCTTGTGCTCTAGTCATGACCGCCATTCCCCCCTGCTGCACCGATATGAGGCTTTCTAGTACTCGCTCTTCTTTCCCCTCCTGTTTAGGCATCCGCGAGAGCGTGTCTGCGACCACGTTCATTTTACCTTTGTGGAATTTTAATTCAAATTGGAAACGTGAGAAGAACTGACCCCACCGAATCTGTTTAGCTGACAATTTGCGGGGGGATGTTAGGTACTGCAAGTTCCTATGATCAGTCCACACCTCAAATGGGATTCTGCTCCCTTCTAGTAGATGCCTCCAACATTCCAATGCCCTCATTATCGCCAATGCCTCCTTTTCCCAAATAGGCCAATTGTGTTCTGTTTCGGTGAACTTTTTGGATATGAACCCACAAGGCTTCAAGTTCCCCTCTGAATCTCTTTGCATAAGTGCTGCTCCATATGCCCAATTAGATGCATCGCAATGCAGCACGAACTTCTTGGCCGTATCAGGGTGTGTTAGAAGCGGTTCCTCCGTAAATCTACACTTTAACTTTTCGAAGGCATCTTGACATTCTTTTGACCATACTAGCTTAGCCCCCGGGGATCGTGTTTTTGCTGACTCCCCCTTCCCTTTTGTTTTCAGCAGTTCTGTGAGTGGTAATGTGAGCTGGGCAAAATCTTTTATGAATGAGCGGTAAAAGTTTGCGAACCCTAAAAATGACTGTAGTTGTTTGCGTGTGGTTGGGGGCTCCCACGCTCTCACATCTTCCACCTTCGTGGGGTCCATAGCAATACCTTTGTGGGATATTCTGTATCCTAGGAAGTCAATTTGCTTCTTATTAAACTCACATTTGGCTAGTTTGGCGAACAATTTTGCCTCCCTTAGCCTTTGGAGTACCTCCCTCACCAATTGAATATGTTGATCTTCATTTTTACTAAAAATTATTACGTCATCGATATAACAAAAGACCCCACGATACAATAATGGGTGTAACACTTCGTTGATCATCTGCATGAATGCCCCTCCCCCCCTTTTAGACCGTGAGGCAAAACACAAAATTGGTACAATCCGAGCGCACTTGAGAATGCAGTTTTCCACCTATCCTCCGGTTTCACTCTGATTTTGTGGTACGCCTCAATCAAGTCCAGCTTCGTAAACACCCTCCCCTCCGCCAGTCTAGATAACAAGTCCTTGGTTAGAGGTAAAGGGTAACAGGTGCTTGTGCTCACGGCGTTTAGCCCCCGATAGTCCACGCACAATCGAAGTGAACCGTCCTTTTTCCGTCTAAATAACACGGGGGCCCCAAGGGGGGAATCAGAAGGCTCAATGAACCCCCGCGCGAGGTTTTTGTCTATGTACTGTTTCAATTCATCCATCTCCCTAGCCGACATTGGGTAAATCTTAGCTTTAGGGAGTGTAACGTCCTTGTTCAATTCAATTTTCACCTCAACTCTCCTTTTGGGAGGTAATTTGTCAGCTTCCTTCTCATCAAAAACATCAGCAAAGTCCCGGTATTGGGGGGGAATGGCCTGCACCCAATCCTTTGGCTTACTTTCCTCGCCTCTACCTCCTATCCTCGTTGTCGTTTTTGGGAATCTCAAGCTTCTCTTCTCCCAATCTACACAAGGATTTGCTCCTTGCAGCCATGGCATCCCCAGGATTATATTGTATGTTGCTAATTGAGAGATAACAAATGTTACCTCACCCTCCCAGCCGCCCACTTTGCATTTCACTCCCTTAGCTTCAAAGGTCGCCGGGGCTCCTGATGCCATCGACCCGTCTAATTGAGTGAAAGCTATGGGGGTCTGCAAAGTCATTTTCTCGCATTCCAGTTCCTCTGCTAATTCTGGAGTCATTATATTCCTGGTGCAAAGTCATTTTCTCGCATTCCAGTTCCTCTGCTAATTCTGGAGTCATTATATTCCTGGAGCATCCGCAATCAACAAAAGCTTTGCAGCTAGCCCATTTACCCCTCCCTTCTAGCCTGATAGGGAAGACTAACATTCCAGGGCTGTGACTCACCAGGGATCCCATTGGGGCCTCCAAGGGGAAACATTCCTCCGCTTTCCTTCCAGCAGCGGCTTTTGTTTTGGGCCGTGGGGGATCCCCCCCTTCCTCTGCCAACAGCCAGCGGCTTTATGGCCTAAATGGCCGCATATAAAACACCCGATCTGCCGGCTTCTCTCTCCGCTCGCAGGCTCTTTCTTGGGCGGCTCCCCTCCAGGCTTCCGGCTCTCCACCTTCTGCGGTCCCGTCTGCGCCGCGGCTCCTCGATGCCTCCTGATTTGGGCCAACGTCGTCTCAACCTGCCCGGCCAGCTGGATCCATCCTTGGATCGTTCCCGGGTCGTCGCGGTGGAGTGCCCAGGCCAGCAACTCCTTCCTCAAGCCCTCTTTAAATATTTCTATTTTGGTTTGGGCTGACCACTCTGGAACCCTTTCTGCCAGCAACTGGAACTCCTCAGCAAACTCCGACACACTTTTCTGGCCTTGAGTGATGGTTTTCAACCTATCTCTCGCCTTGATGCGCTCGAGGGGGTCCCGGAAGCGCGCTTCCAAAGCAGCTAAAAACGCCCTCGTTGACCCCAGGCATGGGTCGCGTCGGGCATGGAGCTGGACGTACCAACTTGCTGCGCCTCCCCTCAATGCTGCTCCTACGGCTCTCACTCGGCTGGCCTCCGATCTGAAAGCATGCATGTTATCTTCCAGATACCCTCGTACCAGCGTCAGGAAGAAATCAAGGTCTTCGGATTTCCCTCCAAATTCTGCACGTAACTCCTCTCTCCTCTGTTGCAGGGGTTGGGGCAGCATCCCCTGGGCACCTGCGTGTGCCATTCCTCCCGGTTGGGCGGGTTGCCCTAACAGCGCTCCGGGTTGCCCCGTGCCACGTCCTGCACCGGCTGTGACTGGTACAGGAAGGGACTGCGGGGTTGTAGCAGCTCCCCGTGGCATTCCTTCTCCTCCGTCCCTTGGAGGTTCCTGTGTCCTACGTCTCGCCCCCAGGATCTGGCCGCTCCCCGCGCTCGCCTCCCATGGCGACTCCGCTCGAGGCTGGGATTCCTCCAGCAGGGGGGCCAGGCGATCCATCAGCCTTGACATCATGGCTAATGTAGTTTCCATGGCAGCCACTCTCTCCTCCAAGCAGCCATACCTTTGGGGGGAGGTGAAGTCTATCTCGCTGCTGCCCCTTCCTGCGCCCTCTCTCGTTCGCCTTTGGGTGACCCCGTTAGGGTTAGCATACGCTGTCGAGGAGGCGAGAGCAGCCACTCTTTCGAGCTCGGCCTCGGCTTCTCCAAGAGGCGATGTAAGTTTTCCTCCTATCGCTCCGAGGACGGTGTCTTCTTCCTCCTCCAAGGGGGATTCGCTCCTCTCTTCCATCATCGCACCTCACTACTGCTGCAGGATGGTGCAGGAATCCCGGCTTAATGTCAGCTCACAACAGCTAGGCTCAATGATGACACGAGACTTCCATCGTAGTCAAACAAAGATCTTTACTGTCAGATACTAAGACACAGAAAAGCCGGGATTGTCTGGTCGCAGCAGACACTCCCTTATATACACTCCCACCAATTCAAAACGTGAGCTCCCGCCAAACCCAATACCCCGCGCAAAGCTTCCCGCCACCAAGCAACTGCTTTCTTCCAAGCAACTGCTTTCTTCCGCCACCAAGCAACTGCTTTCTTCCAAGGAATCACCAGCTGCAGATTCCTTATCAGGTCGAACGTCAGGATTCTAGTTTTCAGCGCCAAAATCTGGGCTCCGGAAACTGGATCCTGACACCTGGTGTGTCCATACAATGTATACTGATGAATGCAGAGTAAGCCACTTAATCTTGCTTAACTCCCAAGTTTTAAAAACACCAGGAAAAGTTTGAGTCTTGCAGCAAGATCCAGATGTTTCTCGGTGTTGGGGCAGTGAGGACTGCTATCCTGGATCCCAATGCGGAATCCAGGATCGCTTCCCCAGAGATATCCTGCACTCACTGGGTCCAGGCAGCCTGGGGAAGCGGGATGGCAGTGCCTTCCTGCTCCCCCTCCCCCCAGGATCCCTATTTGTCCCCGAAACAACAGAAAATCCCCACGTACCAACACTACCTAATCTTTACCTCCTGATTTTTTTTCATTCAAGGAGCAAAGGAGTTTGGGAAGAGTCAGCCCCCTCCATTCCTCTGAAGCTATTTTGCTCCCTGAATGATGAAAAATCAGAAATAAATAGTAGGCAGTAGGCCTGTGCGGTTTCGTTCGTTAATTCGTTAATTCGTTAAACATTCGTTAATTTTTGCATTTACGGTACGATAACAAAACATATTTCCAAACCCGGAAGGGTTTTTAAATATCGAAACAGCAACTCCCACAGTATTTACGAGCTTTCGCCCGTTTTGTAAATGGGGCGGGCGGGGCCTCCGCGCCTCCGCGCGCCATCCAACCGGCCTCCGCGCGCCATCCAATCGGCTCCGGCTCCTGCGCCCTCCTCCTCCTCCTCCTCCTCCAGCTGTGTTGCAGGAAGCGCGCGCTCACCCTTACAACCGGCCTCCGCGCGCCATCCAATCGGCTCCGGCTCCTGCGCCCTCCTCCTCCTCCTCCTCCTCCTGGCACTTCCTGCAACACAGCTGGGAGGAGGAGGAGGAGGAGGAGGGCGCAGGAGCCGGAGCCGATTGGCTGGCGCGCGCGCGCTCACCTTACAACCGGCTCTCCGCGCTCCGTCGGCTCCGTCTCCGACGCCTCTCTCTCCCAGCTGTGTTGCAGGAAGTGCCAGGAGGAGGAGGAGGAGGAGGAGGGTGCAGGAGCCGGAGCCGATTGGATGGCGCGCGCGCGCTCACCCTTACAACCGGCCTCCGCGCGCCATCCAATCGGCTCCGGCTCCTGCGCCCTCCTCCTCCTCCTCCCGAGCGCGCGCTTCCTGCAACACAGCTGGGAGGAGGAGGAGGAGGAGGAGGGCGCAGAAGCCGGAGCCGATTGGATGGCGCGCGGAGGCCGGTTGTCTCTTTAAGGCGCCTCTCTCTCCCAGCTGTGTTGCAGGAAGTGCCAGGAGGAGGAGGAGGAGGGCGCAGGAGCCGGAGCCGGAGCGCAGGAGCCGGGGAGGGGATTCCTGCAGCGCCGGCTCTGCCTCCGTGGCCCGCCTGAGAATTGAAGGCTGCATCCAGGCTTGCTGTGAGTTTTCTGGGCTGTATGACCATGTTCCAGAAGCATTCTCTCCTGACATTTTGCCCACATCTATGGCAGGCATCCTCAGAGGTCTGTTGGAAACTAGGCAAATGGAGTTTATCTATGGAATGTCCAGGGTGGGAGAAATGAAAGCCATTCAATGCTAATCAAGGTGACCAACTGCAACATTCACACTTACAAAAAGTTTTTGTAAATATTTACAAAATTTCGTAAATAACAAAACATTTTTTTGGAAAGTTTTGTAAATATTTTAAATATCGAAACAAAAAAACACCCCAATTACAAATTGATTTTAGAAACAAATTTTTTCTTGATCAAACAGGCCTAGTAGGCAGCACCAGCAAGGGATGAATTTTTTTTTGACATTTTAACTGCAAATGGGGGTGCTAAGAAGGTGGAAAACAAAGCCCATGCCCAGACCTACTGAACTGGCTTCAGATTTCGGACCAGTGTCTCCCCATGGAGGTAGCTTAGGGCAGTCTTGTGCTGCCTCAATCCATCTCAGAACTGGCATTTTGTGCCCTAAGAATGAACATGAAAGCCATGCCACTTACAGTTCATATCGAGATCTCCCCTCTATCTCTCTTAATTTGTTTATTAATTTACATCTATACATTTGTATAGTACAAATGTATAGATATAGATATTTCACATCTCTGGTACCCACTCCAAATAAATCAAAGCCCAGGAAACAATATGTCTGCAATTTTTACAGTCATGTAATGTGGCATGTACAAGATGAAAGGTGTACTTATACAAGTACTCTGTATAATTCCCCTTTAAAGCCTGCCTTTAAAAACAGTAGCAGCAAAAAAATAGTGGATCTGTCCAACTGTCTGAACATGGAATATCTATCGATCTGTTGAAAGACAATTATGAACCAAATTTCTGAAAGAATTAATAAATGGCAAACATGCCTACTGTTCAGCACAACACATCCCTAACACAAATATATTCCCGCCATAGGGTCCTGTACAAAGAGAAGACTGTACTATAAAATAAATGAATGGATTGTGGCGTAGCTGGCTGAGTGTCAGTTGCATTAAGATCACTCTGACCAAAAGTTCGAAGCCAGCCCGGGTTGGAGTGGGTTTCCAACCAACTGTGTAGCCTGTTGTCAACCTTTGCAACCCAAAAGACAATTGCATCTGTCAAGTAGGAAAATTAGGTACCACTTTAAAGTGTGGGGAGGCTAAATTAACTAATTTATGAGGCCATAAAAAAGACTCCAGCAAAGCAGTCCAACAAAAAAGCATGCAGGGAATGCGGAAGTACTTCATCAGTGTCGCAGGTGGACGATGAAAGCGACAGCTCCCCTGGCAGCCAGAAAAAGTTAAATAGCCTCTGTGTATGTCTGTATATGTTGTATGTTAAATTGGCATTGAATGTTTGCCATATATGTGTACACTGTAATCCGCCCTGAGTCACCTGCGGGGTGAGAAGGGCAAAATATAAATGCTGTAAATAAATAAATAAATAAATGGGCATTCAGATTAGGTGCAAATCTCTTCTGGCCTTTTTAGCCAGCTGATCCCAAAGAACAAAATTCCAACAGAACTACTCTAGTGACTACGATCTGACACGAAGAAGAGCACCAAAATTGGGGTGAGGAAGGGAGTGAGTTATACCAGCTCCAAACATCTTCTAGCCGAGGAAGACAAACAAGATAGTGGCACTTATTTGGATCGACATAACCCAAAACAAATTTCAATATGTGTATTTTTATATATTCAGGACAGCTTTAGCTATGTTGGCCAGTTAGGACCACACTATGGGACTGATTTTTGCTCCTCAATAACATAAACTTTTTAATTTATGCCTTTCAATATCCCTGCCAATTATGCAGCCAATGAAATTGACTGCTTCATATAAGATAAAATGGGTTCATCTTCGATGGTCCACAAGACACTTTTTTGGTTTTGCTGCAAAAAGCAAAAAAAGGTAGATGTTTTTAGAAGATGTTCCAAAAAACACGTTCCATTGAAGTTATAGGTGTTTTGCCTTCCTCTTTGAGAAAATCCGTTGCCATGTCCTTTAAAAGTGATGGCTTCTAAGTTCTAAATTTATGTGAATTGAGACATAATGGGTGTAACCTCCATCAGAAAGAGACTCCTGCATATGTCTAATACAGAATTGATGTCCCATTTTCCAAGTTATTTCTCTCTTTTACTAGTGCAAAAGTAAAAATGGCAGAACTTTTCCATTATGAAGAATGGGAAAATAAAAATATTTAATCATAGCTGACTTGTCCACCCCAAATGAAACATAATAGCAATGAAATGAAATAGCAAGAAAATTCTCCAACTTAGTTCTTATTTCATATGCACAACTTAATTTTGCTTATTTGTGGAAAATTCAACATGCCTGCATAAAACAACAGGAGCACAACAGAGCTAGTTGACCTTTCAGACACTTGTACCACAAGTTAAGTAGTATTTGTGAGATGATACCACTCCAGGGTGCATTGCAGCCAATCCATGGGGCAGAGCCGTACCCTCTCTTTATAATGCAATATATCTAATATACACCATTTATGGCACCTTTACTATCTATGAAATATATAATTGAAATATATTAAACATGTCATGTTGACATAGATGTCATCCAAGATTATTGTTTGAACAAACACTAAAGGAATACCTGAAACATCGTCATACAAAGAAAAGAACAAGAACACCAAGGACATGAAAACAACCCAAGGAAGGTTTCCAAAGGTAAGCAGTAGGTATCTCTTTCTGCAGAATTCAGAAGCAAGAGACACAAAATCAAGACTAGCTCAGCAAATGATACATTTGCACAGAATATATTAAATTTAACGTATTATATAGATAGAATCCTTAATGTAGAGCAGAGGTTCTCAACTTGTGGTTCCCTAGCTATTTTCCATGGGACTCATTTTAAAAGGGATGTACTCAAGCTCTAGGGTTTCAGTAATAGAAAGTAGATTTCACTGTCAGCTGAAAGATAATCAGGGTAGAATTTACTTGGGGCCTCACTTATACCATAGGTTGTGAGTGAATGCTCGGTCCTATCAGTAAGGCTGGGCTACTTTGCTGTGTAGCATTTCTCATCAATAAACCTTATGCTATATAGCACAGGGTGTTAAACTCATTTTCACTGACAATCACATCAGCCTTATGGTTGCCTTGAATGGGCTGTTTACTTCATCTATTTTATTATTTATTAACTACATTTCTATACCGCTTTTCTCACTCCTGGGAGGACTCAAAGAGGTTTACAACATAATAAATGGCAAATTCAATGCCTCACATATATATAAAAATATAACATATCTAAATCAGTAACATATAACTGCAGATAAAAACCTTTAAAACTATAAAAGCATCAAACATAGACATAAGCATGAAACATATTATTGCTGCAATTAATAATGCAGACCCCATCTCTTCCTCCCCCCTCCCGACTCCCCAACTCTCTCTCCATAGCGTTTCAGCCCTTCTTTTTATACCCTCCCTGCTCCCCCCACACCCCAACAGACACAAAGTTATTTAGGTACAGATTGAATACAAAATGGGAAGGAAGACTCTGTGGATACAGAGGGAAAACTATATTTTTTTTACATAGCAGTTGGTGCACTATAGTTTTTACCTAGTTTGGCTCCTCAAATGTTACCGAATGACAACTCCCATCAATTCTGATTATCCAACATGCAGACTGGGGATAATGGGAATTGCAACCCAACAACACTTGTGGCTGTGCGGTTAAGGGAAGGCTGAAGGACATTTTAACTCCAGACATCTTTTCCACAAGCCTTGTATCTAAATTCAACCCCCACTCTCCTGACTGAACAGAACAAACTGCAGCTTTCACAACTCCCATCAGCTCTAGTCATGATGTCTAATGATGAGGAACACAAGAGTTGTAATCCAGCATCTGGAGGGCCACATAAAATGACATGGCATGCAGTCCGCAGGCCTTGAGTTTGACATGTGTTATAGCAGTAACATTTGACAGTGTTAGGCCTGAAATCATACTTGCTTCTAGAACAAGACTGTCTCAACTAGAATAATCCCACTATATAGGTTGTTGTATGATGAGTCAAAGACAGTAAATCCCATTGTGTCTGTATTGAGGAGTCGCAACATGATTCAGGCCAATGTGTATGCTGGCATGTGTGTTTTGGAAAGTCTAATAATTCAGAAAAATTGAGAGAAGACAGCAGAAAAAGCTTATTTCTCGCTTCTATTTGTGGGTTTAGAATTATCAAATAATGTACTAAAATCTGAAAAGCCATTAAAAATCATCCCCAAGTCAGAATACTTTTGCAGAGCAAAAATATATGTTGTCAAAAGCTTTTACAGAGCAAAAACATCTGTGGTCCCAGCAGATTCTCCCAGCACAGATGAATGACAAGGATAAGCATGTGTATCAGAATATTGTGAATATTTAGCTTTATGCCAGCATACACATCCTGGTCTCCTGCCCTTACTACTCTATTGCCTCCTCTCCTCCATAATTAAGGACTATGAGAACGGGATCTGATTCTAAGTAGGCGTTGATGATTATGTGTATTGTTTGTCGATGTACGTCTTATATATTGTTCACTGTTTATTTTTACTGTAAAATTGAGTCGCCGCTCCAGGCTGATAAATGCGGTATACAAATGGAGTAAATAAATAAATAAATAATTGGCTCTAGAAATGCCATGGATAATGACGATTTCAAGCCCCTGACAAGAGAAATGAATTTTCCTTTAATGTCTCATTTTCCATTCAAAATCCTTAGGCCAGAGAGCCAAAACCAAAAATGCCAGTTGTGTACCTAAGCAAGCCGTAGTTTACTGCTGGCTTTGTGACTGAAGTACACCCATTTTCCTGGTACCTAATATGTGGCTATAGTTTGCTTTCAAAACATTGGTTGTACCATGAATGCACATCCCTTTATGGCATGCTTAACAGGACTGTGGATTCTATCCTTGCTAATTCATTGTAGCTATACAGCACAACACTTGATGGACATTCTCCTGATGACATCATGGCCTATGAAATGTACAAGGCTGCCAGCAAACAAAGGATATGGATCAAATCTCATCTTTCAAGAACGCCCTCAATAGGTACATTTTCTATTCCACAGAAAGAGTAATAAATGTTATTCTGTCAGCTCACAAAGTCAGAAATACCAAAATGAAACAGAATAAGGCAACTTATTCAGAAAATGTATCTCAGATAGTTTTGTAGACAGACATTACAAAGTGACACAAATTTTTCAAGCTTTGCTACTATCTTCTGAAAATCCATGTATCACTGTAAAGAATTGTGTTTCTCTTTACTTCAACTAAACATCATTTCTATGAATTGGTAGACCAATGTTTTGTTTGTTTAAACAAAACCAGAAATGCAAATCAGTTGCAAATACCAGTCATCTGCACTTTTTTCACAGGATGCAATACAGCAGAGAGCCTTTGAATGTGCCAGGCTAATTAAAAGAATAGCACTCAAAACAAAAAACAAAATACCAGCAGCTGAAACCACAAAAGAGGGATTGCATCACCTCAGTGACAGCAACACAACAGATAGAGAAATGGGAAGGCAGTTGATTTACCTTAGAGGGGAACAAAATCAAAAGCACATCCACCTCTGTTTTTTAAACAAGCCTTGGCCTGGAGTATTGCCTTTCCTGCAAAAGCAAATGGGGGGAGGGCATGATGGACCATTTTCATGCACGGCTAATGGGGCGCTGTTGAAATGCTGCTCTGAGGAAAATAACAAGCTGGCCTTCCTTTGGGGCATGGAAATAATTGTCAGTCCCAATAATTTGGCCTCTATAAGTCAACCCTTCTCTCTCTCACACACACACACACACACACGTCCCGTGCACATACAAGCAACCCTCCAATGGGTTTTTTTTTTCATGTTAGGAGTGACTTGAGAAATTGAAAGTCTCTTCTGGTGTGAGAGAACTGGCCATCTGCAAGGACGTTGCCCAGGGGATGCCTGGATGTTTTGATGTTTTTACCATCCTTGTAGAAGGCTTCTCTCATGTCCCCGCATGAGGAGCTGGAGCTGATAGAGGGAGCTCATCCACGCTCTCCCCAGATTCGAACCTGCGACCTGTTGGTCTTCAGTCTTGCTGGTACAAGGGTTTAACCCATTGTGCCACTGGGGGCTCCTATAAGTCTAAATGACAAATAGCAACAGCAAGAGGAGGAAGAATGCTGTCCACTCTTCGGCCCCTTCGACATAGCTGAAAAATATCCCATGTTATCTACTTTGAACTGGAATATATGGCCATGTGGACTCAGATATCCGAGTTCAAAGCAGATATTGTGGGGTTTTTGGCCTCGATGTTCTGGGTTGTATGGCTGTGTGGAAGGGCCCTACATTACTAATAGCAACAGCAAGAACAGGAAGAATGCTATCCAGTCTTTGGCCCCTTCCACATAGCTGAATACAATCCCACATGTACAAAATCCACATTGAACTGGCAGTGTGGACTCAGATATCCCAGTCCAAAGCAGATATTGTGGGATTTTCTGCCTTGATATTCTCGGTTATATGGCTGTGTGGAAGGTCCCTCTGATAACTGAGTTCAAAGCATATATTGTGGGGTTTTCTGCCTTGATGTCCTGGGTTATATGGCTGTGTGGAAGGGCCTACATTACTAATAGCAACAGCAAGAAGAGGAAGAATGCTGTCTGGCCCCTTCCACATAGCTGAATACAATCCCACATGTATAAAATCCACAATGAACTGACAGTGTGGACTCAGATATCCCAGTTCAAAGCTGATATTGTGGGATTTTCTGCCTTGATATTCTGGGTTACGTGGCTGTGTGGAAGGACCCTCTGATAACCGAGTTCAAAGCTGATATTGTGGGATTTTCTTCCTTAATATTCTGGGTTATGTGGCTATGTGGAAGGACCCTCTGACAACTGAGTTCAAAGCAGATATTGTGGGATTTTCTGACTTGATAGTCTCGGTTATGTGGCTGCATGGAAGGGCCCTCTGATAACCAAATTCAAAGCAGATATTGTGGGTGTTTTGGCCTCGATGTTCTGGGTTATATGGCTGTGTGGAAGGGCCCTACATTACTAATAGCAACAGCAAGAAGAAGAAGAACACTGTACAGTCTTTGGCCCCTTCCACATAACTTAATACAATCCCACATGTATAAAATCCGCACTGAACTGGCAGTGTGGACTCAGATATCCCAGTTCAAAGATATATTGTGGGATTTTCTGCCTTGATATTCTGGGTTATGTGGCTGCGTGGAAGGACCCTCTGATAACCGAGTTCAAAACTGATATTGTGGGATTTTCTGCCTCGATATTCTGGGTTATATGGCTGTGTGGAAGGACCCTCTGATAACCGAGTTCAAAGCAGATATTGTGGGATTTTCTGCCTCGATGTTCTGGGTTATATGGCTGTATGGAAGGACCCTCTGATAACTGAGTTCAAAGCTGATATTGTGGGATTTTCTGCCTTGATATTCTGGGTTATGTGGCTGTGTGATAGGACCCTCCGGTAACCGAGTTCAAAGCAGATATTGTGAGGTTTTCTGCCTTGATATTATCGGTTATGTGGCTGTGTGGAAGGGCCCTCCGATAACCGAGTTCAAAGCAGATATTGTGGGGGTTTTGTTCTGGGTTATATGGCTGTGTAGAAGTACCCTCTGATAACCGAGTTCAAAGCAGATATTGTGGGGTTTTCTGCCTTGATATTCTCGGTTATATGGCTATGCTGAAGGACCTCTTATAACTGAGTTCAAAGCTGATTTTGTGGAATTTTCTACCTTGAAGTTCTGGGTTATATGGCTGTGTGGAAGGGCCCTACAAGACTAATATCAACATCAAGAAGAGAAAGAATGCTGTCCACTCTTTGGCCCCTTCCATATAGCTAAATACAATCACACATGTACAAACTCCACATTGAACTGGCAGTGTGGACTCAGATATCCCAGTTCAAAGCAGATATTGTGGGATTTTCTGCCTATGTGTTCTGGGTTATGTGGCTGTGTGGAAGGGCCCTCTGATAACGGAGTTCAAAGTTGACATTGTGGGATTTTCTGCCTTGATATTCTGGGTTATGTGGCTGTGTGGAAGGACCCTCTGACAACCAAATTCAAAGCTGATATTGTGGGATTTTCTGCCTTGATATTCTGGGTTATGTGGCTGTGTGGAAGGACCCTCTGACAACCGAATTCAAAGCTGATATTGTGGGATTTTCTGCCTCAATGTTCTGGGTTATGTGGCTGTGTGGAAGGGCCCTACATTACTAATATCAGCAACAAGAAGAGGAAGAATGCTGTCCACTCTGTGGCCCCTTCCACAGGGAAAGGCAGATATTATGGGATTTTCTGTCTTGAGGTTCTGGGTTATATGGCTGTGTGGAAGGACCCTCTGATAACCGAGTTCAAAGCTGATATTATGGGATTTTCTGTCTTGATGTTCTGGGTTATATGGCTGCATGGATGGACCCTCTGATAACGGAGTTCAAAGCTGATATTGTGGGATTTTCTGCCTCAATGTTTTGGGTTATGTGGCTGTGTGGAAGGAGCCTCTGATAACTAAATTCAAAGCAGATATTGTGGGATTTTCTGCCTTGATATTCTGGGTTATGTGGCTGTGTGGAAGGACCCTCTGACAACCGAATTCAAAGCTGATATTGTGGGATTTTCTGCCTCGATATTCTGGGTTATGTGGCTGTGTGGAAGGCCCCTCTGACAACCGAATTCAAAGCTGATATTGTGGGATTTTCTGCCTCGATGTTCTGGGTTATGTGGCTGCGTGGAAGGGCCCTAAATTACTAATAGCAACAGCAAGAAAAGGAAGAATGCTGTCCACTCTGTGGCCCTTCCCACATAGCTAAATACAATACCACATGTATAAAATCCACATTGAACTGGGAGTGTGGACTCAGATATCTCAGTTCAAAGCAGATATTGTGGGGTTTTCTGCCTTGATATTCTGGGTTATGTGGCTGCGTGGAAGGACCCTCTGATAACGGAGTTCAAAACACATATTGTGGGATTTTCTGCCTTGATATTCTGGGTTATGTGGCTGTGTGGAAGGACCCTCTGACAACCGAATTCAAAGCTGATATTGTGGGATTTTCTGCCTCGATGTTCTGGGTTATGTGGCTGTGTGGAAGGACCCTCTGATTACCGAATTCAAAGCTGATATTGTGGGATTTTCTGCCTCGATGTTCTGGGTTATGTGGCTGTGTGGAAGTATCCTCTGATAAACGAGTTCAAAGCAGATATTGTGGGGTTTTCTGCCTTGATATTCTGGGTTATATGGCTGTGTGGAAGGACCCTCTGACAACCGAATTCAAAGCTGATATTGTGGGATTTTCTGGGTTATGTGGCTGCGTGGAAGGGCCCTACATTACTAATAGCAACAGCAAGAAGAGGAAGACCGCTGTCCATTCTTCCTGGATGATTACCAAGCCAAGCGGATGCCTTCTGTGGCTTGTGGATATTCCCCTGACCCTCCCTTGCCTCATCTTCCATTGAGAATTCCTACTGAGCGGAACTGTCAATCCTTCCTCCCTCTTTCTCCGTGTGCAGAGATAACAGCCTCTTGTCTTTGCAACTGGAGATCTAAGCATCTGGGAGACGTAACCTTTGTGGGAAAGGGGGGGGTAAGCGGCGCGGTTGCTATGGGCGACACTGAATCCCAGCCTGCTAATGAGACACCCATGGCCAGGTAGGGCCAAGGCTGGAGAGCTGTCATGGCGGGGAGGCTCCTCGCGGAAGCAAACCGATGCGCGCCTTGGGCAAGAAAGGCATCCATTCGCTCTGTCACTGAGGAAATGGCGCGGGAGGGGAGGGGGAGAGGGGGAGAGGAGGAGAGGCCCCTGCCTTCCTTGCTTTCCCTGCGCCAGGGGAGGGAGGGAGGGAGGGAGGGAGGGAAGGAGGGGGGCGCGCTGCATTTCTTCAGCCGAAAGATGGAAGCTCGCTGCTTACCTGGAAGCGGGAAAGGGAGCGCCTCGGCTCCCTCATGGAGGATGTGCGCCTGCCCTGCATCCTAGAGGCCTGCCATCACCTGCCAGGCGAGAGGGAAAGGCGGCTGCTGCAGCAGCGAAAAGAGGAGGAGGAGGAAGAGGAGGAGGGGGAGGTAGTATGGCTCAGCCCAGCGCAGAAGGACCGCCATCGCCCTCCCTCCGCCGTCCAGACGCCCCACGAGCCTCTGAGCACAAGCTGAAGAGGAGGGAGGGTTACACACAACAGATGAGGGAGAGAGGGAGGCGCGAGGGAGGGGCGCGCGAGGGAAGGGGCGCGCGACACAAGTCTTCCTTGCTTACCTCTGAGGATGGAGTCCCGCAGCGCCGCCCAGGCCCGGTCCAGAAGGAGGCCGCGCGCCCACCCTTCCCGCGCGCGCGCCCCGACAGCCAGCCTTGCGCCCCTGACGCGCGCGCCCCACGCCGCTGCGGCTGCGCCTCACTCAGTGCCCACCGCTGTTGCTGAGACCGCTGCGCCGCCGCTGCCGCCGGCCCGGGCAAAGGCAGACCCCGGCCCACCACGCCGACGCCGGCGCCTCCATCCCTTGGAGCCGGCGGCAGGCTCGGGAACCTGAGGCGGCGGCGGCGTCTTTCTTCCGCTCGCGCCAAAAGGGGGGAAGCCAGAAGCGCCGCTCTCTCTCAACGCTCCCCGAGGACCGCGCCGCGATGCCCTCAGCGCAGGGGCAGAGGCGCCTGAAGTCCCGGATCTGGAACAATTGGGGGGCGCGAGCTCCTCCTACCGCCTGGAATCGAGAGAGGGAGAGGGAAGCGGAGAGGGCGAGGCGACGGAGCATGCGCACTCGGCGCGGCGGGGGGCTTCGTCTACCTCGGCTGCGTTGCCCAGGGAGATGGCTCGGCTTGGCTTGCCTCAATTTCAACCTGCCTGGCCAAACGAAGGCCCCTTCCGCACAGCCATAGAACCTAGAATATCAAGGCAGAAAATCCCACAATAACTGCATTGAACTGGAATATAGGGCAGTGTGGGCTCAGATATTTATTTATTTACTACATTATTTATTCATGTACTAGCCGTCCCCTGCCACCCGTTGCTGTGGCCCACATGGGGGTTCTGTGTGGGAGGTTTGGCCCAATTCAATCGTTGATGGGGTTCAGAATGCTCTGTAATTGTAGGTGAACTATAAATCCCAGCAACTTCAACTCCCAAATGTCAAGATTCAATTTTCCCCAAACTCTAGCAGTGTTCACATTTGGGCATATTAAGTATTCTTGTAGAGTGAGAGGAAGCCACAGGGAGGAGGGAGCAAGCTTGTTTTCTGCTTCCTTGGAGACTAGGATGCGGAACAATGGCTTCAAACTACAAGAGAGGAGATTCCATCTGAACATTAGGAAGAACTTCCTGACTGTGAGAGCCGTTCAGCAGTGGAACTCTCTGCCCCGGAGTGTGGTGGAGGCTCCTTCTTTGGAAGCTTTTAAGCAGAGGCTGGATGGCCATCTGTCAGGGGTGATTTGAATGCAATATTCCTGCTTCTTGGCAGGGGGTTGGACTGGATGGCCCATGAGGTCTCTTCCAACTCTTTGATTCTATGATTCTATGAGTTTGATCCAGATCCATCATTGTTTTAGTCCACAGTGATCTCTGGATGTAGGTGAACTACAACTCCAAAACCAAAGGACACTGCTCACCAAACCCTTCCAGCATTTTCTGTTGGTCATGTTTGGTTCAATTCCATCATTGGTGGGGTTCAGAATGTTCTTTGATTGTAGGTGAACTATACATCCCAGCAACTACAACTCCCATATGACAAAATCATTTTTTTTAGTGAAGGACATACATTGGGTTGTTAGGTATATTGTGTCCAAATTTGGCGCCAATTCGTCCAGGGATTTTTGAGTTTTGTGAATATCACAAACGAACATTACATTTTTATGTACCATATATTCCGGCATATAAGACGACTGGGGGTATAAGACGACTCCCAACTTTTCCAGTTAAAATATAGAGTTAAGACGACAGCCATGCATAAGACTACACCCGCATATAAGACGACCCCTGACTTTTGAGAAGATTTTCTTGGGTTAAAAAGTAGTCTTATACGCCAGAATATACTGTATATAGTAGGGCTGTCCAACCACGGAAAAATTTGTTTCTAAACTCAATTCGTTTTTAGGGGGTTTTTGCGTTTCGTTATTTAAAAGAATTCCGAAATTTTTCTTTTAAAAAGTTCGATATTTACGAAATTAGAAACAATTTCGAAACAATAACGAATCGATTCGTTAATGGCGGACGCGATTGCGCAATACGCTAAAAAACCCTCCAAATGGGACAGGGGGAACTTCTGAAGCTTCCCTCTCCCTCTGTTGTTGACTGTTGGTGTGATAATTTTTTTTTATCACTGATAAAACAAAAAACAACTATAAAACTTGCACCAGACATACGGAAATAATAACGAAATAATAAAGAAACAGTTTCGAAACAATTATGAAACAATTTCGAAACAATAACGAAACGAATTGGAAAAATTCGTTTCGTTTTTTAGTTGCTCCTGAATGGTTCAATATCGCTTCGTTATAAAAAAAATAACGAATTAATAACGAATTACGAAATTAACGAACGAAACTGCCCAGCCCTAGTATATAGATTTATTTATCAATCAATTTTATATACTGCCACTCCCCGAAGGCTTGGAGCAGTTTACAATATACATATGCGATACATTACATTTAAAATCAAAGCAAAATTTCAATCAGCAAGATTCAAATGTCACCCTAAATAAATAGGTTTTACAAGCTCTACGAAAAGATAGTAAGTCTCGGAGAGCTCGTGTTTCCGCTGGCAAGGCATTCCACAGGTAAGGAGCCACCACCGTGAATGCTCTACACCAGGGGTCCTCAAACTAAGGCCAGAGGGCCGGATACGGCCCTCCAAGGTCATTTACCTGGCCCTTGCTCAGGGTCAACCTAAATCTGAAATGACTTTAAAGCACACAACAACAACTACAATCCTATCTCATCAGCCAAAAGCAGGCCCACACTTCCCATTGAAATACTAATAAGTTTATATTTGTTAAAATTGTTCTTCATTTTAATTATTGTATTGTTTTTAAGTGTTTTTTGCACTGCAAATAAGATAGGTGCAGTGTGCATAGGAATTCATTCATGTTTTTTTCAAATTATAATTCGGCTCTCCAACTGTTTGAGGGACTATGACCTGGCCCTCTGTTTAAAAAGTTTGAGGACATCTGCTCTACGCCTAGTAGACATCAGGTGAAAGGTCCTAAAATTGGGAACTTCAAGGAGATTCTGATCGTCTGAACGGAGTGATCTCGGGGGTGAGGCGGTTCCTCAGGTACTCTGGCCCCAGGCCATATAAGGCCTTAAAGGTAAGAATCAGCACTTTGAAGATAATCCGGTGTTCAATTGGTTGCTGCAAGATTGGAGTGATATGACACCTCGCTGGGACCCCTGCGAGAAGCCGGGCAGCACCATTTTGCACTAGTTTAGTCCAACCTTGAGATGACTGTAGCCTGGATCACCGTGTCCAGGTCGTCCCTGGACAGATAGGGAGCCAGACGCCTAGCCTGACACAGATGGAAAAATGTGACTCTGCTCATGGCAGAGGCCTGGGCCTCCATCGTCAGCAGAGGGTCTAAAAGGACTCCCAGACTCTTTATTTATTTATTTATTTATTTATTTACAGCTTTTATATTCCGCCCTTCTCACCTCGCAGGGGACTCAGGGCGGATTACAGTGTACACATATATGGCAAACATCCAATGCCAATTTTTGAAATACAAACATATACAGACATAGACAGAGGCTATTTAACTTTTTCTGGCCAGCAGGGGAGCTGTCGCTTTCCTCGTCCATCTGCGACGCCAATGAAGAACTTCCCCGCATGGTTCTCCACTGGAATGCTTTGCTGGAGTCTTCTTTATGGCCTCATAAATCAGTTAATTTAGCCTCCCCACACTTTAAGGTGGTACCTTATTTTCCTACTTAACAGATGCAACTGTCTTTCGGGTTGCAAAGGTCGACAACAGGCTACATACAATTGGTTGGAAACCCATTCCAACCCCGCGCTGGCTTCGAACTCATGGCCTTTTGGTCAGAGTGATCTTAATGCAGCTGACACTCAGCCAGCTGCGCCACAATCCCGGTGCATAGACAAATTTTGGCCCTCCAGGTATTTGGGACTTCCTACTGGCTGTTTGGAATTGTAGGAGTTGAAGTCCAAAACAGATGGAGGACCGAAGTTGTCCCATGCCATCTATATATATAAATCTGTTAGGTTGGTTCAACCGGACAGCAAAACTCCAACCCCAACGAAACTTAACCAAAATTGCCATGCCCATAACACAACCCACAAGGTACAAACATATCTACTCAAAATGAAAAACAACACAACAACACACTCACAAAACGGCAAATCAACAAAACTCACAAACCCCCCAACGAAACTTAACCAAAATTCCCATGCCCATAACACAACCCATAAGGTACAAACATATCTACTCAAAATGAAAAACAACACAACAACACACTCACAAAACGGCAAAACAACTGAGCATGCGCATTGGTGCCCAGCCGCAAGTTCCCTGGCGCGCGCACACAGTTCCCTCTGCGGAAGCCATGCCCACTCCAAGCCCCGCCGCGCCGCTTCCCGCACACACACCCCCCTGCCGCACGCACACACACAACCCCACGCTCCATCACTCCCCCCGCCGCACACACACACGCAACCCCACGCTCCATCACTCCCCCCACCGCCACACACACACGCGCAACCCCACTCCCCCCCGCTGCCACACACACACACGCAACCCCACGCTCCATCACTCCCCCCACCGCCACACACACACGCGCAACCCCACTCCCCCCGCTGCCGCACACACACACGCAACCCCACGCTCCATCACTCCCCCCGCTGCCGCACACACACACACAACCCCACGCTCCATCACTCCCTGCCCCAATCTTACCTCCTTTTACTTCACGCCACCTCCAAACCCCACCCCGCCCCTTCCCCCCCTGTCAAAATCCAGGAAAGACAGGAAGGAAGGAAAGAAGGAAGAAAGAGAAAGGGAGATAAAGAAAAGGGGGGAAGGAAGGAAAGTTAGAGAAAGAAGGAAGAAGAAAAGGAAAGAAAAGGAAAGATGGAAGGAAAGAAAAGAGAGACAGCAGAAGAAAGAAAAAGGGGGAAGGAAGGAAAGAGGTAGAGAAGGAAGAAATGAGAGACAGAGGGAGGGAAAGAAAAAGGAGTAAGGAAGGAAGGAGAGAAAGAAAGAAAAAAGGGAATGAAAGAAGGAAAGAGGGAGTGAAGGAAGGGGGAAGATGTAGAGAAAGAGGGAGGGAAGGAAAGAAGGAAAGAGAGAAGGAAGAAAAGAGACCAGAAGAGAAAGAAAAAGGGGGAAGGAAGGAAAGAGAGAAGGAAGAGGAGAAGGAAAGAGGGAGTGAAGGAAGGGGAAGATGTAGAGAAGGGAGGGAAGGAAAGAAGGAAAGAGAGAAGAAGAAAAGAGAGACAGCAAGAGAAAGAAAAGGGGGAAGGAAGGAGGAAAGGAGAGAAGGAAAGAAAGGGAAGAAGGAAGGAAAGAGGAGTGAAGGAAGGGGGAAGATGTAGAGAAAGAGGAGGGAAGGAAAGAAGGAAAGAGAGAAGGAAGAAAAGAGACCAGAAGAGAAAGAAAAAGGGGGAAGGAAGGAAAGAGAGAGAGAAGGAAGAGGAGAAGGAAAGATGGGAGGGAAGGAAGGAAGGAGGGAAAGAAGGAGAGAAAGAGGGAAGGTTGGCCACAGCAACACGTGGCGGGTAAAGGTTGTTATTTCTATTATTATTATGATGATGCTATTGTTCCTATGAGACCCTTTTAGGGGGAATGGGAGAGGTGTCAGGTCCCAGAGGCAATGCATTGCATTATTGTTATTGTTATGATGGTGGTGAAATAAAGGAAATAAAAAGTGAAAGAAGGAAGCAAACAGGGAGGGAAGAAAGGCAAAGGAAGAAAGGGGGAGGGAATGAAGGAAAGAGAGAAGGATGAAACCAAGTAGTGAAAGAAGGAAAGAAAGAAAGAGGTAGAGAAGGAAGAAAGGAGAGAAAGGGGGAGGAAAAGGGGGAAGGAATAGGTAGGTACCTCTCTTTCATAATAGTCCAGATATCTACCTCAACTTTGATAAGTTTTACTATAGGCCACAGCAACGCATGGCAGGGCACAGCTAGTCTATATATATATAAATGCTCTGTGCATAATGAGTACCTTAAAAACAAAAGAACCAATGAACGAAATCACACCAAATTTGGCAACAAAACGTCTCACAACACAAGGAGTGACCATCACTCAAAAATTATGATTTTGTCATTTGGGAGTTGTAGTTGCTGGGATTTATAGTTCACCTATAATCAAAGATCATTCTGAACTCCACCAACGATGGAATTGAACCAAACTTGGCACACAGGACTCTCATGCCCAATAGAAAACACTAGAACAGTTTGGTGGACATTGACCTTGAGTTTGGGAGTTGTAGTTCACCTACATCCAGAGAGCACTGTGGACTCAAAACAATGAAAGGCCTGGACGAGACTTGGCACAAATGCTTCATATGCCCAAATTTGAACACAGATGGAGTTTGGGCAAAGTAGACCTTGACATTTGGGAGTTGTCACTGAGATTTATAGTTCACCTACAAACAAAGAGCATTCTGAGTCCCACCAACAATAGACTTGGCCAAACTTCCCACACAGAACTTCCATGACCAATGGAAAATACTGTGTTTTCTGGTGGTCTTTGGCAACCCTTCTGACACCCCCTTGAGAACACCTCAGGGGTCCCGACCAAAGGTTGAGAAATGCTGCCTTAAGGCCATCCAGTCCAACTCCCTTTACCAGATCAAAAAAAAAACATAATCAAAGCCCTCCTGACAAAGAGCCATCCAGCCATATATATAGATACATATATGTGATTCACACACACTGTATATGTATATGACAGTTATAGTACCATAGATTTGAAAGGGACCCCTAAAGAAGGACAATGATATGATGCATGTTCCAGAGTAGGCAAACCAGACAATCTCTACAACAGCACTGACAAAGAAACAACAAGAAATACTGTTTACCCACAAGCATAAAGACATTACATATATTAGAAACCAACACTTTCTCATTACTTTATTTTCCAGATCAACAGACTGGACCACAGCAACACGTGGCAGGGGACAGCTAGTTGATATATATTTTCTGTTTGTCGTGGGAGTTCTGTGTACCATATTTGGTTCAATTCCATCATTGGTGGAGTTCAGAATGCTCTTTGATTGTAGGTGAACTATACATCCCAGTAACTACACTTGCCGCACTTGCTCCCTTGCCTGGCCCGCTTTGGGTCCGGAGGCGTGCCTAAAGACCCCGGCATGTGCACCAAAAGTTCCACTGCTGAACGGCTCTCACAGTCAGGAAGTTCTTCCTCATGTTCAGATGAAATCTCCTTTCTTGTAGTTTGCAGCCATTGTTCCGCGTCCTAGTCTCCAAGGAAGCAGAAAACAAGCTTGCTCCCTCCTCCCTATGACTTCCTCTCACATATTTATACATGTTTATCATGTCTCCTCTCAGCCTTCCCTTCTTCAGGTTAAACATACCCAGCTCTTTAAGCCGCTCCTCACAGGGCTTGTTCTCCAGATCCTGGATCATTTCATTTGCCCTCCGCTGGACACATTCCAGCTTGTCAATATCTCTCTTGAATTGTGGTGCCCAGAATTGGACAAAGTATTCCAGGTGTGGTCTAACCAAGGCGGAATAGAGGGGTAGCATGACTTCCCTGGATCTAGACACTACACTCCTATTGATACAGGCCAAAATCTCATTGGCTTTTTTAGCCACCACATCATATTGTTGGCTCATGTTTAACTTATTGTCCACAAGGACTCCAAGATCTTTTTCGCACGTACTGCTCTTGTGCCAGGCGTCCCCCATTCTGTATCTTTGCATTTCGTTTTTTCTGCCTAAGTGGAGTATCTTGCATTTGTCACTGTTGAACTTCATTTTGTTAGTTTTGGCCAATCATCTCTCTAATCTGTCAAGATAGTTTTGAATCCTGCTCCTGTCCTCTGGGGTATTGGCTATCCCTCCCAATTTGGTGTAGTCTGCAAACTTGATGATCATGCCTTCTAAGCCTTCGTCTAAGTCATTAATAAAGATCCTGAACAGGACCGGGCCCAGGACGGAACCCTGCTTGTGGCACTCCACTTGTCACTTCTTTCCAGGATGAAGAGGAAGCATTGGGGAGAATCACCCTCTGGGTTCGTCCACTTAACCAATTACAGATCCACCTCACTATAGTTTAGCCTTGCCCACATTGGACTACTTTGCTTGCCAGAAGGTCATGGGACTCAGGGCCCTTCCACACAGCCCTATAACCCAGAATAGCGTTAGCATTGACAGATAATCCAGTTCAGTGTGGATTTTATGCAGCTGTGTGAAACGGGCCTTAGTCCACACTGCCATATATTCCAGTTCAAAGCAGAAAATGTGGGGATTTTATTCAGCTGTGTGGAAGGGGCCATAACACACTCTCTAATTCCCTGTGTACAGTTAATTTGGTGACCTACATTTAGAAAGAGGAAATCCTTCCCCATATTCTTGGTTTTTTCCGCTCCTCGGGCCCTGCCAGATAGTCCCTCTATCCCAGGATCTGATCCCAGGTTTTCTGCTTAAAGATGGATTATATGAGTCTGCACTGCCAGATAATCTGGGATAAACAGAAAATCTGGGATCAGTTCCTGGGATATGGGGCCTGTCTGGAAGGACCCCTCCTTTCTTGAGACTCCACTGATGTCTTCTACCATTTCAGACTTTGTTTTTCATCAACCTGCAGTAGGGGACCAAATTTGCCAAGATGAATTTTGTGCATCTGGCCTGTGTCACAATCATCATATGCTGATGCTGGGGGGGGGGGGGGGGGGGGGGGGGGGGGGAGCATTCAGCTAGACAGAAGTCAGGAAGGAAAAGTGGAGATGGGGAGAGAGTTTCACTCACAGATAATAAGTGATAGTTTTGTTTAATACCCCATGAGGAGTGTCTTAAAGAGCTGGGTATGTTTAGCCTGCAGAAGAGATGGTTGAGAGGAGACATGATAGCATGATAGCACGACATATGTGGAAGGATGTCACGAGGAAGAGGGAGCAGGTTGGTTTTCTGCTGCCCGAAGACTAGGGCCCCTTCCACACATTGAACTGGATTATATGGCAGTGTGGACTCAGTTCCTGGACCACCTTAACAGCATCCACCCAAACATCCAATTCACCATGGGAAAAGAAAATGAAGGAAAACTGCTATTTCTAGATGTCCTAGTCATCCTCAAGCCAGATCAAAAATTGGGCCACACAGTTTACAAAAAAACCTACACACACATGGATAGATACCTACCTACATTAAAAACTCTAGCCATCACCCAAGTAAAAAAAGAAGCACAATTAAAGCCCTGGCAGACCGTGCAAAAAGAATCTGCGAACCCCACCTCCTCCAAGATGAACGGAATCACCTAAACTGGGCTTTACAGACCAATGGAGCGCCGGGACTGTGGCGCAGTTGGCTGGGAGTCAGCTGCATTAAGATCACTACTGACCAAAAAAAGGTCATGAGTTCAAAGCCAGCCTGAGTCGGAGTGAGCTTCCAACCAGTTTGTGTAGCTTGCAACCCAAAAGACAGTTGCATCTGTCAAGTAGGAAATTTAGGCACTGCTTCTGCGGGGAGGCTAATTTATGAAGCCATAAAAATCTCCAGCAAGCATGCAAAGAATGAGGAAGTACTTTATTGGTGTTACAAATGGACGGTGTAGCGACAGCACTCCTGGTGGCCAGAATAGCCTCATGAAGAAAAGCTGGAATGTTAAATGGCCTCTGTGTGTTTGTCTATCGAATGTTTGCTATGTATATTGTATATGTACATTGTAATCCACCCTGAGTCCCCTGCAGGGTGAGGAGGACGGAATATAAATACTGTAAATAATAATAATAAATAAATAAATACTCCACCACAGACACCAGAAGAGCTGCAAGATCAAGAACAAGCCACAAGAGGAAAGACAAAGAAAGGAGATTCCATCTGAATATTAGGAAGAACTTCCTGACTGTGAGAGCAGTGGAACTCTCTGCCATGTATAAATATGTGAGAGGAAGCCACAGGGAGGAAGGAGCAAGCTTGTTTTCTGCTTCCCTGGAGACTAGGACATGAAACAATGGCTTCAAACTACAAGAAAGGAGATTCCATCTGAACATGAGGAAGAACTTCCTGACTGTGAGAGCCGTTCAGCCGTGGAACTCTCTGCCCCGGAGTGTGGTGGAGGCTCCTTCTTTGGAAGCTTTTAAACAGAGGTTGGATGGCCATCTGTCAGGGGTGCTTTGAATGCAATATTCCTGCTTCTTGGCAGGGGGTTGGACTGGATGGTCCATGAGGTCTCTTCCAACTCTATGATTCTATAATTCTATCCATTCAGAGGAAAAGGGAACCACTGACCGCATAGGGAAGCTGCTGAGGAAACACAACCTACAAACAATCCACAACCCAATGTGGACTCAGATAATCCAGTTCAAAGCAGATATTGTGGATTATCTAATGTTCTGGGTTATATGTCTATGTGGAAAAACCCTAGAACTCAATGGAGCAATGGGTCCAAATGACAGGAAAGGAGATTTCATTTGAACATTGGGAATAACTTCCTGACTGTAAGAGCTGTTCAGCAGTGGAACTCTGTGCCTTGGAGTCTGGTGGAAACTCCTTCTTTGGAGACTTTTATACAGAAGCTGGATGACCATCTGTTAGGGGCAGGCATGTAGCAAGGGGGGGGGGGCTTGAGGGGCTTCAGCCCCCCCCCCGAAATTCTCATGATGGTTCGCGAAAAGGCCTTTCTGGTGCATTATTTAAACTGTTATGTTTATTCATATCATGATCACCATACTCAATATATCCCATATGCATGGGGGTATTGGGGTAAGGATCCAAAAGGTTTGCTAGGCTAGACCCTCTTTCACTCAGACTCAGCCCCCCCCCCGCCAAAATTCAAGCCCCCCCCCCGAAACCCCCCTGAAAACAATTTAGTCGTCCCCCCCAAATGAAATCCTGGCTACGGGCCTGGTTGGGGTTGCTTTGAATGTGATTTTACCACATTGCAAGGGGTTGGAATAGATATTCCATGTGGTCTCTTCCAACCCTATGATTCTGTGATTCCATGAATGATGCTGGAGCGACGCAGCACCACTAAAAATACACTAAATATGTCACAACTAAATCTCCCTTAAATTTGTGGCCAAAAGGTGGTCACGCTACTTCTTGACTAATCTTTTTATCCATGTGTTTCCTCTTGCCAATCCTTTCACTCATCTAATATTTTAAAATAATAAAATGGCAGCAGGAAAAATATTGTGCTTCATAGTAGGCTGGCTGTGAGGAAGGGATGCAGGGGTGCAAGGTTATCTGGACCATTCACACTAGTGAGCCACATGCCCTTGCTGCATACCTGTAGCTGCACAAGACACCTTTCCTTTTCCTAAGGTTCCCAAATCTGAATGCCTGACTAGATATATCTCAAGATAGGGGTGGGGGAGTTCAATGCAAGTATGTTGCCTTGATAGAAACATAATTTTTAACATATGGTCTCTTTCTCTGCAAGAGGGTTCAGAGTGGCTGCTGTACACTGTCCAGTGAACCCAGCTGGACAATTTCTCCCTTGACGCTTTCCAATTTCAAAAATTACTCTGTCGGTGTTAGACTGAGGGGGGTGGAGTGGCCAGCATGACAAAATATTGAGCTGACTCATGGCGTTGCTAAATAATATATTGCTATGTTGTGGCTTTTCCTATGTGGTGGCAAAAAAAGCCAATGGGATTTTGGCCTGCATCAATAGGAGCATAGTGTCTAGATCTAGGGAAGTAATGCCACCCCTCTACTCTGCCTTGGTTAGATCACACCTGGAATATTGTGTCCAATTCTGGGCACCACAATTCAAGAGAGATAGTGACAAGCTGGAATGTGTCCAGAGGAGGGCAACTTAAATTTTCAAGGGTCTGGAGAACAAGCCCTATGAGGAGCGGCTTAAAGAGCTGGGCATTTTTAGCCTGAAGAAGAGAAGGCTGAGAGGAGATATGATAGCCATGTATAAATATGTGAGAGGAAGCCACAGGGAGGAGGGAGCAAGCTTTTTTTCTGCTTCCCTGGAGACTAGGACGCGGAACAATGGCTTCAAACTACAAGAAAGGAGATTCCATCTGAACATGAGGAAGAACTTCCTGACTGTGAGAGCCGTTCAGCAGTGGAACTCTCTGCCCCGGAGTGTGGTGGAGGCTCCTTCTTTGGAAGCTTTTAAACAGAGGCTGGATGGCCATCTGTCAGGGGTGATTTGAATGCAATATTCCTGCTTTTTGGCAGGGGGTTGGACTAAATGGCCCATGAGGTTTCTTACTACTCTTTGATTCTATGATTCTATGATCTTGATAAATGTTTTCCCAGTTCTGTACCTTCCTTCACTCTACCTACATGACTTCCTTGGTTCCAAGATTGGACTGTAGCAATGTTTGCAAAAAGGGTGGTTTGGGACTGGGATGTTCCTGCTGACAATTATAATACTTACTCATTTTGTTACAGTGTCTTCCCATTCTCTTTAGTAGGCATGATCATCAAGTTTGCAGACGACACCAAATTGGGAGGGATAGCCAATATTCCAGAGAAAAGGAGCAGAATTCAAAACAATCTTAACAGATTAGAGAGATGGGCCAAAACTAACAAAATGAAGTTCAACAGGGACAAATGCAAGATACTCCACTTTGGCAGAAAAAAACAAAATACAAAGATACAGAATGGGGGACAATGCCTGGCTCGAGAGCAGTACGTGTGAAAAAGATCTTGGAGTCCTCATGGACAACAAGTTAAACATGAGCCAACCATGTGATGTGGCGGCAAAAAAAGCCAATGGGATTTTGGCCTGCATCAATAGGAGCCTAGTGTCTAGATCCAGGGAAGTGATGCTACCCCTCTATTCTGCCTTGGTTACTTACTTACTTACTTACTTACTTACTTAGGCGATCCCTCATTGGCCGAGTAGGATACTCTTCCAGGATCAGTATTCTTGTGGGTCCATAGGTGACTGTGGAGCTCTATTCTTGACCTGCATCTTCTCCCACAGTGAGGTCATTGATTTTCAGGTGGAAGGCAGTCTCGGTTAGGGTTTGCTTGATGCACCTTCCTCTTGGCACGTTTCTCTCTTTCACCCTCCATTCGTGCCTCTTCAAATTCTGCAGCACTGCTGGTCACAGCTGACCTCCAGCTGGAGAGCTCAGGGGCCAGGGCTTCCCAGTTCTCAGTGTCTCAATCAGTTCAATCTCTTTTCCTGCCCACCAACATTCCGTTTTCTGTTCTTGAGTTTGGAGTAGAGCAACTGCTTTGGGAGGAGGTGGTCGGGCATCCAGACAACGTGGCTGGTCCAGCGGAGTTGATGGTGGAGAACCATCGCTTCAATGCTGGTGGTCTTTGCTTCTTCCAGCACGCTAATGTTTGTCTGCTTGTCTTCCCAAGAGATTTGCAGGATTTTCCGGAGGCAGCACTGATGCAATCATTCCAGGAGTTGCATGTGACATCTGTAGACAGTCCACGTTTCGCCTTGGTTAGACCACACCTGGAATAGTGTGTCCAATTCTGGGCACCACAATTGAAGGGAGATATTGACATGCTGGAATGTGTCCAGAGGAGGGTGACTGAAATGATCAAGGGTCTGGAGAACAAACCCTATGACGAGCAGCTTAAAGAGCTGGGCATGTTTAGCTTGAAGAAGAGAAGGCTGAGCCATGTATAAATATGTGGGAGGAAGTCACAGGGAGGGGGAGCAAGTTTGTTTTCTGCTTCCCTGGAGACTAGGACGTGGAACAATGGCTTCAAGAAAGGAGATTCCATCTGAACATGAGGAAGAACTTCCTGACCGCGAGAGCCGTTCAGCAGTGGAATTCTCTGCCCAGGGGTGGGATGGAGGCTCCTTTGGATGGCCATCTCTCAGGGATGCTTTGAATGTGATTTTCTTGCTTCGTGGCAGTGGATTGGACTGGATGGCCCATGAGGTCTCTTCCAACTCTATGATTCTATGATTCTTTACACCTCTTTAGCACATCAGCTATACTCCTTTTCTCTCTGAAACTTAAGCCTTTCTGGACACTTTATTGTAACTGGCTGTCCATTAAAACTGTATAAAGACAGTCCCCAAGCTATACAAATGGTTTGATTTTCAGTTGTATTTGTTTATAAGTTAGAATAGGTACATTTTAAGTGCAACTCCAGCCAAACATATAAATTAGCTTTGGATAGCATAGGGAAGGGTTAACACCCCTGTGGTATTTGTTTTTCTGTCTGTGCCCTAATTCAGAAGATTTTACCTCACCTTCTGTCCCGGTGATAATTGGATTATGAAAAAAATGGCTTGTTGTGGAAACAAGGATTGAGGATAAAGCTTCAGTGGAGATACCTTTTCTCTATAATAATCCTTTCAAGACTGAATTTCCCTTCCCGAGGGTAGATTCCTCTCGCTTCCTGTTGTCTCACACCTGTTTTTAACTACGAGTCATTTGTAAGTTTGTAACTCGGGGACTGACTAGTTTAAATTGTTCCATGACATTTTTACACTGCAGCCTGAAACATTGATAATTCACTCTATGTACACACTTCTCTCTGTTGGAAGTCTGTAGTTGCAGTTATCAAACTGAAACTGTACATTGGTGAGATATGAGGATCTACGTGGCTTCCCTTGGACATAAACTCCTGTCATCAAAATATATCAGTTTGAGGACAGTCATCTTGCTTTAATATTATTATTTATTTATTTTGAGTACTTCTACCCCGCCCTTCTCAACCCCCGAGAGGGGACTCAGGGCAGCTTACAAACAGGCAAAATTCGATGCCTACACAATAATACAAAAACGCATAAAACAGCAGTTAAACAGATATAACAATTAAAACAATCAATATATATCACAAACAATAACCAATCTCGTGCTCAGCGTTCGCCAACTCAGAGTCCATGCTTCATTCCACATTGTCTATTCCTATCCGTTGTCGTAGTCCTTTATTTATCTGCCAGATTGCCCAAACGCCTGGTCCCAGATCCATGTTTTTAACTTCCTTCTAAAGGAAAGGAGGGATGTTGCTGATCTAATTTCCCTGGGGAGTGAATTCCATAGGCGAGGGGCCACCACTGAGGAGGCCCTGCCCCTCGTCCCCGCCAATCTCACTTGTGATAGAGGTGGGGCCGAGAGCAGGGCCTCCCCAGAAGATCTTAAACTCCGAGGTGGGATGTAGAGGGAGATGCGTTCGGACAGATACGCTGGGCCGGAATCGTATAGGGTTTTGTAGGTCAAAACCAGCACTTTGAATTGTGCTCGGAATTGGATCGGCAGCCAGTGGAGCTGACATAACAGAGGGGTGGTATGTTCCCTGTATGACGCTCCGCTGAGTACTCTGGCTGCCTCCCACTGGACTAATTGAAGTTTCCGAACAGTCTTCAAAGGCAACCCCACATAGAGTGCATTGCAGTAATCTAATCAGGATGTAACAAGAGCGTGGACCACTGTGGCCAGATCCGACTTCCCAAGGTACGGATGATATGAGCATGCACTAATTTTGGTAGTACAGCTTCTCAGAGCCGGTGCCCTCTAGAAGTATTTAACTCCAGATATGTAATGTGAGTTGTAGTCCTGCCAAGTACACTGAAATTGAGGGGAGGAGCCTTTAAAGAGCCATGAATTTAAGGGTCTTTAAAAGAGCTACTTTAGGAGCATCCCCCAAAAGGTCTAATAATGGGCATTGGTAATCTCCATCCTGCTCAAACCAACTTTTTTACCAACAATAATAATCTTCTATATAAATAAAAATGTAATGTTCGTTTGTGGGATTAACATAACTCAAGAAATGCTGGACAAATTGACACCAGATTTGGACACAAGACACCTAACAATCCAATGTATGTCCTTCACTAAAAAAATTGATTTTGTCATTTGGGAGTTGTAGTTGCTGGGATTTATAGTTCATCTACGATCATAGAGCATTCTGAATGCCATTAATGATAGAATTGGACCAAGCGTGGCACACAGGACTCCTATGACTAACAGAAAATATTAGAAGGGTTTGGTGGGCATTGACCTTGAGTTTGGGAGTTGTAGTTCACCTACATCCAGAGAGCACTGTGGACTCAAACAATGATGGATCTGGACCAAACTTGGCACAAATATTCCATATGTCCAAATATGTACACAGGTGGAGTTTGGGAAAAATAGACTTTGACATTTAGAAGTTGTAGTTACTGGGATTTATAGTTCACCTATAATCAAAGAGCATTCTGAATCCTACCAACTACGGAATGGAGGCAAACTTCCCACACAGAACCCCCATAACCAACATGTCCAACTCCCTTCACCAGGACAAGACAACATAATCAAAGCCCTCCTGTCAAAGAGCCATGCAGCCATAGATATAGATAGATAGATATGATTCACACACACACAGTATTTATTTATTTTTATTTATTTATTATTTGAACTTATATGCCGCCACTCCCCTGGGGCTCAGAGCGGCTTACAAGAACAGGCTAAAATCGAACACAATTTAAAAACAATTTCAAACAGTTTAAAAACAATCAGAGATCAAAGGCCCGTTGAAATAGATATGTCTTACATGCCCTGCGGAAAGCTGATAAATCCCGCAAAGCACAGACTTCAGGTGGCAAAGTATTCCAGAGCGATGGTGCCACTGCTGTAAAGGCTCTGCGCCTGGTTGCTGTTAGACGCAAGGTCGTGACACTGGGAATTTCCAATAGATCTTGGTCCTCAGAACGGAGGGATCTCTGGGGTTGGTAGTGAGTGAGGCGGTCCCTCAGGTACATCGGCCCCAGACCATGCAAGGCCTTAAAGGTGAGTACCATCACTTTGAAAGTGATCCGGTGCTCAATTGGTAACCAATGCAGCTGTAGTAAGATTGGTGTTATGTGGCATCTCATCGGAATTCCCGCAAGAAGCCGAGCAGCTGCGTTTTGTACCAACTTGAGCTTCCGGATCACCGACAGAGGAAGGCCAATGTAGAGGGCGTTACAGTAGTCCAGTCTTGAGATGACCGTAGCCTGGATCACCGTAGCTAGCTTGTCCCTGGACAGGGAGGGGGCCAGCCGTCTAGCCTGCCGCAGATGAAAAAAGGCGGTTCTGCTAGTGGCGGAGACCTGGGCCTCCATCGCCAGCAGAGGGTCCAAAAGGACTCCCAGACTCTGTACCAACGATGACGGGCATAGTGCCTCACCATCCAGGGTAGACAGCTGGATATCCCCACTGCCCGGTTGACCCAGCCATAGGATCTCTGCCTTTGCTGGATTCACCCTCAACCTGCTGGCACACAGCCATCCAGTAACGGCCTCGAGGCACTGATGGAAACAGTATGATAAATATGAAAGGACAATTATATGTTACATGTTCCAGAGTAGGCCAACCAGACAATCTCTACATCAACACAAACATAAAGAAATTACATACATTAGAAACCAACACTTTCTCCTTACTTTATTTTCCAGATCACCAGACTGGGCCACGGCAACACATGGCAGGGGATGGCTAGTTTATAATAAATATAAAAAACTTTATTTATACCCCGCCACCATTTCCCCAAAGGGCGGCTTACATGAGGCTGAGCCCAGTAGTACATTACAGCAAAATAAAAGCAGAACAACAGAACTAACATCACATTAAAATAAATAAAACATAGGAATACAATAAATCAATGCAAAATAATACTTTGAGAAATCAATCACAATGGGCGGGCTAAATGTACAACATAAAATGATAAAATTCTGGATGAGATAAAAATGAAAAAGAGATGTTTGTAAGGGAGAAGCTCGTAGGGGGCGGAATAGAGGAGGCAGGCCTTCGGACAGGCGGAGGAAAGTGCAATATGAGGACAACATTATGAGGGGAGCAACAAAAGAGGTAAATGATCACTCTCCAAGGCCAGATTTTGAGATTCTTCTTGAAGGCTGCTAAGGCGGGATTTGCCTAATCTCACCAGGCAATGAGTTCCAAAGTCGGGGGGCCACAGCGGAGAAGGCTCTCCCTCATTTCCACAAGTCAAGCCTGTGATGGAGGAAGGGGCAAAAGGAGGTCCTCCCCCAAATATAAACACAGATAGAGTTTGGGGGAAATAGACCTTGACATTTAGGAGTTGTAGTCACTGGGATTTATAGTTCACCTACAATCAAGGAGCATTCTGAACCACACCAATGACAGAATTGGGGCAAGCTTCCTACACAGAACCCCCATGACCAATAGAAAATACTTAAGGCCATCCAGTCCAACTCCCTTCACCAGAGCAAGAAAATGTAACCAAAGCCCTCCTGACAAAGAGCCATCCAGTCATAGATATAGATCAGGGGTCTTCACACGTTTTGAACAGGGGGCCAGGTCACAGTCTCTCAAACTGTTGGAGGGCCGTATTATTTTTTGAAAAAATGAATAAATTTCTATGCACACTGCACATAGCTTATTTGTAGTGCAAAAAACACTTAAAAACAATACAATAATTAAAATGAAGAACAACTTTAACAAATATAAACTTATTGGTATTTCAATGGGAAGTGTGAGCCTGCTTTTGGCTGTTGAGATAGGATTTTTGTTGTTGTTGTCGTTGTTGATGTGTGCTTTCAAGTCGTTTCAGACTTAGCTTGACCCTGAGCGAGGGCCGGGTAAATGACTTTGGAGGGCCGCATTTGGCCCTCGAGCCTTAGTTTGAGGACCCCTGATAGATATATATGATTTACACACAGAGAGATATAGTATCTTAGATTTGAAAGGGACCCCTAAAGAATGACAATTACATGTTGCATGTTCCAGAGTAGGCAACCAAACAATCTCCACATCAACACTGACAAAGAAACAGCAAGAAATACTGTTTACCTACAAGGCTAAAGAAATTAGAATCATAGAATCAAAGAGTTGGAAGAGACCTCATGGGCCATCCAGTCCAACCCCCTGCCAAGAAGCAGGAATATTGCATTCAAATCTCCCCTGGCAGATGGCCATCCAGCCCCTGTTTAAAAGCTTCCAAAGAAGGAGCCTCCACCACACTCCGGGGCAGAGAGTTCCACTCCTGAACGGCTCTCACAGTCAGGAAGTTCTTCCTCATGTTCAGATGGAATCTCCTCTCTTGTAGTTTGAAGCCATTGTTCCGCGTCCTAGTCTCCAAGGAAGCAGAAAACGAGCATGCTCCCTCCTCCCTGTGGCTTCCTCTCACATATTTATACATGGCTATCATATCTCCTCTCAGCCTTCTCTTCTTCAGGCTAAACATGCCCAGCTCTTTAAGCCGCTCCTCATAGGGTTTGTTCTCCAGACCCTTGATCATTTTAGTCGCCCTTACATATATTAGAAACCAAAACTTTCTCATTACTTTATTTTCCAGATCACCACAGCAATGCATGGCAGGGGACAGCTAGTTGTGTATAAAAGAGGCTGTATTTCTGTTTTCTGGCTATTCTAGTTTCTTTGTGAATGTATCACAAGCTAGGATCTTATCTGCAGATAATAAAACCTTCCTTGCCTGAAATCACTCTTCTCACCTTGCTGCTGATTCTAATTGGGACTGATCTGTATGCTTGCAGCAGGGACTCACAAGGGGCAGCTCAGACTTAGCACTTGTCTGGGTTTCTGCCAACAGGTTTCTTCTGGTCTCACTGCCAGAGGTTGCCTCCTAAATTGGGGCCAACACATGCAGTCTGCACAAACTCTTGCTGTTGTTGGGACCTAGTTGCAGTGACCCTTTTAAAAGGGCAAACCTCGGAACCTCTAGGGTCTTTTCTAATCAGACACTGAGAGGCGAGGAGATGAATTGATTTATTTGCAAGCATGTCCATTGGGTTGGCTGAGGAAAACACAACACTCTGAAATCGTAGCTCAAGGGGTTTTTATAGTAAAAGAGTTTCCAGCATACATACACACACAATTTATTTTCCCATTCCTCTTTTCCTTTGTTCATGTTCTGGTGCTTTCTTATTAGCTACTAGCTGTCCCTTGCCACGCGTTGCTGTGGCCCAGTCTGGTGATCTGGAAAATCAAGTAATGGGAAAGTGTTGGTTTCTAATGTATGTAATGTCTTTATGCTTGTGGGTCAACAGTATTTCTTGCTGTTTCTATGTCAGTATTGATGTGGAGATTGTCTGGTTTGCCTACTCTGGAACATGCAACATGGAAATTGTCCTTCTTTAGGGGTCCCTTTCAAATCTATACTATATCTCTCTGTGTGTGAATCATTTCTATCTATCTAATCTATGGCTGGATGGCTCTTTGTCAGGAGGGCTTTGATTACATTTTCTTGCCCTGGTGAAGGGAGTTGGACTGGATGGCCTTCAGTATGGGGGTTCTGTGTGGGAAGTTTGCCCCAATTCTGTTGTTGGTGGGGTTCAGAATGCTCTTTGATTGTAGGTGAACTATAAATCCCAGTAACTACAACTCCCAAATGTCAATGTCTCCCAAACTCCATCTGTGTTCATATTTGGGCATATGGAATATTTGTGCCAAGTTTGGTCCATGTCCATCATTGTTTGAGTCCACAGTGCTCTCTGGATGTAGGGAACTACAACTCCCAAACTCAAGGTCAATGCCCACCAAACCCTTCTAGTGTTTTCTGTTTGTCATGGGAGTCCTGTGTGCCAAGTTTGGTTCAATTCCATTGTTGGAGTTCAGAATGCTCTTTGATTGTAGGTGAACTATAAATCCCAGCAAACTACAACTCCCAAATGACAAAATCATTTTCCCCAAACTCCATCTGTGTTCATATTTGGGCATATGGAATATTTGTGCCAAGTTTTGTCCAGATCCATCATTGTTTGAGTCCACAGTGCTCTCTGGATGTAGGTGAACTACAACTCCCAAACTCAAGGTCAATGCCCACCAAACCCTTCTAGTTTTCTGTTGGTCATGGGAGTCCTGTGTGCCACGTTTGGTTCAATTCCATCATTGGTGGAGTTCAGAATGCTCTTTGATTGTAGGTGAACTATAAATCCCAGCAACTACAACTCCCAAATGACAAAATCAATTTTTTTGAGTGATGGTCACTCCTTGGGTTAGTAGGTGTCTTGTGGCCAAATTTGGTGTCTTATTTATTTATTAATTATTTATTTACAGCTTTTATATTCCTCCCTTCTCACCCCGCAGGGGACTCAGGGTACACATATATGTCAAAAATTCAATGCCAATTTGACATACAACATATACAGACATAGACAGAGGCTATTTAACTTTTTCTTTTCTTTTTAAAAATATATTTTATTGAGTATTCTGTGACATAGTTAAAATCAGATAACGAAAAAAAAGTGTGTGAGAAAAGGAAAAAAGAAAAGAGAGGGAAGAAAAAGGAAAAAGAGAAAGAGAAAAAAACAAAAAAAAGTTGATTGAAGATCTTCGTGACTTCCTGAGTATCTTGATGGAGGTGTTCTCCTTTTCTTTGTCTTCTGATCTTTCTACTTTTATTCCAAAGAAGGGGAAAAAATAGGAATAAAATATCTTCTCTCCTTTCTTCTTCCTAGGGTTATTTTCCTTTGTTTAAATTTTTGTCTTATGTTTTGTCTCATTTAGATAGTCATTAATTTTTCCCCAATTTGTCTCTTGTATCGGATTATTCTTACTTCTTGATAATAAAAATGTAAGCCGATCCATATTTCTGAAGTCGAGCACTTTTTGTAGCCAATCTTCCATGTCTGGTATTTCTTCCTTCTTCCATAGTTTTGCATAACATATCCTCGTCACTGTTGTCAGCAGAAATAATAGTTTGTCCGTATTTTTTCCCATTTTTGATGTCGTCATACCCATCAGGAATAATTCCGGTTTTGAATGAATATTTATACCTAATATCTTCTGAATTATCTCATGTATTTTGTTCCAATAAGATTTGCTTTTTCGCATGTCCACCACATGTGGAACAGCATACCTTCCTTCTTTCTGCATTTCCAACAATTTGTATTGACATTGCTATAACATTTGCCTAATTTGTACAGTGTTACATATGTGCCATTTTTAGCCAATTTTCCTTTAGGTCCATTGCGTACGTATATTTTAATTTCTTCATCCAAATTTCCTCCCATTCCTCTATTCTTACATTTCTTCCAATATTTAACTTTTTCTGGCCGCCAGGAGAGCTGTCGCTTCCATCGTCCATCTGCGACACTGATGAAGTACTTCCGCATTCCCCGCATGCTTTTGCTGGAGTCTTTTTTATGGCCTCATAAATTAGTTAATTTAGCCTCCCCACACTTTAAGGTGGTACCTTATTTTCCTACTTGACAGATGCAACTGTCTTTCAGGTTGCAAAGGTCGACAGCAGGCTACACAGTGGTTGGAAACCCACTCCAACCCAGGCTGGCTTCGAACTCGTGACCATTTGGTCAGAGTGATCTTAATGCAGCTGACACTCAGCCAGCTGCGCCACAATCCCGGTCCTTCTCCCCCTCTTTCCTTCGTTCCTTCTTTTTTTCCTTTCCTTCTCTCTTTCCTCCCTCCCTCCCCCTTGTCTTTTCTTTTCCTTCTTTCTCTCCTTTCTTCCTTCTCTCCTTTTCCTTCCTTTGCCCTTCTCTCTTTCCTGCTTTCTTTCCCTCCCTCTTTCTCTCTCTCCTTTCTTCTCTGCCGCTTCCCTTCGTTCCCTTCTTTACTTCTTGCCTGGGCGCTGGAAGGAAGGATCCTGGGAGCCAGGCGCGGAGCAGGCGTGACGGAGGCGCTTTGGAGGCAGGCCTCGCTCACCCAGCACCGCCCCTTTTTTTCTGCCATGGCTGTGGGGCGCCTTCTCGCCTGTTTGCCGGTTAGGCATGCCGTTGGTGCCTCTCGCACTGGCTGTGCTCGCACGGCGGGGGTGGGGAGAAGAGAATGGGTTTGGACACATGCGCAGTGTTCTCTTTTAAAATTTAAGGTCTTACTGTTTTTTGGGAGAAATTGTTTTGAGTGCAGGACATAGATTGTTCTGAATGCTGTGTTCTGTCCAAATTTGGTGTCAATTCCCCCAGTGGTTTTTGAGTTCTGTTAATATCACAAACGAACATTGCATTTTTATTTATATAGATTTACAACAACAATTCAGTAAGCAATTCAGTAACAACATTTCCTTTCCTGCTTATGAGTCATCCAGGCCATCAAGTTCTGTTTGAACTTTCTAAAGTTCTGTTTGAGCTTTCTTCCTTACATCTGGTGCCTATTGCTCTCATCTGATGCCTACTGCTTTGGTTAGGAAGTTTTCTCCCCTCCGCCCCCTTGTGTAAGGCTTCTCTCTGGCTTCGCATTTTCCATTCACTATTTTGTCTCAAACAAGCCCTTCAGTGTGAATTTTCTACGTGATTAAAAAGACATTATTCACATTGATTAATCAGACCCTCTAGACTCCTAAATCCCCTCTCTTTCATTTTTCAAAGATTAGATGCCTCTAATAACTGGATGCATTCTGCAGGTATGGATTGGAGAATCATCATTTTTTGACTTGTTTTGGAGATGAGGTATTGAATACAAGTAATTAAACAAGGAATGAAAATTAAACCTCCAACAGTGCATAATATGAGAAATCCAATCTTTTCCCACCAATTTCCAGAAAACAAGGATCCTACCCCCCCCCCCCCCCCCCCCAAAGTTAGGAATGCTAGTCCAGATTTGAACTGGAACATGAGCCAAAGTTAAGAGTGGTATATCAAAGTCTGGGATATTAGTTTCCCTGGCGAGTGGTTGTGGCATACTCAGTACAAATATTCTCTAAGTCGGTTTTTGAAGTCAAAGTCATAGGTGCCAGAGTATTTCGAAAAACCAAGTCTTGCAAGTGGCACAGCAGAAGGAGTATTCATCACAGGGACAAATCTATATGTTGTCTTCTAGCCTTGGACCACGAGAAGATCCAACCAGTCCATATTTCAGGAAATAAAGCCCGTCTGCTCATTGAAGGGAAGGATATTAGAGTAAAAAATGAAGTATTTTGGCCACATCATGAGAAGACAAGAAAGCTTAGACAAGATATAAATATGTGAGAGGAAGCCACAGGGAGGAGGGAGCCAGCTTGTTTTCTGCTTCCTGGAGACTAGGACGCGGAACAATGGCTTCAAACGACAAGAGAGGAGATTCCATCTGAACACGAGGAAGAACTTCCTGACTGTGAGAGCTGTTCAGCAGTGGAACTCTCTGCCCCGGAGTGTGGTGGAGGCTTCTTCTTTGGAAGCTTTTAAACAGAGGCTGGATGGCCATCTGTCAGGGGTGATTTGGATGCAATATTCCTGCTTCTTGGCAGGGGGTTGGACTGGATGGCCCATGAGGTCTCTTCCAACTCTTTGATTCTATGATTCTAAGACAATGATGCTGGGAAAATAAAAGGAAAAAGGAAGAGGAGCCGACCAAGGGCAAGATGTATGAATGGTATCCTTGAAGTAACTGGCTTGACTCTGAAGGAGCTGGGGGTGGTGACGGCTGACAGGGAGCTCTGGCGTGGGCTGGTCCATGAGGTCACGAAGAGTTGGAAGCCACTGAACGAATAAACAACAACAAAAGCACTGGGCCAAGCATGTTGTTGGGGCAGAATCTATATATATATAAATGTTATGTTCGTTTGTGGGATTAACATAACTCAAAAACCACTGAATGAATTGCTGCCAAATTTGGCCACAAGACACCTACTAACCCAAGGAGTGACCATCACTAAAAAAATGATTTTGTCATTTGGGAGTTGTAGTTGCTGGGATTTATAGTTAACATGAGTCACCTACGGGCTGAAATGGGCGGGATAAAAATGTTGTAAGTAAATAAACCTACAATCAAACAGCATTCTGAACTCCACCAATGAACCAAACACACAGGACTCCCATGACCAACAGAAAACACTAGAAGGGTTTGGTGGGCAGTGTCCTTTGGTTTTGGAGTTGTAGTTCACCTACATCCAGAGAGCACTGTGTACCCAAACAATGATGGATCTGGACCAAACTTGGCACGAATACTCCATATGCCCAAATATGAACACAGATGGAGTTTGGGGAAAATAGACCTTTCCATTTGGAACGTGTAGTTGCTGGGATTTATAGTTCACCTACAATCAAAGAGCATTCTGAACCCCACGAACGTCAGAATTGGGGCAAGCTTCCCACACAGAACCCCCATGACCAACAGAAAATACTTAAGGCCATCCAGTTCAACTTCCTTAACCAGAGCAAGAAAATGTAACCAAAGTCCTCCTGATAAAGAGCTATGCAGCCATAGATATAGATAGATATATATGATACACACACACACAAATATAGTATCTTAGATTTGAAAGGGACCCCTACAGAAGGACAATGACATGTTGCATGTTCCAGAGTAGGCAAGCCAGGCAATCTCCACAAAGAAACAACAAGAAATACTGTTTACCCACAAACATGAAGAAATTACATATATTAGAAACCAACACTTTCTCATTACTTTATTTTCCAGGTCATCAGACTGGGCCTCAGCAAAGCCTGGCAGGGGACGGTTAGTTTTTTTAAAAAAATAATTGTTATTATTTTATCATAGTTAATACATTTGTTATACATTTGTTTTATAGCAGATACATATTATTCAATACGCCTAACATACTTTGTCATCTAGTATTCTTATTCTGCTTAAACATATTTTCTATTCCTCACCGCTGTGCTCCCCTCCCCCTCTCTCAAGCCACAACTTTTACATGTCGTCTGTCCAAAATCTCAATTCTTCTTGTGGCGGTAACTTTCCTTCTTTATTTTTTAATCCTTTTACAATAAATTTTCTCCATACATCATCAAAATCACTTTGTTTCCATATACCTCTTTTAACTTTTAATATACATGTCAGTTTATCATTTATTGCCAATTTCCATACTTCCTTGTACCACTCCTCTATTTGTATATTTATTTCTCTTTTCCAGTTCCTTGCTATAAGCAGTCTTGCTATTGTTAATCAATTTGTTATCGCTTCTTTATCCTCTTTTTTTCAATTGTTTATTGTTATATAATGATAATAAAGCTATACTAGGACTTCTCTCTATTTTAGTATTCATTATATCTTCTATTTCTCTAAATACTTTCCCCCAAAAATGACTTACATATTTACATTGCCACCACATATGTATATATTAGGCCTGGGTAACAACGGAAAAATTTGTTTCTAAAATCGATTCGTTTTTTGGGGGGGTTTTGCGTTTCGATTTTTAAAAGAATTCTGAAATTTTTCTTTTAAAAAGTTCGATATTTACAAAATTTCGTAAATTACAAAACAATACGAAACAATTACGTTAATAGCGGATGCGACCGCGCAATATGCTAAAAAACCTCCATATGGGACAGGGGGAACTTCTGAAGCTTCCCTCTCCCTCTGTTGTTGACTGTTGGTGTGATATTTATAATTTTTTTTCACTGATTAAACAAACAACAACTATAAAACTTGCCCCAGACATGCGGAAATAATAACGAAACGATTTCAAGACGATAACGAAACAAATACAAAACGAATTCGAAACAATTACGAATTAAAAATTCATTTCGTTTTTTAGTTGCTCCTGAATGGTTCGTTATCACTTCGTTATAAAAAAATAACGAATTTTTAACGAATTACGAAATTATGAAACGAAACCGCCCAGCCCTAGTATATATGTTCCTGGTTCCTGACACCCTCTCCAACAATTTTTTGAATAATTTTTATTTATGTGTGCTAATCTTACTGGTGTTAGATACCATTTCCATATTAACTTATAATAATTTTCTTTAACCCGTATTGATAAATTTTTTAGATGTCTTTGTCTCCATAATTGTTGCCACTCTATTTAATTTATTTTTATCCCTAAGTCTTCTTCCCAGACCTCCTTGAGGGTGTTATTTTTTGTGTTTCCTTCCTTTATTTCAATTATTATCTTATATTTTTTACTAGTTATTCCTTTCTTCTGGCCAAGAGTCGGACAGAGAATCCCAAAATGGTGGCCAACCATTTTTCCTTTTTAATTTTAATTTTAAGCAGTGCCAATTGTTCAGCTTGTCATTCTGGTCCTGGCGCTGGTACTTGCTTCATATGGGAGTAATGTACCCACACTTTAAAACCCCTCAACTTTCAATGTGGTTGGGGTAGCCAAAAGCACTTGCTTTGGTTCAGACCAGAGGAGCTGTTCAGCAGTGTACATCTGCTCCTTGCAGACGGCCAATTCTCACACCAGAAACAACTTGCAGTTTCTCAAGTCGCTTCTGAGACGACAAAAAAAAAAAAAAAACCCAAGCGGGGCAAATTTGGCAGTTTATTCTTTCTTCTTTTTGGATCTCAGGTTTTATCTCTTAGGAGGGTTGTCAACTCTTCTGAGGAATCTACTGGTTCTTGGTACTCTTGGGTGGACTGTGGAACTGTCATGCTTTTGACTGTGCTTCCGAAATCAAGGGATTGGAGGGTGGTATCAATTCCTCTTCCCTTTCTAAAAGTGGTATGCTATCAGTATGTTTGGGAGGCCGGTGGGGTTCTGTTCTGCATTGACTCTGTCACATCAAGCCAAAACTTGGTTTCTTAAGATCAGCTTCATGGCACTGGAGGATAGCTTTAGAAAGACTTTGGCGCCATCCGGTGGCAGTAATCTGCACACTTCAATTAGTTCATTATGTTGTCTGAAGCTCCAAAAGTATGCCAAGTAAAAATTTTCACATTTCCTAGTTTGGGTTTAAAATAAATCTAGCTGTAGAATTGTGTCATAGAAGGTTGATCCTCTTGAGACCCATGTGGCATCCTCAAGTTCATGGAGTTTGGGGGAAAAATTATATTTTCCAACAAACTCATCTTTAAAAAAACCAAAATGGAACATCAGCTTATTTATTTATCGCGTCAGGAGCAGACCAAACAGTTGCATTGCATTTTTAACAAACAAACAAACAAACAAACAAAGCACAAAGTTTACAAGCTTGGTAGTTGATTAAATGTCCTTTGACCAGTAGCTGGCCACTTGCAGTGCTTCTGGTGTTGCCGCAAGAAGGTGCATGTGGCAGGGCTCAGGTTGCATTGCAGCAGGTGGTCAGTGGTTTACTCTTCTCTTCCACTTTGTAGCCCCATTTCTTAAGATTGGCTCTGCATCTCGTGGTGCCAGAGCGGTCTGTTCAGCGCCTTCCAAGTCGCCCAGTCCTCTGTGTGCCCAGGAGGGAGTCTCTCATTTGGTATCAGCCATTGATTGAGGTTCTGGGTTTGAGCCTGCCATTTTTGGACTCTCGCTTGCTGAGGTGTTCCCGCGAGTGTCTCTGTAGATCTTAGAAAACTTTTTCTTGATTTAAGTAGTAGAAATGTCCTCCTGTCAGAGGAAGCTGGCAGGTAAGTAGGATCTTGCAGGTCCGACTTGCTGGATGTGGCTGGATAAGGCTCACTGACATGTGAAAGTTGAGAGATAGTTTAGGAAAAGGGTAGTCGATTTTTTAAAAAGGAGGGAAGGAAATAAAAGAGGAGGCCAGCCAGCCTCATTGGTAGAGTGGGAATTTGTACAAAATGGCCTGCAAAATTGTCAGGCAATCAAATGCAAAGGCAGCAATATCATTTCAGCCTAAATTATTGGACAGCGTTAAATGAATATGTAATGCTTTAGGTTGTGTATACATTTCTACTTTATGGATGTAAACCATGCATGCCATCCTTATTTCTGAAAGTCAAGTGTGTAGCATTGAGACACCACACGTTTTCTTTTTTAGATGACCTGCATGGCGTAATGGTTTGAATGTTGAAATTCGATTCTGGAGACCAGGGTTCGAATCCCTGCTCAGACATGGAATCTCAGTGGGCAGATCACACTCTCTCAGCCTTAGAGGAAGGCATACTAGTCTGGGGGCCCCAATTAGGGTCCAGACAACTATGGATGATGTAGTATGTTTTACACTCCAAAACAACAAATCTTTATTAATCTCTCCCAAAGTTTTGGAGGGTTGTGATTGTGAAAACTGATTCGTAAAGATTTGGAGGCCTCACTTTCCGATATGTAATTTGGAGATTCGTATTAACAAATCATACAAATCTCCAAATTATGAAATGGAACTCCAAAGCTTTGTGCACCCCAATTTATAATACACATAGAATCATGTGGTGGACACACATATCCTGCTTTCGTATTTCACGACTTGGGCCATTTCCTTTATAAATCTCCATATCTAAACACAATATTTGACATAAAATAAGGCATCCAAAATATTCTATTTGCTACCACAGATGTTGTTGTACCAGAAACCATTGTTTGTGTTCCCCCATGTTTTCTGCTCCTCTTCACACTTAATGATTAAAATATCCAAATTTTACCTTCTATTTTATGAGTTATTAGCATATACCATTCTTTAAAATCTGTGTAGACCAAATTTGCTTCGTTGTTGTTGTTGTTGTTGTTGTTGTGGTTGTGGTTGTTGTGGTTGTTGTTGTTGTTACATCTATTGTTCAAGAAGCCTGATGCTGGGCAGCTCTGGAATAACATCCATAGTCAGCAGACACTGACACCAGAAAATACTGTAAATAATTAATAACTTCAGCATACTTAATGTACTCTTTGTCTTCCACTTGTTTTTTTTTTAATTTACAAGGCACAATACTATTCCATATTCAAAATAATACTATAATTCTAGTTATCGCAATGGCAATTTCTTTCGCAAAATTCTGTCTTTAGTTGGTGACCACTTTTTATTCCTGTTGTACTAAACAAAATTGTTAGTTCGCATGCATAATAATTTTATATATTAATTTTCCCCTCACATGTTTACAAATCTTTGCAAATCCTATATAGATATAATTATCTATATATAGATCTCTCTCTCTCTCTCTCTCTCTCTCTATCTATCTATCTATATATATATATATATACATATTAGATATATAGGGCGTGCAAATATTACAGGGGGAAATGCGTACAGAATTATATGTAGACATGTCTAGATCGATATGAATATAGATATAAAGGGCTTACAAATATTGCAGAGAAAATGTGCGCGCGCGCACACACACACAATGTCTAGATTGATATAAACATAGATATATAGGGCTTGCAAATACTGGAGGAAGGAAATGCACATATATAGAGAGAGGGTTTGCAAACATTCCAGGGCAAAATGCATATGTGAAATTAGTATATATATATTTATAGATCTATATCTAGCTCTGCATGGTTTATATAGGCATTGAATGTTTGCCTCTTACTATCTTGGAAGCTGGCCTGAGATAGGGTGGAATACAAGCTAAGTGTATTATTATTATTATTATTATTATTAAGTTATTATTGATATATTGTTTTTGTTGACCCTACTTTTCCACTTACAGAGCTAGTTTACTGTTTTTCTTTGAAATATGGTAAATTTTCAAAACATTTACCCTACTGATGCCTCAATTAATGGAAATTTATTGGTATCTATTTTTATTTTGAATTTTACCAGTAGCTGCTGAATTTCCCACCCTTGGCTTATACTCAAGTCAATAAGTTTTCCCAGTTTTTTATGGTAAAATTAGGTGTCTAAGCTTATATTTGAGTAGGCTTATACCGGAGTAAATAGGTAGTTAATTTGTAGGATTTTAAAACTTATGATATTTAAAATGTGGTTTTATTTTATTGCAATGGTTTTCGTTCACTTCATTTTATTGTTTGTGAACCACCTTGGTTCCCATATATATGTGTGTGTATACACACACATGTTTATACACATACACACACACATACAGTGTTCTGTTGCGCATTGGGCCTGTAAATAGTTGTCTTTAAAACAGGACGTGCAACCTTTGCCCAATGGGAAGCCAGGGGGCCTAAAGAGAAGTTCTCAGAGGTTTCCACCACAAAAAGTCTTTAGATGGCTTGAGAAGTACAACAAAATCTTTTATTAATGAACAATCAAACAGAAACTTCTCTTGTCTTCAGTAAAGTTAAGCAAATAATTCCAAGCTTTTAGGTAACTGGTGAATTCCTAATCTTGCCCATGAAGGACAGGCAACTGTCTTCAATAACTTCTTTATTTTAAAGGAAAATCCCCTTTTTAACCTCCCAGGCTGACTGTAAACTTAAACCTAACTGATGTGGGCACCACTACCGGGTTGAACTGCATCTCAAAGCACCGAGTGGACCTACCAGCAAGGCCTGTAGTCTCTTCAGCTGGAGTTCTTTGATTTTTAGGGCTGTTTCCCTGGAAAGTCTTTGGAGACTCTTTTCCTTCTGTTTCTTTTGGGATTTCTGTAACCCTGGAAATTCTTAAAGGTTGAAGCTTTTGTACAGGGGAAGCTTTACACACATCCTGTACATAGCTTTCCTTGCTGAGACTAACTAAAAATGGCTCCCTTCCCTTCCCAATTGGCCTGAGCAAGGGGCGGGACCAAAACTTAATGATGATGGACAGGTGGCTTGCCCTATAACTGCAACCAAAAGAAGCCACCTATCTGCAGAGTCCCTGAAACCTAGGACTGCAAAAAAAATTTTAATGCAAAGCAAACAAAATTGGAGCTCCTGGTACAGCTGTACCAGAACATGCAGAAGTTAAGGTACAGTATTAAGTCTTATAAAAACCACTTCTTCGCAGAATCGAGTAGCAAAATACCTTTCTGAATGCTTGGCCAAGAAAATGGCAGTAATGGCTGGGGATGGCTGTCTGCAGAATGACCTTCAACTTATTTGTGCATCATATCAAAATCCATACTTCTGGTCCCAAAATCTGCCCTTGACTTGTATACAAGTATCTGTGGCAGTTTCCATACTCAGTCCAATCACTAAAGGTTACAGATTATGTCACCATCTGGCTATTGCAATGTTATACTTCCCATGTTGCCTTCATGGTTTTTTGAATGGTCTGTCTGGTTATTTATTTATCGTGTCAGGAGCAAACCAAACAGTTGTATTGCATTTTAAACAAACAAACAAACAAAACATAAAATTTGCAAGCTTGGTAGTTGATTAAATGTCCTTTGACCAGTAGCTGGCCACCTGAAGTGCCTCTGGTGTTGCTAAAAAAAGGTCCTCCATTGTGCATGTGGCAGGGCTCAGGTTGTATTGCAGCAGGTGGTCTGTGGTTTGTTCTTCTCCACACTCACATGTTGTGGATTCCACTTTGTAACCCCATTTCTTAAGGTTGGCTCTGCATCTTGTGGTGCCAGAGCGCGGTCTGTTCAGCGCCTTCCAAGTCGCTCAGTCCTCTGTGTGCCCAGGAGGGAGTCTCTCATTTGGTATCAGTCATTGATTGAGGTGCTGGGTTTGAGCCTGCCACTTTTGGACTCTTGCTTGGTGAGGTGTTCCAGCGAGTGTATCTGTAGAACCAGTGTCATCTCCTTAGGATGATTTTGCTGACTGTTTATGGAATTATAATGCCCTCCAAAATTGCCCTTTCAAGTTTACCTGAGGCACCTGACAGATAGAGTAGGCTGCCATTGCTTATTTTGCATCTCTCATGTCAATGCTCCCGACACGAAAAAAAATATCCCAGTGTCATTCTGGTGCTATATATGCCCTCTTTGAAACATTAAAACTGCTTGCCTGCTTCTTCAAAAAGCTTTCACCACCATAAACAACTTTCCTTTGCTCTTGGTTGCATTTCTATGTTCTTAAAAATGAGTGGGCAATTCACTGTCTCTTTTGCTAACTGAATGGGAAAACAGTATGTTTTCCATGCCAATGTTTAAAGGGGAGCTCATTTCTTGAGTTCTTAGCGAGCTTTGGAAGTAAGCCATCTGGTTCTGATACACAACAAAGAATTTATCATTATTTTTTCCAACATGCTCATGTTATATCAAGCCCATTTTGCGGGTGACAATTCAAAGGAAGTGTTGCAGACAGATGAGAAAGAGAGAGGATCTCCAGACAGTCCTTTTACTGTGCAGTTTCTTTCTTTCATCATAAAATATTTGGGGTGGGGGTGGGGTTGTTGTCTTCCATTGGTAGTTTTTCTATTGTTTCTTCCTTTTTCTTACTTGTGTTGAATTGCATGAAGAGAAGATGGAGGCATTGCACAATTGCTTTATTTGGAGCTGTTTGTCTAAAGCAGTGGTTCCCAACCTTTTCCTTGGTCAAGTGGTTCTCAGGGACTGCTTGCCCAGGGACCACTTGGCCAGGGATCACTTGACCAGGGACCTCTTGACCAGAGACCACTTTGACCTGGGACCACTCTCTAACACTAGTACCCAAAAAGGTTACAAATCAGTTGTTGGTCAACTTTAGATTCAGTTTGCTGGGGAAAATGGAAGGAAAAAGGAAGAGGGGCCGACCAAGTGCAAGATGGATGGGTGGGTCCTTGAAGTGACTAGCTTGACCTTGAAGGAGCTGGGGGCGGTGACGGCCGACAGGGAGCTCTGGCGTGAGCTGGTCCATGAGGTCACAAAGAGTTGGAAACGACTGAACGAATGAACAACAAGATTCAGTTTGGTTATTTGAGGTGCTGATTCAGAAAATTGCATCGGACAGACCACATCAGCTCTAGTTCAAGCTCAAGTTCACTTTATTATGGTCAATGACCAGCTCATCAGCTCTTGACCAGAGACCTCTTGACCAGAGACCACTTTGACCTGGGACCACTCTCCAACATTAGTACCAAAAGGGTTACAAATCAGTTTCTGGTCAACTTTAGATTCGGTTTGGTTATTTGGGGTTCTGATTCAGAAAATTGCATTGGACAGACTACATCAGCTCTAGTTCAAGCTCAAGTTCACTTTATTACATTCAATGACCAGCTCATCAGCTCTTGACCAGAGACCACTTTGACCTGGGACCACTCTCCAACATCAGTACCAAAAGGGTTACAAATCAGGTTTTGGTCAACTTTAGATTCAGTTTGGTTATTTGGGGTGCCGATTCAGAAAATTGCATCAGACAGACCACATCAGCTCTAGTTCAAGCTCAAATTCACTTTATTATGGTCAATGACCAGCTCATCTGCTCTTGACCAGTGATCTCTTGACCAGAGACCACTTTGACCTAGGACCATTCCCCAGCATTAGTACCAAAAGGGTTACAAATCAGGTTTTGGTCAACTTTAGATTCAGTTTGGTTATTGGCGTACTGATTCAGAAAATTGCATCAGACAGACCACATCAGCTCTAGTTCAAGCTCAAGTTCACTGTTTTGGTCAATGACCAGCTCATCAGCTCTAGTTTCTGATACAGAACATATGCCATGGTCAGTGACAGGGAAGGAGTGGCAGGTAGCGTGAAAGGAGCAGAAATAAAATAAATAAAAGAAAATAAATAAAGAGAAAGGAGACCTGCCAACCAGATTTACATCTTTATAGCCCACTGGTGGTCCACGGCTCACAGGTTAAGAACCACTGGTCTAGAGCAGAGTGGGAAGCATCCTCAGGTCCTGGGACGAAATCTAGCCCTCCAGGTATCTCTATAGAGTAGCGCTGTCAAATTTATGGCCCTTCAGGTATTTTGGACTTCAGCTCTCAGAATTCCTGGCCATTGGACAAGTTGGCTAGGGCTTCTGGGAGTTGGAGTCCAAAACATCTGGAGGGCTGCAATCTGACACTTCTACTGTAGAGGGATTACACTGGAATGCCAAGTCTGCCATAAAACCACTGTGATTGTGTGGACTGAGGGCGTGGGACACCCTTAAGCCTGCAGAGAAATATTTGGTTCTCACAATAAACCTTACAGTGTCATCAAAGGAAAAACTAAAGAACAATGCTTCAGTCATACAGTCTTTAGGAAATTATGCTATAAAAAGTAAAGGAGGCTTTCCACATCTGTATGTTAAGCTTTTGATTTGCTATTTATGGATTTGATTAGTAAGTTCTCACTAGGAATCTCTGGGTCCTTTAGGATAACTCTATGGCAAACTTCCAAAGGAAGGTGATCACAGAGTGGTCCTGGAGGATCTAGACAGACGGAACATTTCTCTAGAATCCCTAGGTCCTCCATTCTATGGTCTGGTGGAAGTTAATCATAGCAGCCCCCTGGAAGATGCAGAGATTCCTAGAGAGGCATTTTCGTTTTGTTGTTGTTCATTTGTTCAGTCGTTTCCAACACTTCATGACCTCATGGACCAGCCCACGCCAGAGCTACCTGTCGGCCGTTACCACCCCCAGCTCCTTCAAGGTCAATCCAGTCACTTCAGTGATACCATCCATCTATCTTACCCTTGGTCGGCCCCTATTCCTTTTTCCTTCCATTTCCCCTAGCATCATTGTCTTTTCTAAGCTTTCCTTTCTTCTCATGATGTGGCCAAAGTACGTAATCTTTGCCTCTAATATCCTTCCCTCCAATGAGCAGTCGGGCTTTATTTCCTGAAGTATGGACTGGTTGGATCTTCTTGCGGTCCAAGGCACTCTCAGCACTTTCCTCCAACACCACAGTCCAAAAGCATCTATCTTCCTTCACTCAGTCTTCTTTATGGTCCAGCTCGCACATCCGTAAGTGACTATGGGGAATACCATTGCTTCAACTATGCGGATCTTCATTGCCAGTGTGATGTCTCTACTCTTCATTATTTTATTAAAATTGATCATTACTCTCCTCCCAAGAAGTAAGCATCTCTTGATTTCCTGGCTGCACTTTGCAGTGATCTTTGTACCTAGAAAGACAAATTCTGTCACGGCCTCCACATTTTCTCCTGTACTGTATCAAAAAAGAAGGGAATCAAAATGAGAGTTGAGTAAGAAGGCGGAGACACTTCAGTTCTAAAGCAAAAAGTTCTGCATCCTCTGGGGCATAATTATAAACTAAAACCTCTGTCACTTCTCAGAGATTGACAGAGATTGCTGGCCTCTATTTCTGGTAATTTAAACAGTGTTATTTACATCCAGAGCATTATTTATTACTTAGATTGGCCAGCACCCCAAGGATACCATGACTGGTAGTTTCTCAGGGCCCTTCCACACAGCCATATAACTCAGAATATCAAGGCATAACCCACAATATTTGCTTTGAACTGGGTTTTCTGAGTCCACACTGCCATATATGAAGAAGCCTAGCCTGGATCCCTTGATCCTTGCCAATTATCATCTCTAATCTTTCATTCTTAGGCAAGGTGATAGAGCGGGCTGTATTGGGACAACTGCAGCAATTTCTGGATGATACAGCCGGCCTGGACCCTTTCCAGTCAGGTTTTCACCCGGGCCATGGGATGGAGACGGTTCTGGTCGCTATTACAGATGAACTTCGTCACCAGTCTGATAGCGGCGGATTGGCGCTAGTGGTACTTCTCGACCTTACATTTGATACCGTTGACTACGACCTAATGATCCACCGTCTCGCCATGTCCGGAGTTCGCGGTCAGGTCCTCAATTGGTTCAATTCATTTCTCCGAAGTCGGAGTCAGTGCGTGGAGTTTATGGATCAAAACTCTGAAAGATCCCCCCACCTTCTTTGTGGGGTACCCCAAAGTGCAATTCTATGTTAGACCCCTCGCCAGTCTGGCTTGAAGATTTGTCCTGGCCTGCTATCAATATACGGATGACACCCAACTCCTTTTGTGTTTGGAGCTTGGAGTAACGTCAATACCAGACAATTTCACCTTATGTCTGGAGGCTCTGTCTAACTGTCTACGTGCTAGTAGACTGAAGGTGAATCCGGTGAAGACCGAGATCCTGTGGCATGGCCGCCCGATAGGCCTGACCCATCCACTACCCACCTTCGATGGTGCTGTGCTATCTCCATTGCCTATCGTTAAGAGCTTAGGGGTTGTTTTGGCTTAGCAGCTGACAATGGAATCTCAGGTCGCTGCTCCCAGCAAACAGGCCTTTTGTCATCTACAACAAGTGAGGCAATTGGCACCCTACCTGTCGGATGAGGCTCTGGCAACAGTCATCCATGCCACAGTCACATCTAGGCTGGACTACTGTAACGCCTTGTATGTTGGCCTTCCTATGTCTACGACCCAAAAGCTCCGTATTGTTCAAAATGCTGCAGCCAGGCTACTCACAAAATCGCCTATGAGATGCCATATAACACCAGTGCTGCGACATTTACATTGGCTTCCAATTTATTATCGTGGCCTGTATAAGGTGCTAGTCCTGACCTTTAAAACTTTATACGGCCAGGGTCCATCCTATCTTAGAGACCATCTCTCCTTCTTCCATCGCCACATCCTTCCCAACATGATTTACTCTATATACCAGGTCCTAGAGAAGCGCATTTGGAAAGTACCAGGCGCAGGGCTTTCTCTATTTCTGCCCCTGCCTTATGGAATTCCTTGCCTCCCTATTTGAGAGCCATGCGCGACTTAGGGCCTTTTGCTCTAGCTTTTTACTAGAGCATTTGACCTATGTAAATTTATTAATATCTGTTTGTATGTATTTTATTCTGTACAATTTCGCTATGTAAATCGCCTAGAACATCTCGGATGGAGGGCGATTAATAAGTAATTAAATATGATGATGATATATTCCAGTTCAAAGCAGAAAATATTTGATTTTATTCACCTGTGTGGAAGGGGCCTCAGTTTTCATATAGGTTTTCAGAACCTGCTTTAAAAGGTTCTTCTCCTAATGCATTGCTACTGATTTTAAGAGCTGAACTAAAATGTGGTGGCATTTTTGGCCCCACCTTTTTGCCTTGATCTTACCCACCACTGGTATGTAGCCCTCGAAAAGAATCAGTAAGTGATTCTCAGAAGTGCATAAGTAACAACACAAGCAAGAGAGATTAGGCTCCTTTGGTCATGTCCCACAAGGCGTTAACCCTCAAAATAGGGAGGGGATCTGGTCGTTCTCGTCAGGGGTCTGTTTTCATATCCTTGATCAGACCAGGATGAAAGATAACAAACTGTTTCTTACAGCTGTAATGAGACTCCTCAGCGTCTCCTGTTATGCATTTCCTGGAATCTCTAATGTGCTTTCAACCTTTTCATAAGTTCAAGAGCTCTTCCTGTGTTGAAACAGCATGATGGCCATGTCTCCGTCCACAGGCTCTTTCTTTGGGTTTGTGTGTGTGTGTGTGCAGGTTCATTAACAACACTGCTTGTGCTTGTCACATTCCAAGCAGGGATGCAAGGGGATAGAGGATAAAATTTTAATGGGCTGCAAGTTGCTCTCAGTTTCAGGCTGAACGAACGCATATATTTGCTGGTTTCAAATCTAGGATTTTTGGATGTTGTTGTATTTGGCTGCTTGGCCAACATGACGATCCCTGAATGTGGATTATATGACAGTGTAGAAGGGGTTCTAGTCATTGATCTTGTTTTAAGATCAGCCACAAAGATCTTGTTTTAAGATTAGCCACAAAAGGGGAACATTGATCTTGTTCCCCTTTTGTGGCTAATTTGGGTATCTTCAAATCTAGCATGTATTTCCTATTCCTCAATATACCTTAATAATTTCACCAAAAATGGAATTATCTGATAGTATTGTTGACCGGGGCATCTTAAACTTTTCCACTCGTCACCCCTTTTGGCTAAAGGTTTTTTTTTAATGTGACCCTGGTATATAGTTACAGGCAGTCCCCAAGTTACAAACATCTGATTTATAAACAATTCATGGTTAAGAATGGGGATAAGACAATAGGAAGTGAGAGAAATCTACCCCCAGGAAGGGAATTCCATTCCTGAAAGAGTCATCATGGGGAAAAGGTATCTCAACTGAAGCTTTAGCACCAATTCCACAACAAGTCAAATTTTTCTAAATCCTTAGGAATGGTAAGTGAGGTAAAAAAGGGGCACAGACCGCAAAGCAAAGGTCACAAGAGTGTTAACTCTTACCTATACTACCCAAAGCTTGTTTTCTGCTTCCCTGGAGACTAGGATGCGGAACAATGACTTCAAACTACAAGAAAACAATGTCCAATTAAGTAGGAAAAACAAAATGCAAAGATACAGAATGGGGGACAATGCCTGACTCGAGAGCAGCACATATGAAAAAGATCTTGGAGTCCTCGTGGACAACAAGTTAAACATGAGCCAACAATGTGATGTGGCGGCAAAAAAGCCAATGGGATTTTGGCCTGCATCAATAGGAGCATAGCATCCAGATCTAGGGAAGTCATGCTACCCCACTATTCTGCTTTGGTTAGACCACATCTGGAATATTGTGTCCAATTCTGGGCACCACAATTGAAGAGAGATATTGACAAGCTGGAATGTGTCCAGAGGAGGGCGACTAAAATGATCAAGGGTCTGGAGAACAAGCCCTATGAGAAGTGGCTTAAGGAGCTGGGCATGTTTAGCCTGAAGAAGAGAAGGCTGAGAGGAGATATGATAGCCATGTATAAGTATGTAAGAGGAAGCCACAGGGATGAGGGAGCAAGCTTGTTTTCTGCTCCCCTGGAGACTAGGACGCGAAACAATGGCTTCAAACTACAAGAAAGGAGATTCCATCTGAACATGAGGAAGAACTTCCTGACTGTGAGAACCGTTCAGCAGTGGAACTCTCTGCCCCAGAGTGTGGTGGAGGCTCCTTCTTTGGAAGCTTTTAAACAGCGGCTGGATGACCATCTTTCGTGGGAGCTTTGAATGCAGTTTTCCTGCTCCTTGACAGGGGCTGGACTGGATGGCCCATGAGGTCTCTTCCAACTCTTGGATTCTATGACCGTGTAGAAGGGGCCAACACTGCCAGATAACCCACTTCAACCCACTGCCAGATACCTCACTTCTGGCCAAGATGGTTCATGCCTTAGTCACCTCTAGACTGGATTACTGTAATGCACTCTACGTGGGGCCATCCTTGAAAATGACTCAGAAATTCTAGATGGTCCAACGGACGGCGGCCAGGTTGTTAACTGGGGCTCCTTACAGGGAGCGGTAAACCCTCTTGTTCAAGGAGCTCCACTGGTTGCCATTCATTTTCCGGACCCAATTCAAGTTGCAGGTTCTTACCTACAAAGCCCTGAACGACTTGGGACCTGCCTACCTGCGTGACCCCATCTCTGTATATGAACCCACACGATCTCTTCGATCATCTAGAGAGGCCCTGCTCTCGATCCCACCAGCATCGCAGGCGCGATTGGTGGGGATGAGAGAGAGGTCCTTTTTGGTGGTGGCCCCTTGACCCTGGAACTCACTTCCTAAGGACATCAGGCAGGCCCCAACTATGGCAGTCTTTAGGAGGAGCTTGAAGACGTGGTTGTTCCAGTGTGCCTTCCCAGAATAATGATCCCATAGCACTTTGTCCTCCAAACACTTTACATTTTTTAGGTCTGCTTGTATGTTTTTCCACAAACGCCCCATCACTTTTTCGCCCATGTTTTTTCAATTTTAATTTTACATTTGGCCTTCCCACAGTTTTAATTGTGTGTTGTCCGGGATTGTGGCGCAGCTGGCTGAGTGTCAGCTGCATTAAGATTACTCTGACCAAAAAGGTCATGAGTTCAAAGCCAGCCCGGGTTGGAGTGGGTTTCCAACCAATTGTGTAGCCTGTTGTCGACCTTTGCAACCCGAAAGACAGTTGCATCTGTCAAGTAGGAAAATTAGGTACCACCTTAAAGTGTGGGAAGGCTAAATTAACTAATTTATGAGGCCATAAAAAAAAAAAAAGACTCCAGCAAGCACTCCAGCAAAAAGCAGGCGGGGAATGTGGAAGTACTTCATCAGTGTCGCAAATGGACGATGAAAGCGGCAGCTCCCCTGGCGGCTAGAAAAAGTTAAATAGCCTCTGTCTATGTTGTATGTCAAAATTGGCATTGAATGTTTGCCATATAAGTGTACACTGTAATCCGCCCTGAGTCCCCTGCGGGGTGAGAAGGGCGGAATATAAATACTGTAAATAAATAAATAAATAATAAAGAATTAAATATTTTATAATGAAAATATTAAAATATGTTTAAATTAAACAAATATTTTAAGCTTAAAATATCTAAATGAAGTATTCAAAAGTTAAATATTTTAAATGAAAATAATTAAATATTTTAAAATTAAATAAGTATTTTATAATTAACATGTTATCAAAAATATTTTGAAAGGGTTATATAAATTTATAGATATATATTGCCAATTATTGCATAGCTGTAAGGATTCATTCGGCCAGTTCAATTTTTTGTAGTTCTTTGGGATAGATTTTTATGTGTCATATCATTTACTTAAAGCAGTGTTTCTCAACCTGGGGGTTGGAACCTCTGGGGGGGGGGGGGGTTGTGAGGAGACGTCAAAGGGGTCACCAAAGACCATCAGAAAACATAGTATTTTGTGTTGGGATTCTGTGTGGGAAGTTTGACCCAATTCTATTGTTGGTTGAGTTCAGAATGCTCTTTGATTGTAGGTGAACTATAAATCCCAGCAACTACAACTCCCAAATGTCAAGGTCTATTTTTCCCCAGACTCCATCAGTGTTCACATTTGGGCATATTGAGTATTTGTGCCAAGTTTGGTTCAGATCCATCATTGCGTGAATCCACAGCGCTCCTCTGGATATAGGTGAACTACAACTCCCAAATTCAAGGTCAATGCCCACCAAACCCTTCCAGTGTTTTCTGTTCTTCATGGGAGCTTTGTGTGCCACGTTCGGTTCAAATCCATCTGTGGTGGAGAATGCTCCTTGATTATAGGAGAACTATAAATCCCAACAACAACAACTCCCAAATTACAAAATCAATCCTCCCACAACCCCACTAGCATCCACATTTGGGCATATTGGGTATTTGTGCTCAATTTGGTCCAGTGAATGAAAATACATCCTGCATATCGGATATTTACATTACGATTTATAACAGTAGTAAAATGACAGGTATCAAGTAGCAACGAAAACAATAGTATGGTTGGGGGTCACCACAACATATGGAACTGCATTAAGGGGTCACGGCATTAGCAAGGTTGAGAACCACTGACTTAAAGCCTATTAGAGTGGATTATTATTATTATTATTATTATTATTATTATTATTATGCTATTTGATCCTATATGTTTGGGATGCTATATTTGTAGAATGAATGGTGTCTTCCTGCCTGGAAGAATGGGGTTAGAATTGGATGGCCATCTGTTGGGAGGGCTTGAATGGGGTCTTCCTGCCTGACATGAATAGGGGGTTCTGTATTCTGAGCCTGGGTTATCAATGGATCTGCTCTGAGCTTGATTGCTTTTGCTTCCACAGAGTTTCCTTTCTCCCGAATCCATCCCATCGGCAGTAATTAGTCGGGTCTGGAGAGATATTTTAAGGCAGGCCTGCGGGGATGAGGGCTTTTCCTCCAGCTCCTGAACAGAGAGCCTCTGTGGAAGCCTGCTGGCCATGCACATGCACCCCTTCCCTCCTCCCTCCCTCCTGAGGCTTAAGTTGGACGTCTTTCTGAGGGGGGAGGGGGGAGGGAGGGGAAGTGTTTTTTGGGGTTTTTGTGAGTGGAGAACATAGCTTGCTTGAGATAGTGTCTAGTGTCCAAATTTGGTCTCAATTCCCCCAGTGGTTTTTGAGTTCTGATGGTATCACAAACTGACATTACATTTTTATTTATATACTAGCTGTCCCCTGCCACGCGTTGCTGTGGCCCAGTCTGGTGATCTGGAAAATAAAGTAATGAGAAAGTGTTGGTTTCTAATATATGTAATTCCTTTATGCCTGTGAGTAAACAGTATTTCTTGTTTCTATGTCAGTGTTTATGTGGAGAGTGTCTGGTTTGGCTGCTCTGGAATATGCAACATATCATAGTCCTTCTTTAAGGGTTTCTTTCAAATCTATGATACTATATAACTACAACTCCCAAACTCAAGGTCAATGCCCACCAAACCCTTCCAGTGTGTTCTGTTGGTCATGGGAGCCCTGTGTGCTAAGTTTATTTATTTATTTATTTATTTATTTACTTCACTTGTATACCACTCTTCTCAGCCCTCAGGCGACTCAGAGCGGTTAACAACCAATTCAACAGTACAAAACAGATCATTAGTCAATTAAAACAGCAATATCAATTAATTAACATCAAAACATCAATACAACAATAAACAAAATAACAATCCATCACGTCTCATCAATAGAATCAGCATCCACTCTCATTGTCCATTAATCCATATTCCAATAGTCAATCAATTGCACTGCTTAGTTGAAAGCCTGTTCGGAGAGCCAGGTCTTCACTCTCTTCCGGAATGCCAATAGGGAGGGGGCCGATCTGATGTCTGTAGGAAGGGCGTTCCACAGCCCAGGGGCCACTACTGAGAAGGCCCTGTCTCTTGTCCCCGCCAGGCATGCTTGTGAGGCCGGCAGGACTGAGAGCAGGGCCTCCCCAGACGATCTTAACGTCCTAACTGGTTCATAGGAGGAGATGCGTTCGGACAAATAGGTCAGGCCAGAACCGTTTAGGGCTTTAAAGGCTAAAGCCAGCACTTTGAATTGTGCCCGGTAGCAAATTGGCAGCCAGTGGAGCTGGCGCAACAGAGGAGTTGTATGCTCCCTGAGTGCCGCTCCTGTTAGCAATCTGGCTGCCGATCGTTGGACCATTTGAAGCTTCCGAGCAGTCTTCAGAGGCAACCCCATGTAGAGAGCGTTGCAGTAGTCTATACGGGATGTAACTAGAGCGTGGACTACCGTGGCCAAGTCAGACTTCTCAAGGTACGGGCGCAGCTGGCGCACAAGTTTTAACTGTGTGAATGCTCCCCTGGTCACAGCCGAAACCTGGAGATCCAGGCTCAGTGATGAATCCAGGATCACACCCAAGCTGTGAACCTGCGTCTTCAGGGGGAGTGTGACCCTGCCCAACGCTGTAACCCTATGCCCTAAGTTTGGCCCAATTCCATCATTGGTGGAGTTCAGAATGCTCTTTGATTGTAGGTAAACTATAAATCCCAGCAAGGACAATTCCTAAGTGACAAAATCAATTTTTTTTTTGAGTGGAGGACATAAATTGGACTGTTAGGTATCTTGTGTCCAAATTTGGTGTCAATTCTCCCAGTGGTTTTTGAGTTCTGATGGTAGTGTGAACTAACATTACATTTTTATTTATATAGATATAGATTATTATTCAAAGTGGATAATCTGGATTGGATAAAGCCGTGTAGAAGGGGCCTAGATTGCCGTAGAATCCAGCTCAAAGCAGACAATCAGGGATGAGAAACAGGATTAGATGATGGTGTAGACATCTACATGAAACCGCTGGGAGAGGTCATCCGGAGTTTTGGAGTTGGGTGCCATCTCTACGCAGATGACACACAACTCTACTACTCTTTTCCACCTAATTCCAAGGACTGGTGTCTGACAGCTGTGATGGCGCTGTGTCATCTGGATGAGGAGAAAAAGCTGAAGATCAATTCCGACAAGACAGAGGTCCTCCTGGTCGATCGCAAACCAGACGGGGTATAGGGTGGCAACCTGTGCTGGACGGGGTTACACTCCCCCTGAAGCCACAGGTCCGTAGTTTGGGAGTCCTCTTGGACTCATCGCTCACGCTTGAGGCTCAGGCGTCGGCGGTGTCCGGGAGGGCTTTTGCACAACTGAGACTTGTGCGCCAGCTGCGACCGTACCTCGCAAAGGCTGATCTGGCCGGGGGGTCCATGCCTTGGTCACCTCTAGATTGGATTACTGCAATGCGCTCTACATTGGGCTGCCCTTGAAAATGGCTCGGAAATTCCAACTGGTCCAACGGGCAGCGGCCAGGATGTTAACTGGGGCCCATTACAGAGAGAGGTCAACCCTCCTGTTTAAGGAGCTCCACTGGCTGCCGTTTATTTTCCGAGCCCAATTTAAGGTGCAGGTGCTTACCTACAAAGCCCTGAACGGTTTGGGACCACCCTACCTGCGTGACCGCATCACAGTCTACGAACCCACACGTTCACTCCGGTCATCAGGAGAGGCCCTGCTCGTGATCCCGCCCGCGTCGCAGGCGCGTTTGGTGGGGACGCGGGACAGGGCCTTCTCTGTGGTGGCCCCCCGCCTCTGGAATGCCCTCCCGAAAGATCTCAGACAGGCCCCTACCTTGGCAGTTTTCAGAAAGAACCTGAAAACCTGGCTGTTCCAACGTGCCTTCTCAGATTAGGAACCCCACTACCAAAGCCCAGAAGCACTTTAGTAGAGTCAAGATCACCCTCACCGCACATTGCACTTATATTTTAACCCCATATCCCTCCAACACTTCAGCACTTTTTAATCCTGTACCCTACTCCTGGCCGGCTCAGTTTTTAATAATGTCCTGTTGTATTGTTATTGCTATTGTTTTCTGCTTTAACTGTTTTATTTGCTATGTATTGTATTGCTGTATTGTGTTGGGCTCCGGCCTGTTGTAAGCCACATCGAATCCCTTGGGAGATGCTAGTGGGGTACAAATAAAGTTATAATAATATAATAATAATAATAGACGGGGTCCTAAACGGCATTCATCTTGGGTCAGTCCTGGTCCAGCTTGAGCTTGGCCCCAGGCGGTGGGGGATCCTCGAGTCGCCTCTTCCCCAGGCCTGGCATCCCTCCAAAGGCCCTTCTTCAGCGGTGTGGGCCGCAGGAGGCTTCCCGAGGAGGAGGAGCAAGACTACAAGGCCCAGCGTCCTTCGCCAGGCGGCGAGCGAAGGCGGGGCTCCTTTGGGCGCCGAAGCAGCAGGTAGGAGGGGCAGGCCGGGCCAAAGAGGCGGGCGGGCGAGCGGGCAGGCAGGCGGGCGGGCCCTCCTCTTGCCCGACCCGGCGCTTCGGAGGAAAGGCGAGCGGGGCTGCTTTGGGAAGAGGCGGGGAGCAGAAGGGGAAGGGTCCTGCCCTGCCAACGCCTGCAGGTGAGTCTTCCGGCTGGAGGGGAGGGAGGAGCTCCGCCCTGTCCCTGAAGGGCGCCCCTCGCGCAGGTCTCCCTCAGCCGGAGAGGAAAGGTGGCGCTGAGGTGGAGAAGAGAGCCGGGGGCCCTTCGCGCCCTGGAGCGCGCGCTCTCCAGGGTGGGAGCGCGCGCTCTCCAGGGTGGGAACGCGCGCTCTCCAGGGTGGGAGCGCGCGCACTCCAGGGTGACCCCTACCCTCAAGGGCTCCCCTCCCCCGCCTCCCCTCCCTCCCTTCCTCATGGCGCCCTGTGGACAGGCTCTAATCCTCCCCCTCCGCCCTCCACCCTGGTGACGTGGCTCAGTAATCGCCCCGCCGTCTGGCATGCCTGGGGTTTGCCATCGCGGGAGCCTCAAGGCAGGGAAAGTCCCAGAATGGACCTGTTTGAGGTAGTCAAAATATTTGGTATGGGGGGCGGAGAAGCTGGAAACCGAAGGAGTTTCTTGTTCCAGGATGAGTGAGGAAGAGTCATTTGGATGCCCTTGAACACCAGAGCATTCCATGTGTCGGAGACATACTGTTTTAACTGCATCATTTTGTGGCACAGTCATCCAGTTCTACTGGAAAAGCAGAGGTTAAACTGAGTTGTTGTAGGTTTTACCGGGCTATATAGCCATGTTCTAGAGCAGTGGTTCTCAACCTTCCTAATGCCGTGACCCCTTAATACAGTCCCTCATGTTGTGGTGACCCCCACGCTCTGGTCACATCCCGCCTTGACTACTGCAACGCTCTCTACGTGGGGCTGCCCTTGAAGACGGCCCGGAAGCTTCAGCTAGTCCAGCGCGCGGCAGCCATGTTACTAACAGGAGCGGGACGCAGGGAGCACACAACGCCTTGTTGTTCCAGCTCCACTGGCTGCCGATCTGCTACCGGGCCCAATTTAAGGTGCTGGTGTTATCCTACAAAGCCCTAAACGGTTCCGGCCCAAAATACCTCGGACCGCATCTCGGCCTATGAGCCCACGAGGGCCTTGAGATCGTCTGGGGAGGCCCTTCTCTCGATCCCGCCTGCCTCACAGGCACGTCTGGCGGGGACGAGAGAGAGGGCCTTCTCGGTGGTGGCCCCCCGGCTGTGGAACACCCTCCCTGTTGACATCAGACAGGCGCCCTCCCTTATGGCTTTCCGTAAGAGCCTAAAGACCTGGCTATTTGAGAAGGCATTTAACTGAGTGCTACATTAACTGGTAATGACAACTGGAACAGAATATGGATTATGAGATTGGCTATGATTCTATGTTGTGACGGTGCGGATTAGTTAGTGTAATTCAGATTAGTGTGTAATATTGATATGTTGATTTCTTGTGCTTTATTGTAAACTGTTTTATATGTTGTACACTGCCGCGAGTCGCCCTAGGGCTGAGAGCGGCGGTCAACAAATGCAGCAAATAAATAAATAAATAAATAAATAACATTGTTTTTGTTGCTACTTCATAACAGTCCTTTTACTACTGTTATAAATCATAATGTAAATATCAGATATGCAAGATGTATTTTCATTCACTGGACCAAACTGGGCACAAATACCCAATGCAACCACGTGTAAATGCTAGTGGGGTTGGGAGAGGATTGATTTTGTAATTTGGGAGTTGTAGTTGCTGGGATTTATAGTTCACCTATAATCAAAGAGCATTCTGAACTCCACCAGCGATGGATTTGAACCTAATTTGCCACACAGAACTCCCATGACCAACGGAAAATACTGGAAGGGTTTGGTGGGTATTGACCTTGAGTTTTGGAGTTGTAGTTCACCTACTTCCAGAGAGCACTGTGGACTCAAACAATGGTGGATCTGGACCAAACTTGGTACAAATACTCAATATGCCCAAATGTGAACACTGGTGGAGTTGGGGAAAATAGTTGTTAGGATTTATAGTTCATTACAATCAAAGAACATTCCGAACTCCACCAACGATAGAATTGGCTCAAACTTCCCACATGGAATCCCCATGACCATCAGAAAATACTGTGTTTCCTGATGGTCTTTGGTGACCCCTCTGACACCCCTTCGCGACCCCCTCAGGGGTCCCAACCCCCAGGTTGAGAAACACTGTTCTAGAGGCATTTTCTCCTGACGTTTCGCCTGCATCTATGGCAAGCAGTTTTTTCTTCTTTTTTCATTTTTTTTTTTGTGTGTGGGGGAGATTCTGTATGGTTTAGGGCACACATTTCTCAATACTGCACTGCATTTTTAATGGGAAGAGGTGGGAGTGTTAGGGGACTGATGAGGGGCCTCAGCACCTAGAAGAGTATTGTCGAAGGCTTTCATGGCCGGAATCACTGGGTTGTTGTAGGTTTTTTCGGGTTATATGGCCATGTTCTAGAGGCATTCTCTCCTGACGTTTCACCTGCATCTATGACAAGCATCCTCAGAGGTAGTGAGGTCTGTTGGAAGTAGGAAAACGGATTTATATATCTATGGAATGACAAGGATGGGACAAAGGACTTTTGTCTGCTGGAGCTAGGCATGAATGTTTCAACTGACCACCTTGATTAGCATTTAATTGCTTGGAAGTGCCTGGGGGAATCTTTTGTTGAGAGGTGATTTGATGTGCCTGATTGTTTACTCTCTGTTGTTTTGCTGTTGTAATTTTAGAGTTTTTTAATACTGGTAGCCAGATTTTGTTCATTTTCATGGTTTCCTCCTTTTTGTTGAAATTGTCCTCATCATCATCATCATTTAATAACTTATTAATCGCCCTCCATCTGAGAATGCTCTAGGCGATTTACAGCTAAATTGTAAAAGATAAAATACATACATACAAAAATTAAAAATTAACAGAGATCGAATGCTCTAGTAAAAAGCCAGGTCTTAAGTGCTAGAGTAAAAGGCCCTAAGTCACGCATGGCTCTCATGTAGGGCGGCAAGGAATTCCACAAGGCAGGGGCAGAAATAGAAAAAGCCCTGCGTCTGGTCCTTTCCAAGTGCACTTCTCTAGGACCCAGTGTATAGAGTAAGTCACGTTGGGCTGGTCGTTGCAACCTCCGATGATGGGAGAAGGAGAGACGGTCCCTAAGGTACGATGGACCCTGGCCGTAAAGAGTTTTAAAGGTCAGAACTAGCATCTTATACAGGCCACGGTACTCAGTTGGAAGCCAATGTAAATGTTGCAGCACTGGTGTTATATGGCATTTCATGGGCGTTCTTGTGAGTAACCTGGCTGCCGCATTCTGAACAATACGGAGCTTTCGGGTCGTAGACATCGGAAGGCCAACATACAGGGCGTTGCAATAGTCCAGCCTAGACGTGACCGTGGCATGGATGACAGTTGCCAGAGCCTCGTCAGATAGGTAGGGTGCCAATTGCCTCGCTTGTCGTAGATGGAAAAAGGCCTGTTTGCTGGCAGCAGCGACCTGAGCTTCCATTGTCAGCTGTGAATCCAAAACGACACCCAAGCTCTTAACGGTAGGCGAAGGAGATAGGGCAGCACCATCGAAGGTGGGTAGCAAATGGGTCAGACCAATCAAGCGGCCATGCCAGAGAATCTCAGTCTTCGCCGGATTCACCTTCAGTCTGCTAGCATGTAGCCAGTTCGACACAGCCTCCAGACATAAGGTGAAATTGTGTGGAATTGACGTTGCTCCAGGCTCCAGGCGCAGAAGGAGTTGGGTATCATCCGCATATTGGTAGCAGTCCAGGCCGAAACTCCGAGCCAAACTAGCAAGGGGTCTAACGTAGATGTTGAAGAGAAGAGGAGAGAGAATTGCACCTTGGGGGACCCCACATAGGAGGGGGGATCTATCGGAGACTTGATCCATGTACTCCACGCGTTGACTCCGGTTCCGGAGAAATGAGTTGAACCAATTGAGGGCCTGACCGCGAACTCCGGACATGGCAAGACGGTGAATCATTAGATCGTAGTCGACGGTGTCAAACGCTGCGGTAAGGTCGAGAAGTACCAGTAGCGCGGATCCACCGTTGTCAGACTGGCGACGGAGTTCATCCGTAATGGCAACCAGGACTGTCTCCGTCCCATGATGGATTTCAATGGCTTCTCTGTGTAGTCTGACATGGTGGTTGTGAGAGTGGTCCAGCATTTCTGTGTTCTCAAATAATATGCTGTGTCCAGGTTGGTTCATCAGGTGCTCTGCTATGGCTGACTTCTCTGGTTGAAGTAGTCTGCAGTGCCTTTCATGTTCCTTGATTCGTGTTTGGGCAAAGCTGCTTTTGGTGGTCCCTATGTAGACTTGTCCACAGCTGCATGGTACACGGTAGACTCTTGCAGAGGTGAGAGGATCCCTCTTGTCCTTTGCTGAACGAAGCATTTGTTGGATTTTCTTGGTGGGTCTGTAGATAGTTTGTATGTTGTGTTTCCTCATCAGCTTCCCTATGCGGTCAGTGGTTCCTTTGATGTATGGCAGGAACACTTTTCCTCTGGGTGGATCTTCATCTTTACTCTCGTGGCTCGTTCTTGGTCTTGCAGCTCTTCTGATGTCTCTCCATCCTCTATCTACATCAGTGGTTCTCAACCTGTGGGTCGGGACCCCTGGAGGGGTCATGAGGGAGTATCAGAAGGGTCACTAAAGACCACCAGAAAACACAGTATTTTCTGTTGGTCATGGGGGTTCTATGTGGGAAGTTTGGCCCAATTCTGTCAATTCTGTCAGTGCCCTTGAATCAGAGGTTTCCTAATATTTCCATGTGACATACTTTCTAGACATGCATCATTTCGCGACACAGTCATCCAGTTTTACAGGAAAAGCAGAGGTTAAACCAACCCCTCAGAAGAGATACATGCATACATACAATGTATGGGGACACAACGTATCTCATGAAAATGTTTCATCTATATATATAAAAATGCTCTGTGCATAATGAGTACCTTAAAAACAAAAGAACCAATGAACAAAATCACACCAGATTTGGCAACATCTCACAACACAAGGAGTGACCATCACTCAAAAATTATGATTTTGTCATTTGGGAGTTGTAGTTGCTGGGATTTATAATTCACCTACAATCAAAGAGCATTCTGAACTCCACCAATGAGGGAATTGAACCCAACTTGTCACACAGAACTCCCATGACGAACAGAAAATACTGGAAGGGTTTGGTGGGCATTGACCTTGAGTTTGGGAGTTGTAGTTCACCTAAACCCAGAGAGCACTGTGGACTCAAACAATGATGGATCTGGACCAAACTTGGCACTAGCACTCAATACACCCAAATATGAACACAGATGGAGTTTGGGAGAAATAGACCTTGACATTTGGGAGTTGTCGTCACTGGGATTCACAGTTCACCTACAATCAAAGAGCATTCTGAACCCTACAAACGATAGAATTGTGCCAAACTTCCCACATAGAACCCCCACAACCAACAGAAAATACTTAAGGCCATCCAATCCAACTCCCTTCATCAGGGCAAGAAAACGTAGTCAAAGACCCATCCAGCCATAGATAGATAGATAGATAGATAGATAGATAGATAGATAGATATGATTCACACACAGAGAGATATAGTATCATAGATTTGAAAGGGACCCCTAAAGAAGGACAATGATATGTTGCATGTTCCAGAGTAGGCAAACCAGACAATCTCCACATCAACACTGACAAAGAAACAGCAAGGAATACTGTTTACCCACAAGCATAAAGAAGTTACATATATTAGAAACCAACACTTTCTCATTACTTTATTTTCCAGATCAACAGACTGGGCCACAGCACCGCATGGCAGGGCATGGCTAGTAATCTATATAAATAAAAATGTAATGTTCGTTTGTGGGATTAACAGAACTCAAAAGCCACTGGACGATTTGGCACCAAATTTGGACAACATACACCTATTACCCATGAGCATAAAGAAATTACATATATTAGAAATCAACACCTTCTCATTATTTTCCAAATCACCAGACTGGGCCACAGCAACGCGTGGCAGGGGGCGGCTAGTTGTATATATGTGTGTGTATATATATACCTAATATGATTTATTGCTTATTTCACTCTGGGGTTTCTCATTATGTTCACTGCAGCTGACACACAAATGTGTTATGACACATAGTTTGGAAAGCTCTTCCTTGAACCCTGATATCAGCCTGTATCTCCACCAGCAGGACAACCCCTTCTTTGAGATGGAGCTGTACTTCTCCGGTTTTCTTGTGGAACATATTTTTACCTTTAAAAAAAAATAAACTAGATGTTTTGCACCACAGAGTCAGTTGGGCCACCCCAAATAATACATGCATCAACAGGCACCCTTTGAACTGGCCTTTCTGCCCCGCTCCATGTGGGGCTTTAGAGAGTCCATTGTACTCAATGCAAACCGGATTAAGCCAGTAACTAAAAGGTTCCCCTGCTACATTTAGGCATTGTCTAGCCTGACATGCCGTGCAGACACAGTCACAGTCAAGCATGCCAAGAGCAAACAAACAGGCGTGAATGAATGTCCAAAATAAGATTTGAGCTGGTCCCAAATCACATCATAGCCACCGGGAAATTTCTCACCTCTGAAATGCCATTGTATCTGGATTACTGTTTTACAATATGACTCCTGAACCCACTGTTTCATTGATCTTTGTCTTACAAAATGTGTCATCTCTAGGCATTTTGTAAAGTCCTCCAGCATGACTTTATATATGCTTGGACCAGAAGCCCTTCCTTTCAGTGGGGTTTACTATTATCTGCAAAGTCAGGGAACATAATACCCATGGATACAGGGTCCTACTGTAAATATTAACAAGCTTGTGTTTTGCCTAAATACCAAATGAAAGTACAGTAGATTCTAAGCTAACCAGCATGGATGCTGCTGAACTTGAGAATCTACCATATTGATTTCACTTAACTTAGTTATATATTTCTCTGTAAATTTCCATTGCCCATTTTCATACATTATATGATGCATACATTTTTGTCTTTATGAAGGGCTCACACCCCAAAATACAGGTTTGTTTTTGCATTGGTCTATTTAAAATTTAAAAAATCATCCTTCAAATAATGGACTTTCCTTATAAGAAGGAACACCTGGCAATCCTATAAGTAACAGGCTTTTTAGTCCTTAAATAGGGAACTCCCTGTAATAAGAGATGACTAGCAATTCTCCTTGGTATTTCTGTGGTGGATGCTGAGATGAAAAAGTGTACAACATCACCCTTTGTCCATGAAATCAATAAGGGTTTATGTAATCACACTCCAAAAGACATTTCTCCCAGAAATCGTCCAGTGCAATTCTGTGGTATTCGTCTGGCCCAAGAATGGTAAATAATAATAATAGTAATAATAATAATAATAATAATAATAATAATAATAATAATGGGGCCTGATTCTGGCAGCCCAAGAACAAGACATTAGAACAAATGCAAGAAGATCGCACAGACAGACTACAAGCAGAGGCATAACACCGTCAGTAATTCTACAGAAAACAAAGCTGGGCTACCAAACAACAAGAAATTCACCAAAAATTTCCCACTTGCTGTACATGGATGAGCTAAAGCTTTACGGAAAATCAGAAACAGAAATCGGGTCACTGACCAACACAGTCAGAATCTTCAGCACTGACATCAGTATGGAGTTTGGCCTTTACAAATGTGCCACAGTGGCATTAAAGAAAGGGGAAATTACACACAACGAGGGCATAGAGATGCCAAATGGACACACCATAAAGTGCAATCAGCCTGAAGCCTATAAATATCTGGGCATTCTACAGTTGGACAATATCAAGCATGGGCAAGTGAAAAATGTGGTCAGCAAAGAATATATCCAAAGACTCGGAAAGGTTTTGAAGGGACAATTAAATGGCAGAAATACGATCAAGGCTATCAACACCTGGGCCATCCCCGTCATTAGATACACGGCTGGAATTGTGAACTGGATGCAAGCAGAGCTGGATGATCTGGACAGAAAAACAAGAAAACTGATGACAATCCATTACTCATTACACCCGCGTAGACTTTACCTGCTCAGAAAATCAGGAGGCAGAGGGCTTCTGCAAGTGAAACAAATGGTAGAAGAAGAGAAACATGCACTGGCAGATGATGTGAAAGGCAGTCAAGAACCAACATTGAGGAAAGTCAATAGTAAACTGCTTAAAGTACAAAACACAAAGAGCAAATACCGTAAAAACACAATCCAGAGCAGAAGAGAAAACTGGCAAAAGAAGGCTCTCCATGGACAGATTCTGGCAAAAACTGAGAGCCAAATTGACAACGAAAAAACATGGCTCTGGCTCACAAATGGAACTCTGAAAAAGGAGACGGAGGGCCTGATTCTGGCAGCCCAAGAACAAGCCATTAGAAAAATGCCATCAAAGCCAGAATTGAAAAGTTGACAACAGATCCCAAATGTAGACTCTGCAAGGAAGCAGATGAAACCATAGATCACATCCTCAGCTGCTGCAAGAAGATTGCGCAGACAGACTACAAGCAGAGGCATAACACCCTTGCTCAGATGATTCATTGGAACTTGTGCCACAAATACCACCTGCCTGCGACAAAGAACTAGTGGGATCACAAGCTGGAAAAAGTTACAGAGAATGAACACGTCAAACTCCTCTGGGACTTCCGAATTCAGACACACAGAGTTTTGGAGCATAATATTCCTGACCTCACAATCATGTTAAAAAACAAAGTATGGATCATTGACGTTGCAATCCTAGGTGACAGCAGGATTGAAGTGAAACAACTGGAAAAGCTGACACGATATGAGGATTTAAAGATCGAACTGCAAAGACTCTGACCCAAGCCAGTAAAGGTAGTCCCAGTGGTGATCGGCACACTAGGTGCAGTGCCTAAAGACCTTGGCCTGCACTTAAACACAATCTGCGCTGACAAAATTACCATCTGCAAAAGGCCACCTTACTGGGATCTGCACGCATCATTCGCCAATACATCACACAGTCCTAGGCACTTGGGAAGCGTCCGACGTGTGATCCAATACAACAGCCAGCAGAGTGATCTTGTTTGCTGTGGACTCACCTTGTTGTGTTTCAAATAATAATAATAAACTTTATTTATATCCCACCCTATTTTCCTGAGGGGATCAGGGTGGTTAACAACAAATTTCGGCAAATATTCAATGCCATAAAAACTATACCAAGACAAAATAATCCATCCCATCCTAACCCAAAACAAACCACATCAACATAAAATGTAACAACAGATTAACAAAAATTAAATAATAACATAGCAAATATACAATGCCACAGCTTACATTGGGAAGTATAGTTGAAATATAGCCTCATGATTTTTCCCCTTGCAAATTGTTATATGTTTACAACTTGATGCCAACATGTGGTGACCCTATTATAGTTTTTTTCTTGGCCAGATTTTTTCCGAGAGTGAGGGGAAATTTGAACTCTGCTCTTCCAGATTCCTAGTTTGACACATGGTATATTTCTGCCTAACAGGGTTTAATACTCAGAAACCTTAAACCTCTTCCAGCGAAATCCTGGTTATGCTCTGAATTCATGTATAAATCGATAGAACCAGTTTTTATGTGTGCAAGAAATCCTGAAACATGAAGTTCCCAAATCAGTTATGGTTATTTATTTTCCATGTTGAATGTTATGCCAGGAAACTGATTCTGGGTCATGAATGTTGTTTCGAGTGGTTGCTCTTGACGAAGACATGATCATTGGTATGACATCCAAACAGTAGCTCAGAGAGTGGAGATATGAGGAAACTTTTCCTGTAAAGTAGATGAGACATGCTAGTAACCCTTCAGTATGTTGCTGGAGTAGAAGTCCCATCATCCCTCACCATTAAGTAAAGAGCTGATAAAGAGCTGGGTTTGTATTCAGACCACATCTGAATGATTGTATATTCTACATCTCTGAAAACAATGTGAACAGGCTATGTTATAGCTGACACTTGTACCTTTTCTTTGGGATATGCTGTTAAGTAGTGCTTTTAATTGTTTTAATTTGTGCTTTCTGTTTTTAATCATTAATATTCTTTTGTGCTTATCTTATTTCATTTAATATCATTATGAGGTGCCTTGAAGCCTCTCTTTGGAAGAAGGGCATGTTATAGAAATCCAACAAAGACACTGATAAAGAGAAAGTAAATTGTTAGCATGGTTCTGAATGTCCCATTACAGTGGTTAACTTCACTGGGGGTTTGGAGATAATGAGAATTATCCATAGTTTTTTTTTAAAAGGCCCTGGTTACATGCTGATCTTGCAGCTTTATGCAGAATACTGTTTGCAAGAAGACAAACCTTAATTGCCTAAGTTGTCCTTTTCTTTGTAGCCAGCATGCATATTCATTTTGGATTATGATCTCTTGGTATGAGCTTCAAAATTGGAGGTGTCCTCAGATTTCTCTTGCAATCATACTATTTATTACAATTGGCAATGTTTGGTTCTAGAACCTCCCATGCTCACGTCTCATTATGTATGATGGCATAGCAAAAATGGTGCCCCTTACATAAAATGGAAACTCAGGTTTTGCTTTTTGGCTGGGGGGAGGGATCTGTGGGTGCAGAATCCATGGATATGGAGAGCCAACTATATTTGAGCCTTACTTTATGCATTTCTTGAAATGTAAAAGTGTTGTTTTCTTCCAGTAACAAAACACTAATTCTATAAGACCTTTATAACATTAGAAAGCCAATCTATATAAATAAAATGTAATGTTCGTTTGTGGATTAATATAACTCAAAAACCACTGGGCGAATTGACACCAAATTTGGACACAACACACCTACTAACCCAGTGATTCTCAACCTGGGGGTCAGGACCCCTGGAGGGGTCTCGAGGGGGTGTCAAAGGGGTTGCCAAAGACCATCACAGACAGTATTTTCTGTTGGTCATTCTCTGTTTCTGGCCTAATTCTATCGTTGGTGGGGTTCTGAATGCTCTTTGGTTGTAGGTGAACTATAAATCCCAGCAACTACAACTCCCAAATGTCAAGGTCTATTTTCCTTGAACTTCACCAGTGTTCACATTTGGACATATTGCATATTCGTGCCAAGTTTGATCGAGATCCATCATTGTTTGAATCCACAGTGCTCTCTGGGTGTAGGCAAACTACAACTCCCAAACTTAAGATCAATGCCCACCAAACCCTTGCAGTGTGGGCCTGCTTTTGGCTGATGAGATAGGGTTGTTGTTGTTGTGTGCTTTCAAGTCATTTCAGACTTAGGTTGACCCTGAGTGAGGGCCAGGTAAATGACCTTGGAGGGCTGTATCCGGCCCACGGGCCTTAGTTTGAGGACACCTGGTCTAAATGCTCCAGATATTAATCTAGAGGTGGAAACAGATCCTTGTGGTCTTGATCAACTTGACTACCAAGGAAGTGGAATCATGCACAGCTTTAGTTAAGCCAAATGTATGCTACAAGGGAAGCAAAACAAACTCTCTGTCATTCTGTTTAAGAGATCATTGTGTTATAGAGCAGGAATTTAGGGGTCTTTGCCAGGAGGCAGAGACCAATTAGACTCATCAAAGAGTTCTTTTTCCCTGCGAGACAAAGAAGCACCCAATCACTGATTTTTCCCAATAAAAGGTCTCACCAAGTTGAAGGAAGTGCCAGCGAGATGTTTTATTTGCGATTCCGCTGAAAAAGATGCAGAGCAGCAATCATTCACCAGGCAGAGCATGTGGTTACAGAAGTAAAGGCCATTTTTTATAGAAAATACAGAGTTGTGAGTTTCAAAATTCCCACTCCCCCCTCTCACCCAGCTCGAAGGGGATTGGCTGACGCGCAAACAGCTGGGAGGAGGCTTGGCCGTCCCCCATGCATCAGGGCCAATCACAGGGCTTTCGCGGGGCGCCAAAGCCTATCAGGAGGCTCTTACTGCCTTGACGCTCCAGCGAATCAGAAGGGAGGGAGGCGGGATGAAGGGAGACAATGCATTCTGGAGCCCAGGTGTGCCTCAGATGGGAAAATTCAAATAATTGGTTACTTTCTGCTGTAGACATATGAAAATAGAGCATAAAGCCTTGATTAAATGATACACACCAAACTGACCAAGGCTTAACCCTTATTATCCAGCCTGGCGTCCTTGCCCTTAGCAAAACTATAAGTTACTATCTCTTATGGCTGGGGAGGGGGGGGTTATGTTCGACTTCAATTGTAAGAGAACAACAAGAATTCATGGAGTTCATATGTTTGCTATCTTTTCTTTTTCCTCTTTGTTTCTGTGACTTTAGCGTAGCAGCTTGGAATTTACAAAACAACAAAGTTACCATGAAGAGGGTGTAAGCTTTTACAAGAGGCCATGAAGTGTATAAGTGAAATAATGTAGATCTGTTCTGTTTTTAGAGGGATCATACTGTAATCTGAATTTTAAGGGATCTGTCCAAATATTGAACCTTTTTTGTGATTAGGATCTAGTATCCTGGACAGTTCCTTTAAAGTTCAGCCTTAAACCTAAAGTGGATTCACACTCAGGGCCCCTTCCACACAGCCCTATATCCCAGAATATCAAGGCAGAAAAATCCCACAATATCTGCTTTGAACTAGGTTTTCTGACTCCACATTCAGATAATGTGGAATTTTCTGCCTTGATATTCTGGGATATAGGGCTGTGTGGAAGGGCCCTCAGATACCAGCTGGGACTAGTGAAGCTGTGAACAGCTTGTGCTTTATTTGATAGTGGATTTCCTTCTATAGATTCTCCTGTAATGCTGAAGTTTGTAGCAGCAGGGGGCGTTTGTGACCTGGGATAACATACCACAAGTAGATTGTATTGGGGGCTCTTCCATCTATTAACAAAAGCAGTAGAAAAATTGTACTGGCAGGACTTACCTTTGTCTCAAATTCTCTGTATGGTCTTGATATTTGTCATATACACTTTCTGGGGCTTGGAAGTCTGTCTCTCCATATAACATATATGTTTAAAACAATCAGTCCTCCACATTTGCTGGGGTAGGGACACAGGGTCTCCATGAAAGTGAAAAACCGTAAATAAAAAGTTTGCTTTTTTTTTTTTTACCTGGGAGAATACTTCTCTAGGATACTTTAGATCAAGGGTCCTCAAACTAAGGCCCGGGGGCCGGATGTGGCCCTCAAAAGTCATTTATTTATTTATTTACCTTACTTATATACCGCTGTTCTCAGCCCGAAGGCGATTCACAGCGGTTCCCAACAATCACAGCGGTTCACAACAATCACAGCGGTTCACAACAATTTACCCGGCCCTCACTCAGGGTCAACCTAACTTGAAAGCACACAATAACAACAACAATCCTATCTCATCAGCCAAAAGGAGGCCCACACTTTCCATTGAAATACTAATAAGTTTATATTTGTTAAAATTGTTCTTAATTTTAATTATTGTATTGTTTAAAAATGTTTTTGTACTATAAATAAGATATGTGCAGTGTGCATAGGAATTCATTCATGTTTGTTTTCAAATTATAATCTGACCCGCCAACTGTTTGAGGGACTGTGACATGGCCCTCTGTTTAAAAAGTTTGAGGACCCCTGCTTTAGATCATCTGGCAAAACTTTATCTGGAACTAGCCGTCCCCTGCCACACGTTGCTGTGGCCCACACGGGGGTTCTGTGTGGGAGGTTTGGGCAAATTCTATCGTTGATGGGGTTCAGAATACTCTATGATTGTAGGTGAGCTATACATCCCAGCAACTACAACTCCCAATTGTCAAGATTCTATTTTCCCCAAACTCCACCAGTGTTCACGTTTGGGCATATTGAGTATTTGTGTAGAGTTTGGTCCAGATCCATCATTGTTTGAGTCCACAGTGATCTCTGGATGTAGGTGAACTACAACTCCAAAACCAAAGGACACTGCCCACCAAACCCTTCCAGTATTTTCTGTTGGCCATGGAGGTTTTGTGTGCCAAGTTTCATTCAATTTCATCATTGGTGGGGTTCAGAATGCTCTTTGATTGTAGGTGAACTATAAATCCCAGCAACCACAACTCCCAAATGTCAAAATCAGTTTTTTTAAGTGAAGGACATACGTTGGGTTGTTAGGTGTCTTGTGTCCGAATTTGGTGTCAATTCGTCCAGTGATTTTTGAGTTCTGTTAATCCCACAAACGAACATTACATTTTTATTTATATAGATTGCATGGGAGGACATAGGGATTCCTAGAGAGGTATTCTCTCTAGAACTCTCGTTAGTCCTCCAACATGACCAGAGGAAGTTGACCATAGAATCATACCTAGAAATTCCTAGAGAGAAGATTTTTAATCAGATCTGCAAAAATCAAGCCTACTGAAGTCATCTCTCAGGATGGGAGAATAGCTCAGTGTTAATGGATCCAGTTGAAAATCTGTACTTAAGGAAGGAATCAAATTATTGCATGCATTAGGAGAGCATGCTGAGCATGCTTTTACTGAAAGTGGAAAGAATTAGTTGGGTCCCAGGGAAATCCCAAAGCTGTGATTGCTATAACTTGGCTGTTTCTGTTCTGTGTGGATTAGAAAAAAGACCATCTTAGGAAGAGCAGTAGATTATATGATGGCCTGGCGGAAGCTCTTCAAAGCCCTTCAAAACAACAGGGAGCTAATCTAATTTCCACTTTGAAGGAGAAAAGGAGAAACTAGTAAACAGAGATGGAATCAAGCTGTTGAGTGGAAGGCCAACAAAGGAAGCTAGAACAAAGATACTATTTAAAGTCAGGCTGGCTGCAGGTTTCTGAAAGTTGTATTTTTTTTTATAAACCCACCATATCTGGACTCCCAAACTGGAATGCTTTGGATCCTCCCCAACTTAGGAGTGATGGAAAGCAAGATTGTTACTGGCATCAGAATTTTCAACTCCTTTGTTGGGTTTTTCAGGGCTGCTGTGTTTCTATGTAGTGCAGTGTTTCTCAACCTGGGGGTCGGGACCCCTGGGAAGGTTGCCAGGGGGAGTCAGAGGGGTCACCATAGACCATCAGAACACACAGTATTTTCTGTTTGTCCTGTGTAGGAAGTTTGGCCCAATTCTATCATTGGTGGGATTCAGAATGCTCTTTGATTGTAGGTGAACTATAAATCCCAGCAACTACAACTCCCAAATGCCAAGGTCTATTTCCTCCAAACTCCACCAGTGTTCACATTTGTGCAAATTGAGTATTTGTTCCAAGTTTGCTCCAGATCTATAATTGTTTGAGTCCACAGTGCTCTCTGGATGTAGGCGAATTACAACTCCCAAACTCAAGGTCAGTGCCCACCAAACCTTTCCAGTATTTTCTGTTGGTCATGGGAGTTCTTTGTGCCAAGTTTGGTTCATTTCCATCATTGGTGGAGTTCAAAATGCTCTTTGATTGAAGGTTTGCTATACATCCCAGCAACTACAACTCCCAAATGCTAAGGTCTATTTCCCCCAAACTCCACCAGTGTTCACATTTGTGCAAATTGAGTATTTGTGCCAAGTTTGCTCCAGATCCATCATTGTTTGAGTCCACAGTGCTCTCTGGATGTAGGCGAATTACAACTCCCAAACTCAAGGTCAGTGCCCACCAAACCCTTCCAGTATTTTCTGTTGGTCATGGGAGTTCTGTGTGCCAAGTTTGGTTCATTTCCGTCATTGGTGGAGTTCAGAATGCTCTTTGATTGCAGGTTTACTATACATCCGAGCAACTACAACTCCCAAATGACAACATCAACCCCCCCCCCCCCCAACCCACCAGTATTCCAACTTGGGCACACCTATTATTTGTGCCAAATTTGGTCCAGTGAATAAAAATACATCCTGCATATCAGATATTTACACTACGATTCATAACAGTAACAAAATCACAGTGATGAAGTAGCAAGGAAAATAATGTTATGGTTGGGGGTCACCACAACATGAGGAACTGTGGTAAGGGGTCACGGCATTCAGAAGGTTGAGAACCACTGAAGTAGTGGGACTGTATTTGCAGATTTCCACTCCCAGTTTTGGCCATGAATATTCCTTAGCCGTAATTATTGGGAACAGAAGTGTTTTGGATTTTGGGGGATCTGGAAATAAAGGGATCTGTTTCCAAACTACTTTGTGAGTGGATTTCATTCAAAAGATTGGCGCCCCCAGTGGCGCAGTGGGTTAAACCCCTGTGCCGGCAGGACTGAAGACCGACAGGTCGCAGGTTCAAATCCGGGGAGAGGCGGATGAGCTCCCTCTATCAACTCCAGCTCCTCATGCGGGGACATGAGAGAAGCTTCATACAAGGATGATAAAAACATCAAATTATCGGGCGTCCCCTGGGCAACATCCTTGCAGACGGCCAATTCTCTCACACCAGAAGCGACTTGCAGTTTCTCAAAGTTGCTCCTGACACGACAAAAAAAAAATTCAAAGGATCTGGAGTTCAGGACAGGGATTTTGGAATGCCTGCATTTGCATATATGTACATGATGATATCCCTGTCTAAACATATCATTCATTGATGTTTCATATACATTTATACACGTGGTCATTTTCCTAAAGGTCATTTTACATACAATATTATTTAAACAGGTATGGTGGCGCTCTTTAAATGATCCCCAATAAATGCATGCCCTCTAGGGTTCTATAAAATAAAACAAAATCCAAGGCCAAAAAATAAAAACCCAGAATATTTTTATTACAGTATTCAACCAAAATACACAAAACACATCATGCAAACTTCCAATTCTCCACTAGCTTTGTCAGGCAAAATATATTAAAAACCATTGGTATCTCACCATTATAGAAATGGTACATTGAGATGTCAAAGATTGGCATTCAAACCTGATATATAGAATTGTGTTTTGGATGTGTGTATCAGATTTCATCATGGAGTCTTAGTGTACCTGTATTTTTATTTATTTATTTATTTATTTATTTATTTATTGACTAGCTGTACCCGCCACGCGTTGCTGTGGCCAACCTTCCCTCCCTCTTTCTCTCCTCCCTTCCCTCTTTCCTTCCTTTCCTCTTTTTCTTTCCCTATCTCTCATCTTTCTTCCATCTCTACCTGTTTCTTTCCTCCCTTTCTTTGCTCTTTGGTTACATCCTTCCTTCCTTCCCTATCTTTCGTTCCTTCTCTCCTTCCTTCCCTCTCTTTTTCCTTTCACTTTTTTATTTCCTTCTCTCCTTCCTTGCTTCTCTTTCTTTCTTTCCTTCCTCCTTCTCTCCTTCCTTCCTTCCCTCTTTCCCTCCTTCTCTCGTTACTTCTTGACTGTCCCTTCCATTTAATATTGTATTTATATCTTACATAGAAAGAAGGAAAGGAAGAAGGAAGGAAGGAGGGACATGAAGGAAGGAAAAAGGAAGGGAGGGAGGGAAAGAAGGGAAGGAAGGAAAAGAAAGAAGGAGGGACAGGGAGAGAGGAGAAGGAAGGAAGGCAGGAGGGAGGGAAAGGAAGGAGGGGGTGAAGAAAGGAGGAAGGGAAGGAAATGAAGGGGAAGGAAATGAAGAAAGGGAAAGAAGGAGGAAAGGAGGGAGGGAGGAAAAAAAGGAAAGGAAAAAGGAAGGAGGGACAGGAAGGAAGGGAAGGAGGGAAAGAAGGAAAGGAAGGAGAAGAAAGAAGAAAAGGAAAGAAAGGAAAGGGAGGAAAGAAGGGAAGGGAGGGAGAAAAGGAAGGTCCTTCATTCAAGCACCGTGGACCTTCCTCCTCCCCCCCTCCTCCTCCTCCTCCCCTTCTTCCTTGCGTGGAGCACTCCGTTGCTGCTGCTGGCACTTTCCAACAGGGAAAGGAGGAGGAGACTGCTCTCCTGACATAGGAGGGAAAGAGAAGGAGCTGCATGCGGCAAGCCTCCACCGCCACTCCACTCGCTTGTGTATGTGAGTGTGTGTGGCCATGCAGTGTATGGAGAATGGGGAACGTCACCTACCTAATTTGATCTTCAAAACTACGTAAAATTAAACTTTAGGTATGCACCTACGTTATAAAAAAAATAAAAAATTCTGATTCATGCAATGGGTTTTATTAAGTTTTGAAAAAAGTAAGTTATGCTACCTCACCCTGTACAAGGGACAGATATATGCATGTTCTATGTAAACTGGAAATGAGGGTATAAATGTCTTATATCAGTCCATGAACAAATGCAGTTACACATCTTGGTTTTGTTTTGGTTGCAGATGGAAACGGAAAGGTGAAACCAAGAAGTCAGTCTTGAGGGGGGCACACAGAGGAATAAATAAAGAGGTAACCTCATGAAGACTTTGGAGAGCAGAAGTACTAAGATTGTAAAAGCAAAATCAGATTTCTTGTGTCCTGTCCACAGATCAGCTGCTAAGCTGCACCTGTGACTGTGAGAGAAATATGTTTTAATTTTGCATGTTCTGTGGGGTTGTTGTCCCTGCCCCATTACATGCAAAATAAGTGTCCCTTTCTCGCCATTTCTTTTTTTCATTGTGTGTAATGTGCAAACACCTTTAGCATGGAGCTGTGATTGGCTAAAGCTTCTTGATACAAGTCTCCAAGATATCCTGTGATGAACGTATGGCATGACAGAGCAGATAAGGCAGCACAGTGGTTTTCAAGTATCAATAGACACCATTGCTGCTTGGATTGGGAAAGGCAGTGTTTGTGTATGTGTGAGCTCAAGGGAATATAATTTATGGCTCTGCCCTTTCAGTCTCCACAGCTTACTCATCCTCTGCATATGGCTCTGCAGGAATGAGAGGATCAGACGTTTCCCAGACAAGTGTGGAGTGTTGCTAGACAAGAATTAAAGTAAAAACAGGGACCTGCCTACCTGCGTGACTGCATCTCCGTTTATGAACCCACACGCTCTCTTCATTCATCCGGAGAGCCTCTGCTCGCGATCCCACCCGCATTGCAGGCGCATTTGGTGGGGACGAGGGACAGGCACACTTTTTCTGTTGTTAACCGGTGCTCCTTACAGGGAGCGGCCAACCCTCCTCTTTAAGGAGCTCCACTGGCTGCCATTCATTTTCCGGACTCAAATCAAGGTGCAGGTTCCTACCTACAAAGTTCTGAACGGTTTGGGACCTGCCTACCTGTGAATCCCATAGCACTTTGACCGCATTTCTGTGTATGAACCCACACAATCTCTTCGATCATCTGGAGAGGCCCTACTCGCGCTTCCACCTGCATCGCAAGCGCGATTGGTGGGGACGAGAGAGAGGGCCTTCTCGGTGATGGCCTCTGGAACTCACTTCCTAAGGACATCAGACATGCCCCAACTCTGGCAATCTTTAGGAGGAGCTTGAAGACATGGTTGTTCCAGTGTGCCTGCGCGGTGTTCATAGAATCATAGAATGAAAGAGTTGGAAGAGACCTCATGGGCCATTCAGTCCAACCCCCTGCCAAGAAGCAGGAATATTGCATTCAACTGGAATATTGTGTCCAATCTGGGCACCACAATTCAAGAGAGATATTGACAAGCTGGAATGTGTCCAGAGGAGAGCGACTAAAATGATTAAAGGTCTGGAGAACAAGCCCTATGAGGAGCGGCTAAAGGAGCTGGGCATGTTTAGCCTGAAGAAGAGAAGGCTGAGAGGAGATATGATAGCCATGTATAAATATGTGAGAGGAAGCCACAAGGAGGAGGGAGCAAGCTTGTTTTCTGCTTCCTGGAGACTAGGACGCAATGGAACAATGGCTTCAAACTACAAGAGAGGAGATTCCATCTGAACATGAGGAAGAACTTCCTGACTGTGAGAGCCGTTCAGCAGTGGAACTCTCTGCCCCTGAGTGTGGTGGAGGCTCCTTCTTTGGAAGCTTTTAAACAGAGGCTGGATGGCCATCTGTCAGGGGTGCTTTGAATGCAATATTCCTGCTTCTTGGCAGGGGGTTGGACTGGATGGCCCATGAGGTCTCTTCCAACTCTTTGATTCTATGATTCTATGATGCCAAAGCATCCCCGACAGATGGCCATCCAGCCTCTGTTTAAAAGCTTCCAAAGAAGGAGCCTCCACCACACTCCAGGGCAGAGAGTTCCACTGCTGAAGGCTCTCACAGTCAGGAAGTTCTTCCTCATGTTCAGATGGAATCTCCTTTCTTGTAGTTTGAAGCCATTGTTCCGTCTCCTAGTCTCCAAGGAAGCAGAAAACAAGCTTGCTCACTCCTCCCTGTGGCTTCCTCTCACATATTTATACATGGCTATCATATCTCCTCTCAGCCTTCTCTTCTTCAGGCTAAACATGCCCAGCTCCTTAAGCCGCTCCTCATAGGGCTTGTTCTCCAGACCCTTGATCATTTTAGTCGCCCTCCTCTGGACACATTCCAGCTTGTCAATGTCGCTCTTGAATTGTGGTGCCCAGAATTGGACACAATATTCCAGGTGTGGTCTAACCAAAGGCAGACTAGAGCATGGGGAGCATGACTTCCTTAGATCTAGACACTTGGGATCTCTGTGGATGTGGCCCTTTCATTGTGAGTTTTCTTTTCCCCCCAGAATATTTCCTCTTATTCTTCTCTTATCCCATTTGTAGGCCCTAATATGGCTGTTCGGAATGTGCTGGTGACCGGCTGCTCTTCAGGCATTGGACTGGCCCTGGCAGTGCGTTTGGCCAGGGATGAGCTGAAGCGATTTCGAGGTAAGGAGTTACCTGGAGACCGAGAAGGGCAGGGACTCAGCTTCTTGAAGGAGGCAGAGTGAAGTGATTTGATTTCTCATTCTTGAGTCTATTTCTCCTTTTAGTCTTCCTTGACCCTTAGGGATAAAAGCAGTGAGGGAAGTTCTGGGACTAGTGTAGCATTAGCAGCTCTCTAATGGGACTTTGAACCTCAATAGGCAATTTTTTTCCATATAATTTTGATTGCAAAATATATGAGAAATGGGGAAGGGTACAAGAGTGGATCTAGAATGGGCATTTTTAACACCTTGCATCTACATCTTCTTCCCTTGTTATCTAATAGAAAAAATGTTTCTTTGATGTTAAAAATAAAAAAGAGCAGAAAAAAGAAAAAAATATTTTCTAATCTAAAACAGAAGGATATAAAAGCGGGTGTATAGTGTTTTGAAACAAATAAGAAACAAATGAGACACACATGCATATACACAAGCACACACATATACACATTATACATATACACATATAAACACAGAACTATATATATACACATGCACACATACATACACACATATATATACACAAGCACACACAAATATACACATAAACACAGACAGAAATATACACCTACATGCATATATATATACACATACATACACACATATATATGTACACACACATATGCACATGCCCAAGCACACACATATACACAATATACATATACACATATAAACACAAATACACAAATATACATACTTAAACACACATAAATACACACACACACACACATATATACACACACACACACACACACAAACACACATTTATTTATTTATTTAAAACCTTTCTCTTCCGACAAGCTTTCGACGGGTGAATAACTCGGGGCGATGTCTGTTTCTCTCTTCTTACTGTTATTTTAAAGCTAATTGTGTTATTTTAATCTACTTATGTAAACCGCTCCAAGCCAAATTGGGAGTAGCGGTATACAAGTCAAATAAATTAAAAAAAATAAAACATTTATATTCCGCCCTTCCCACCCCGAAGGGGACTCAGAGCACATATACACAAATATACACAAATATATACACAGACATAAACACATATATACACACACAAAACACATATACACAGACTGGGCCACAGCAATGCATGGCAGGGGACAGCTAGTTACTAATAATATTACAATATAATAGTATAATACAATATAGTAATATTTAATACTGATATTTTACTATGCTAATAATATAGTATATTGTATGTATATATATCTTGTAAGCTGCTCTGAGTCCCCTTCAGGGTGAGAAGGGCGGCATATAAATGTTGTAAATAAGTAAATAAGTAAATAATCATCTTGGCGTCTAAAGTTTAATCATGTTGCAGTTTAAACAGCTTGGCTTCTAAAGTGATCCTGACAATCTTCCTAGCTTGAATAGGTTGGCACCACATATCTTCTAATACAATTTGTTCCCTCCTTAGTTATTGCTACCATGAGGAATTTGGCAAAGAGGCAAGCTCTAGAGATGCAAGCAGGGCCTGTACTGGAGAACACTCTGGAGATCAAGGAGTTAGACGTGACCAGCGAGGAGTCAATTCGGCGCTGCGTGGACAGCATCCCTCACCGCAGAGTGGATGTTCTTGGTATGAAACGTTTCTCCTGGTAGCTAAAATTCCAAGAGAAGCCACTCTTACTGTAAGATAATCTGGCTTTGATCATACCAAAGTTCAGCTGCATCACAAATGGGGCACTCCATGGAGCACATGTGATATTTGGCAGTTATCTGGTCTGCCAATCCCAGGATGCTCAATCCACTTTTCTCTTCCATGGTTCGCCTACACTTTAGCAGCAGAGAAACAGCTATTTTATTTTGAATTATGGGATAGAGTTGATAAGAGACTATAACCATGATTGCCAAGAAGAGGGAAGGATGAGATGAGGTAACGCTTTCCTGTCAAGTGATTGTCATCAAGATCAGTGTGAGGCTGCTGGCAATTGCAGAAGGATATGTTAATCTTTAGGTTGTGTGTAAATGAGTGTGTGTGTGTGTGTGAGAGAGAGAGAGAGTGTGTGTGTCACGTTGCCAGGGCTCTGCCTCATTTAGGTAGAGATGAACCAAACTCCCAGTTTTATCAAACAGTTTAATTAAAACAGCACTTACTTGCTGGCTGTTTTAATAGACCAAAATAACCATGATTGCCAAGAAGAGGGAAGGATGAGATGAGGTAACGCTTTCCTGTCAAGTGATTGTCATCAAGATCAGTGTGAGGCTGCTGGCAATTGCAGAAGGATATGTTAATCTTTAGGTTGTGTGTAAATGAGTGTGTGTGTGTGTGTGTGTGTGAGAGAGAGAGAGAGAGAGAGAGAGTCACGTTGCCAGGGCTCTGCCTCATTTAGGTAGAGATGAACCAAACTTCCAGTTTTATCAAACAGTTTAATTAAAACAGCACTTACTTACTTGCTGGCTGTTTTAATAGACCAAAATAACCATGATTGCCAAGAAGAGGGAAGGATGAGATGAGGTAACGCTTTCCTGTCAAGTGATTGTCATCAAGATAAAAAGTGTGTGTGTGTGTGTGTGTGTGTGTGTGTGTGAGAGAGAGAGAGAGAGAGAGAGAGAGAGAGAGAGAGGGTGTGTCACATTGCCGGGGCTCTGCCTCATTTAGGTAGAGGTGAACCAAACTCCCAGTTTTAATAGACCAAAATATAAAACATAAAGATAGCACTTAGCCACAGAATATAAAACAAAAACTGATAGCAAATGCTTCACTGTAGTCAAAGGTCCAGTCCAGTGGTCAAATGCCAAGAGTTCAATTAGCAAAGTCCAGGGATCAAGAGTCTATACCGTAGTCAAAAGCCAAGGCCCGAGGGCCAGATACGGCCCTCCAAGGTCATTTACCCGGCCCTTGCTCAGGGTCAACCTAAGTCTGAAATGACTTGAAAGCACACAACAACAACAACAACAATCCTATCTCATCAGCCAAAAGCAGGCCCACACTTCCCATTGAAATACTAATAAGTTTATATTTGTTAAAATTGTTCTTCATTTTAATTATTGTATTTTAAGTGTTTTTTGCACTACAAATAAGATATGTGCAGTGTGCATAGGAATTCATTCTTTTTTTTCAAATTATAATCCGGCCCTCCATCAGTTTGAAGGACTGTGACTGGCCCTCTGTTTAAAAAGTTTGAGGACCCCTGGTCTATACCATAGTCAAAAGCAAGTCCAAAGGTTCCAGGTTCCAGGTTCCAAGATTACAGGAGACAGGTCAGGATACCAAAAATCCAACAGACCTGGGGGGAAAACGAGCAGCATCCACCACCAAAATATGACAATATTTTTCTCCCAAAGATCATTTCCAAGGCTCGCTCCTTATATCCACAAACACCCAGCTGCAACCTATCTCTTGCATAGCTCCACCCTTAATTGCTTTCACCCATGAAGTCTTATTTACAGATTACTAAACCCTTTAGAATACTTACATTAACCCTTCCATCACCAAGCACCATTAACTGCAGAACATATGACAGAGAGAGAGAATGAGGTTAAAAGAGAGCCCACAGTAGAATAAATGAAGGGTGCCTGTGTAATGACTACTCCTGCTCCTGCCCTACTCAGTCCCCTCTTTGGTCCAGCTTGGCTGTCTCTGATGAGTTTGATGGGAATCCAAGTGTCTCTTGGACTGGAGAACAATTTCTTCTTTCCTGGGTTACTTCAGGCATACATAAGTGATAGAAATCATGTGACCTGTCTTTCTGCCCCAAGTCTTTTTGGTTAGGTGGCCCAAGAGCCTACCCAGATTTCCTTCTGTCAGAAATAAAATTGGTCCCCTTTAAAGAGATTATCACAAATTATGATTGCCTCCATGAGCAGTTCTATGCCAAAAGGAGTCAGGGTGGAGCTTGCATTAGTGCAAGAACAGAAACATTTAGTTATTCTGATGTTATTGGACTTGCAAGCCCTTACAACCCTTGGTAGTCTGGGCAATGGTGAGGAAAGCTGGGTGTTGCAACTCCGCAAGATCTGAAGTGCTTCATTATTTTGTGTGTACACGTGTCTGGTATTATTGGTTGCTGTTGTTTCCCAAATGAGAAATCACTTCCAGTTTTGAAAGAATGTCAAAATATTGTATTTTGGGTGGCAGTGCAGTCTCGGGCATGTGGTGGCAAAATTTTGTCTCAGAACGCTGCCCAGACTGACACATTTTGTCTCCAATCTGATTTCTCATCTGTATGCCTCAGCCTGAGCTGTGATCGCTCCAACCAACCTTTACACCATTTTACATCCATGTCTCATTTTCTAGCTCTCCATTGAGCCATTTGGACATATCCAGGCAACGGAAATGCTAAGAGATGACTAATCTTTTTAGCAGCTTGACTGTCTGAGGCAATCCAGGCAGCTTCTTTTATCACATAAAAGCCCATGTGTGAAGAGAACTTAGACAAGTTTTTTTTAATTACAGCTCCAAAGATTCTTCCCATAGCTGACAGGGGCTTGTGGAGGATTCTGGATTTTAAAGTACCGTATATTCTGGCATATAAGACTACTTTTTAATCTAAGAAAATCTTCTCAAAGTCAGGGGTTGTCTCATACGCGGGAGTTGTTTTATACGCGGGAATAGCCTTATGCATGGGAGTCGTCTTATATGTGGGGGTAGTCTTATACACTGGGGGTTGTCCCATAGAGTGGGTGCTGAAACTTCCAATCCGGATTGGAGAATCTGTGGTTGCTGCATATTGTGGGGGGAGCTAAAAAATGGCAGTGGCCACGTTCCGTCCATATGCAGCGACTGTATGAAAGCATTAAGGGCGACACTGTACAAGTACGGTAGAAGAAAATCCATTCATCAGGATTCGTAAACTTAATGCGGTCCCAATGGGGAGGTGAAGGGGCGCCCCACAGGGAAGGTGTAAGTGAAGGGTGGAGCAAGCTGCAGGCGTCCAGGGCGCCCAGGGTATGGAAAAAAGAGATAGAGTGGCTCTGGGCCCAGAAAAACACAAATCTTTTACCTGTCTGGCCTGCCATTGTATCCTCTTACCGTACCTCCTCCTCTGCCTCTGTTAGGGTTCAGCCTGTGTGTGAACCTGAACCTGATTCTCTGATTGTATTTCCTGATGCCAATGAAGATGTTGATTCTGAGGGCAATGTAGAAGATGAGGGTTTGTGTAGTGAAACTCCCACTCTTAGCTCTCCAGAGAATCTGACACCTGGTCTCTCTAATGAGGATATGAGAGGGCAGATTTGGCAGAGCAGGGAGAATCTCAAAGTTTACGAATGTCAGCTAGACTGAGAGAAATGCAAACAAAGCGAGCAGGCATGTCACGTAACAGATTTCTTGGCCTTAAGAACCTCGCGCCTGGATGCATCTTCAGACCAGGCATAGTTCCAGATTCAAGCATCATCCTTGGCAGGTCTCCTGATTCCAGTGGCCTTATTCCTAAGAGGCTTCCTAGTTGCTTCAAGTACGGTCAGTGGATTGCTAACAGGTTCCAGGATTTAGCAGTGTTACTGTGGGTTTTTGATCTTGTTCATGGACATTTCTTGTTGCTGATTTTTACTGTGGCTTTTTACCTTGCATATTTCCTCTATTTTTGTACTCATCTTTCTTCAATAAAAAAGGATTGTTTTTCCTAAAGTCAAGTGTGGTGGATTGTGGTCTGAGGGTCCAGTTTCCTGCTCTGGGTTGCAACAGCCTCTCAGATCTCGCTCTTGAAGACTGCAGTGAAGTGGTGCAGGTGCGCATGTGCGAGATCTGAGAGGCAGAGAAGGAGAGACAGTAATAGGAAAATTAGGGGTAGTCTTATACGGCGAGTATATCCCAAACGCTATATTTTAACTGGAAAAGTTGGGGATCGTCTTATATGCCAGAATATACGGTAACTTTCCCAATCTTAGCAATAAAAGATATATTTGTGTATGTGTCCTTCCCTCAGTTGGCAGTCCCCAAATTCCATATGATGGAACCATGGTTGTTAAAGTGGGGTAATAATGGTATAATCGCATAATGTGAATAGGCCTATGGTATTTGTGGGGAGAGAGTTACAAGATGGGTCTCCTTCTCTTTTTCTCTCTGTGGGTATACCCACACTGGGAATACTCACTTTCTTTTGCTTACCATTGCTAACCTATTGCTATCTCCTTTTGCAGTGAACAATGCAGGACTGGGCATGATTGGTCCAGTTGAAAGCCAAAGCCTGGCTTCAATGCAGCACCTCTTTGATGCCAACTTCTTTGGCTTGGTACGTCTTGTCAAGGAAGTCTTCCCTGACATGAAGAAACGAAAGGAGGGACACGTGGTAGTGATGAGCAGCGTCCTGGGTTTGCAAGGTGAAATTCAGCTATGAGGGGATGGGGTTTGTTACGGTGTCTTCTAGACAGCAAACATTAACTGGCTGGGAGGAGGAGGAAAGTGGAAATGCACAAAGCAGGGATAACCTGTGGATAGATACCGTGTATACTCGAGTATAAGCTGACCCGAATATAAGCCGAGGCACCTAATTTTACCACAAAAAACTGGGAAAATGGATTGACTCGAATATAAGCCGAGGGTGGGAAATGCAGCAGCTACTGGTAAATTTCAAAATAAAAATAGATACCAATAAAATTATATTAATTTAGGCATCAGTAGGTTAAATGTTTTTGAATATTTACATAAAACTGTAATTCAAGATAAGACTGTCCAACTCTGATTAAACCATTATTCTAACCTTCTTAAATATGTACAATGTAATAATAATAAATAGAGTAAAATAATAATAATAATAATAATAATAATAATAATAATAATAATAGAGTAAAATAATGGAATGTAATAATAACAATACAGTAGAATAATAAATGTAACAATAACAATAATAAAGTAATAAATGTAATAATAATAACAACAACAAAGTAAAATAATAAATAACATTGACTCGAGTATAAGCCAGGGAAGACTTTTTCAGCCTAAAAAAAGGACTGAAAAACTAGGCTTATACTCGAGTATATACAGTATTTATTTATTTCAAACATTTGTACCCTGTTCTTCTCAACTCAAGGCGGCTTACAACTGGCAACAATTTGATGCCGGCACATACAAGCAAAACAATATAACACACATTAAACATTAGATAAAACATTAAGTTATAAAATATCAATTTATTTATTTATTTGTTTGTTTACTATATTTGTATACCGCCCCTCTCAGCCTTCTGGCAACTCGAGGCAGTTTACAAGGCAAAATTCAATGCCACTAAGAACACAATTACAATATAAAACATCAACATCACTAAAATCATAACACTGTAATAAAACATAAGTCAATAAATACTCAGTCCCATCATGTAGTTATTCCGTTCTTATGTCCGCGACTCGAATAGCCATGTGTTAAGTTTCTTCCGAAATGCTAGGAGCGAAGAAGCCGATCTGATCTCCCTAGGAAGGGCGTTCCATAGCCGAGGGGCCACCACTGAGAAGGTCCTGTCTGTCGTCCCCGTCAGCGGTGCTTGTGATTATGGCGGGACCAAGAACAGGGCCTCTCCAAATGATCTTAAAGTCCTTGAAGGTTCATAAGGGGAGATTCATTCAGACAGGTAAGTTGGGCCAGAACCATTTAGGGCTTTATAGACTAAAGCCAGCACTTTGAATTAGTAGTAAATAGTAGCAGACTGGCAGCCAGTGGAGGTGGCGCAACAGAGGAGTTGTATGCTCCCTGAGCGCCGCTCCAGTTAGCAACCTGGCTGCCGTCCGTTGGACCAGTTGAAGCTTCCGGACAGTCTTCAAAGGCAACCTCACGTAGAGAGCATTGCAGTAGTCTATACAGGATGTAACAAGTGCATGGACTACCATGGCCAAGTCAGACTTCCAAAGGTATGAGCGCAGCTGGCACACAAGCTTTAACTGTGCGAATGCTCCCCTGGTCACCGCCGAGACCTGAGGTTCCAAGCTCAGCGATGAGTCCAGGATCACACCCAGACTGCGAACCTGCATCTTCAGGGGGAGTGTGACCCCATCCAACACAGGCTGTAACCTGAAAGAATGGAGAGATTTGTCGAAGGCTTTCAGGGCTGGAATCACTGGGTTGTTGTAGGTTTTTTCGGGTTATATGGCCATGTTCTAGAGGCATTCTCTCCTGACGTTTCGCCTGCATCTATGGCAAGCATCCTCAGAGATAGTGAGGTCTGTTGGAAATAGGAAAAAGGGTTTATATATCTGTGGAATGACCAGGGTGGGACAAAGGACTCTTGTCTGCTGGAGCTAGGTGTGAATGTTTCAACTGACCACCTTGATTAGCATACAATGGGCTGACTGTGCCTGGAGCAAACTTTTGTTGAGAAGTAATTAGATGTCCCTGCCTGCTTCCTCTCTGTTGTTGTGCTGTTGCAATTTTAGAGTTTTCTAATACTGGTAGCCAGATTTGTTTCAATTTTTTATATCTGTGACTTCTTTTTTGTTATGCATGTCTGTGCTATGATTTTGTTAGTGTATGCTAATAAATGTTGTTGTTGTTCCAGTCCAGGAGAGAATGCCTCTAGACCATGGCCATACAACCCGAAAAAACCTACAACAACCCAACAACAATATAATCACATCCCAAGTCCAATTCAGCATCCAGAGACCCAGTCCAAAGCCTTGGTTCTCATGAATCATTACAATTACTGTTAAGGCTGCTACCCAAATGCCTGGTCCCAAAACCATGATTTGAGGTTTTTCCTAAAGGAAAGGAGAGATGGAGCACACCTAATTTCACTGGGGAGTGTGTTCCACAGATAGGGGGCCACCAGTGAGAAGACCCTGTCTCTTGTCCCCACCACTCACACCTGTGAGAGTGGTGGGATTGAGAGCAGCCCCCCCCCCCCCCGGATGATCTTAGACTCCGAGGCGGGACGGAGAGGGAGATACATTCGGACAAATAAGCTGGACCGGAACCGCAAACCTTATAAATTATGGGCTGTTGTTTTTCTCCCATTTAACTAAATTAAGTCTGACTATGCTTGGCAACATCTTTTCAAGGACTCTAGTGGAGGAAGAGTTGTCTTCAGTTTTGCTGAGATCCTTTTCAATGGAGTTGCCAAAGATTGAATCTGGTATCTTCTGTGTTTGAGCCATATGTTGTTCTGTCACATTCCTCCCACTCCTGCTTACTAGAATAAGGTTACTTATTTTGAGATAACCCTCTAAAACCTTTGTACAGCACTTCATGTTAGTCCTCAGCCTGCCAGTTTTCTGTTTTTAAACCTCCAGATTGGTTTCTCTAGGAAAAACATGTTATTTGCCAAAACTTCCACTGTTCATAGGTAATCTCTAGATAAATAGGTTTTCCTGAATTATTCTGCCAGATGGAAAATAAAATATTCCTTACGCTAACCCATCTTTATTCCCACAAAAAACCTCCTGTTAATTAGGAATGCAAGATAAGCCACAAGTAGAGGTCAAAACATTTGTCAAGGGTCCCTCTTGTGAAGCCCCCTCCACACACACCAGCCCTCACTCTGGTCACTTCTGCTTCCTAGAGTTGCAGAGAAGGGACTTACGCCCCTTCCACAAAACTATATAAAATCCACATTAAATTGGATTATATGGCAGTGTGGACTTAGATAACCCAGTTCAAAGCAGATAATAGGAAAATACTCAGTCCCTTAGGGTCATGATAGGAAGGGTGCCATTTGTCTATTGGGCAGTATTGATCTGTCCTAATTTCTCACAGGGCGACTTCGGAGCCCCCAGTGGCGCAGTGGGTTAAACCCCTGTGCCGGCAGGACTGAAGACCGACAGGTTGCACGTTCGAATCCAGGGAGAGGCGGATGAGCTCCCTCTATCAGCTCCAGCTCCTCTTGCGGGGACATGAGAGAAGCCTCCCACAAGGATGATAAAAACATCAAATCATCCGGGCGTCCCCTGGGCAACGTCCTTGCAGACGGCCAATTCTCTCACACCAGAAGCGACTTGCAGTTTCCCAAGTTGCCCCTGACATGACAAAAAAAAAACAAAACAAAAAAACCAGAACCTGAAATAATAATTATCTTTCAGGCTTCTTCCACACAGCTGAATAAAATCCCACATAATCTGCTTTGAACTGGGATATATGGCAGTGTGGACTCAGGTATTCCAGTTCAAAGCAGATATTGTGGGTTATTCTGCCTTGATATTTTGGGTTCTGTGGCTGTGTAAAAGGGCCCTCAGTCTTGTGATATTGTGTCTTGCCTTTGTGATATTTGATACGTCCCTTTTGTTGAGTCAAAACATCAGTAATGTTTACACCAGGAATAGGAAGCCTGTTGACCTTCAAATGTTCCCTTAATCTCCTGTAATCTATAGCTACGTCAATTTTATTTATCGTGTCAGGAGCAAACCAAACAGTTGCATTTTTTAACAAACAAACAAAACACTACGTTTGCAACCTTGGTAGTTGATTAAATGTCCTTTGACCAATAGCTGGTCACTTGGAGTGCCTCTGGTGTTGCTGAAAGAAGGTCCTCCATTGTGCATGTAGCAGGGCTCAGGTTGCATTGCAGCAGGTGGTCAGTGGTTTGCTCTTCTCCACACTCTCATATCGTGGATTCCACTTTGTAGCCCCATTTCTTTTGGTTGGCTCTGCATCTCTTGGTGCCAGAGCGCAGTCTGTTCAGCACCTTCCAAGTCGCCCAGTTTTCTGTGTGTCCAAGAGGGAGTCTCTCATTTGGTATCAGCCATTGATTGAGGTTCTGGGTTTGAGCCTGCCACTTTTGGACTCTCGCTTGCTGTTCCAGCGAGTGTCTCTGTAGATCTTAGAAAACTATTTCTTGATTTAAGTCGTTGGCGTGCTGGCTGATACCCAAACAGGGGATGAGCTGGAGATGTCACTGCCTTGGTCCTTTCATTATTGGTTGCTACTTCCCGGTGGATGTAAGGTGGTGAAACACCGGCTAAACAGTGTAATTTCTCCAGTGGTGTAGGGCGCAGAAACCCCGTGATAATGCTGCATGTCTCATTAAGAGCCACATCCACTGTTTTAGCGTGGTGAGATGTGTTCCACACTGGGTATGCATACTCAGCAACAGAGTAGCATAGCACAAGGGCAGATGTCTTCACTGTGTCTGGTTGTGATCCCCAGGTTGTGCCAGTCAGCTTACGTATGATATTGTTTCTAGTGCCCACTTTTTGCTTGATATTCAGGCAGTGCTTCTTGTAGGTCAGAGCACGGTCCAGAGTGACTCCCAGGTATTTGGGTGCACTGCAATGCTCCAGTGGTATTCATTCCCAGGTAATCCTCAGAGCTCAGGATGTCTGTTCTTAAGGTGAAAAGCACATGTCTGTGTTTTAGATAGATTAGGAATCAGCTGGTTTCCCCTGTAATAGGCAGTAAGAGCACCTAGAGCAGTGGTTCTCAACCTGGGGTCCCCAGATGTTTTTGGCCTACAACTCCCAGAAATCCCAGCCAGTTTATCAGCTGTTAGGATTTCTGGGAGTTGAAGGCCAAAAACATCTGGGTACCCAGGTTGAGAACCACTGACCTAGAGCTTCAGAGAGCTTCTGTTCACCATCTCAAAGCTCCCTGCTTGAGCAGTAATGGCACGATCATCACCATAGATGAAACTCTCTGTCCCTTCTGGCAGTGGCTGGTCATTTGGGTAAACATTGAACATTGATAGAGCAAGCACGCTCCCTTGAGGCAGGCCGTTCTTCTGTTTTCACCACGCTACGTCGATTGATGCAATGGAAGTTATAGTCCAAAATATATAGCGGCACAGTGTGGACCAGGCACGGGCAAACTTTGGCCCTCCAAGTGTTTTGGACTTCAACTCCTACAATTCCTAACAGCCTACTCCAGTCCAAAACACCCGGAGGGCCAAAGTTTGCCCATGTTTTGTTGTAGACAGTGCTGAGTTAGATGAACAAGACACCTGGCTCAGTAGAAGGGCTGCATTAAAGATTAGGAGGTTTTTATTTTTAGTATTACATTCAGAGGCTGCCAAGCTGCCAATCTCTGGTCAATGTTAATTGGTGGCAGAAGATGCATCAAGGTTTCAAACTGATTGCACAGCCTTATCTGACATTTCAACCTGGACCTTTTTGAATGCAAAGTATGTGCTTCCATGCTAAGCGGCTTCTTTGCTACAGGGTAAAAAGAAATCAAGACACATTATGCAAGCAAGCCTAGCCTTGCATCGTAAGGAAAGGAACTGCAAGGAAGGAAACTGAAGATAACATTATTGGTGCAGAAAATTATTCCTGGTACCATAGAGGCATATTAATGCATTTATCCAACAAGGTGTTTAGCTAAATTTGAGTCTTTACACTAAATTAAGGGTGGGCTAAACACAACCACTAAGCACTCTTCTAGGTGCTGAGGCCCCTCATCAGTCCCCTAACACTCCCACCTCTTCCCATTAAAAATGCAGTGAAGTATTGAGAAATGTGTACCCTAAACTGTACAGAATCCCCCCTACACACAAAAAAAAAAACCATGAAAAAAGAAGAAAAAACTGCAAGCATTTGAGAATACCATATTAGCCAAAATACTTTTGTTTTCTAATGCAGCCATTCTAAAATTATTGATAAGAAGAGATGTAACTTCACTTCCTGTTGCTGTTTTGATAGTGGTTGCAGAAGGAATATGAGGCATTTGGTTTTGGTGTCTTGTAAAGAATGGGTCAGGAGGGGAACATTTGATCTCTATACAGTTGCCCACTCTTGAACTATTTTGTTGTTATTGTTCATTCGTTCAGTCGTCTCCGACTCTTCGTGACCTCATGGACCAGCCCACGCCAGAGCTCCCTGTCGGCCGTCACCACCCACAGCTCCTTCAAGGTCAGTCCAGTCACTTCAAGGATGCCATCCATCCATCTTGCCCTTGGTCTGCCCCTCTTCCTTTTGCCTTCCACTTTCCCCAGCATAATTGTCTTCTCTAGGCTTTCCTGTCTCCTCATGATGTGGCCAAAGTACTTCAACTTTGTCTCTAGTATCTTTCCCTCCAGTGAGCAGTCGGGCTTTATTTCCTGGAGGATGGACTGGTTGGATCTTCTCGCAGTCCAAGGCACTCTCAGAACTTTCCTCCAGCACCACAGTTCAAAAGCATCTATCTTCCTTCGCTCAGCCTTCCCTAAGGTCCAGCTCTCACATCCGTAGGTTACTACAGGGAATACCATGGCTTTGACTAGGCGGATCTTTGTTGCCAGTCTGATGTCTCTACTCTTCACTATTTTATCGAGATTGGACATTGCTCTCCTCCCAAGAAGTAAGCGTCTTCAGATTTCCTGGCCACAGTCTGCATCTGCAGTAATCTTTGCACCTAGAAATACAAAGTCTGTCACGGCCTCCACATTTTCTCCCTCTATTTTCCAGTTGTCAATCATTCTTGTTGCCATAATCTTGGTTTTTTTGATGTTTAGCTGCAACCCGGCTTTTGCGCTTTCTTCTTTCACCTTGATTAGAAGGCTCTTCAGCTCCTCCTCGCTTTCGGCCATCAGAGTGGTGTCATCTGCATATCTGAGGTTGTTAATGTTTCTTCCAGCAATTTTCACCCCAGCTTTGCATTCATCAAGCCCCGCACATCGCATGATGTGTTCTGCATACAAGTTAAAAAGGTTGGGTGAGAGTATGCAGCCTTGCCGTACGCCTTTCCCAATCTTGAACCAGTCTGTTGTTTCCGTGGTCAGTTCTGACTGTTGCTACTTGGTCCTTGTACAGATTCCTCAGGAGAGAGACAAGGTGGCTTGGTATGCCCATCCCACCAAGAACTTGCCACAATTTAGTATGATCCACACAGTCAAAGGTTTTAGAATAGTCAATGAAGCAGAAATAGATGTTTTTCTGAAACTCCCTGCCTTTCTCCATTATCCAGGGTATTGGCAATTTGGTCTCTCGTTCCTCTGCCTTTTCTGAACCCAGCTTGAACATCTGGCAACTCTCGCTCCATGTATTGCTGGAGTCTTCCTTGCAGGATCTTGAGCATTACCTTACTGGCATGAGAAATAAGGGCCACTGTACGGAAGTTGGAGCAGTCTTTTGCATTTCCCTTTTTTGGTACGGGAATATAAGTTGATTTTTTCCAGTCTGATCGGCCATTCTTGTGTTTTCCATATTTGCTGGCATATGGCATGCATCACCTTGAACTATTTACTATTCCTGAATTCTGTGGAAATGCACAGAATGCGGAAAGCTTTCTTTCTTATCTTTAGTTTTATCTGGGAGATGGGCAGCATACAAATACAACAAGCAAATATTTATTTATCGTGTCAGGAGCGAACCAAAACAGTTGTATTGCATTAAAAACAAACAAACATACAAACAAAACACAAAGTTTTCAGGCTTTGTATTCTTTTTTTTTATTTATCGTGTCATCAGCAACCAGACCATTGTATTACATTTCTAACAACAAAACAAAACAAAACAAACAGATAAAAATTTTTTTGCCAACTTGGTAGTTGATTAAATGTCCTTTGACCAGTATCTGGCCACTTGGAGTGCCTCTGGTGTTGCCGCAAGAAGGTCCTCCAGTGTGCATGTGGCAGGGCTCAGGTTGCATTGCAGCAGGTGACCTGTGGTTTGCTCTTCTCCACACTCGCATGTCGTGGATTCCACTTTGTGGCCCATTTCTTAAGGTTGGCTCTGCATCTCGTGGTGCCAGAGCGTAGTCTGTTCAGCGCCTTCCAAGTCGCCCAGTTTTCTGTGTGCCCAGGGGGGAGTCTCTCAGTTGGTACCAGCCATTGATTAAGGTCCTGGGTTTGAGCCTGCCACTTTTGGACTCTCGCTTGCTGAGGTGTTCCAGCGAGTGTCTCTGTAGATCTTAGAAAACTATTTCTTGATTTAAGTCGTTATGTGCTGGCTGATACCCAAACAGGGGGTGGGCTGAAGATTTATTATTTATTTTATTTATTTTGAACATTTCTTCCCCACCCTTCTCAACCCCTGGGGGGACTCAGGGCGGCTTACAATTGGCAATAATTCAATGCCGCATCATAAAATACAGAATACAGAATAACAAATATAACAATTACCATGAACATTAATAAATAAAGATTAAAACAGTATACTTACACTCTGATTAGCTATTGCCCGTCTGGTGGCTGTTTAGCTAGCCATCTACTAATGATTACTCCGCTTAACTTATCCAAATCCTCTTCCATGCCATAGTCAAACATTATCAATTGTCCTTTAACCTGATTGCCCGAAGGCCTGGTCCCACAGCCATGTTTTAACCTTTTTTCTAAAGGTGAGGAGGGATGACAATGACCTAATTTCCCCAGGGAGCAAATTCCGCAGGCGGGGGGCCACCACCGAGAAGGCCTGTCCCTCGTCCCCGCCAAGCGTGTTTGAGACAAAGGCAGAGCCGAGAGCAGGGCCTCCGAGGTGGACGTAGAAGGAGATACGTTCGGACAGGTACGCTGGACCGGAGCCGTATAGGGTTTTATAGGTCAGGACCAGCACTTCGAATTGTGCTCGGAATTGGATCGGCAGCCAGTGGAGCTGGCGCAGCAGGGGGGTGGTATGCTCCCTGTATGATGCTCCGGTGAGTAATCTAGCTGCCGCCCGTTGGACTAATTGCAATTTCCGAACAGTCTTCAAAGGCAACCCCACGTAGAGCGCGTTGCAGTAATCTGTTCGGGATGTGACAAGAGCGTGGACCACCGTAGCCAGATCCAACTTCCCAAGGTACGGGCGCAGGAGTTTTAACTGTGCAAAAGCTCTCCCGGCCACCGCCGAGTGTAACCCCATCCAACACAGGCTGTAACCCTATGCCCTGTTCGGCCTTGCGACTGACCAGTAGGACCTCTGTCTTGTCTGGATTCAATTTCAATTTTTTAGCTGCCTTGGTCCTTTCACTATTGGCTGCTACTCCCTAGCAGATGTCAGGTGGTGTAATACCGGCTAAACAGTGTAATTTCTCCAAATAAATAAAACAAATAAAGAAAAAATAAATTATAATAATAAGTTAAATAAATAATAAATCAAATAATAAATTAAATGATAAATTAAATAATAAAACAAACAAACAAATAAGAAAATAATAATTTTCTTTGAACCCCAAATCTTCATTTCTATTCTGTCTATCCTGTCTTTATCATGTTAAACTTGCTTTGCAAATTGATTAATCTTTTTGTTGCTTTTTTGTTCTGTTAAACTGTCTGGGCTATTAAATTGCTGCCCATAAAAGAAATGGCTCATTCATGAATGAAGTTCTTTGAAGTCTGAAGTGCTCAAAAGATCAACTTCCTGCCCCAGAATGTGTATGATGAGTTAATTCCCCGCTGTCTGAGTAGGTCTGCCACTTCTTAATGGCCTCGACTTTTAAAAGCAGTCCAGCATGCAAAAAATTAACAGGTGATATACTCTTTTTATATTCCAGTAAGAAAAAACTGTACCTGCTTAATTCCTGTATGTGGGGCTGTTGTCAAAAGCACAGCAGCAGGGATAGTAAGAAAGCAGAGGGCTCTACTTTTGACGGGCAAATTCCTTCTCTTTTTTGGTGTAAAGCATTCTTTTTGTGTGCCTAGCTCTAGAGACACAGAAGAGTAAACTCTCCTCTATGGGTAATTCTTCTCTCTTCCCCTCCCCTCCCCAAATGTGCTTTATTTCCAACAGGTCTCCTTTTCAACGACATCTACTCAGCCTCCAAATTCGCTGTGGAAGGTTTCTGTGAGAGTCTGGCTCTGCAGGCTCTGAAATTTGGGATCAAGTGAGTATTAGGATTGGGCTTGACAAATATAGTGGCTGGGATTGCCTTACCAGTGAGAAGGGGTTGCAATAGAGCAGTGTTTCTCAACCCGGGAGTCGGGACCCCTGAGGGGGTCGTGAGGGGGTGTCAAAGGGGTCGCCAAAGACCATCGGAAAACATAGTATTTTCTGTTGGTCATTAGGATTCTGTGTGAGAAGTTTGACCCAATTCTATTGTTGGTCGAGTTCAGAATGCTCTTTGATTGTAGGTGAACTATAAATCCCAACAACTACAACTCCAAAATGTCAAGGTCTATTTTCACCAGACTCCACCAGTGTTCACATTTGGGCATATTGAGTATTTGTGCCAAGTTTGGTCCAGATCCATCATTGCATGAGTCCACAGTGCTCTCTGGATATAGGTGAACTATAACTCCCAAAGGTCAATGCCCACCAAACCCTTCCAGTGTTTTCTGTTGGTCGTGTGTGCCAAGTTCAGTCTAAATCCATCGCTGGTGGAGTTCAGAATGCTCTTTGATTATAAGTGAACTATAAATCCCAGCAACTACAACTCCCAAATTACAAAATCAATCCTCCCCCCAACCCCACTAGCATTCACATTTGGGCATATTGGGTATTTGTGCTCAATTCAGTCCAGTGAATGAAAATCCATCCTGCATATCGGATATTTACATTACGATTTATAACAGGTATCAAGTAGCAACGAAAACAATATTATGGTTGGGGGTCACCACAACATATGGAACTGCATTAAGGGGTCACAGCATTAGTAAGGTTGAGAACCACTGCAATAGAGTTTGTTATCAGGCTACTGAGAGCCAAGGGAATGGCGTAATTAGAGCAGTGGTTCCCAAATTTAGTCCTCCAGGTATTTGCAGGGGCGGCTCAACCCATTACGCAAAGTAAGCATTCGCAGTATAGTTGATTTTGCCCAGGGGCACTCTTGAGGCGCTCTTGGGGGAAAAGAGACCTTGACATATGCGAGTTGTAGTTACTGGGATGTATAGTTCACCTACAATCAAAGAGCATTCTGAACTCCACCAATGATGGAATTGAACCAAATATGGCACACAGAACTCCCACGACGAACAGAAAATATATATCAGTGATTGGTTGGGGGGGGGGGGGGGCCAAAATACTGTTTGCTTACCGTTGAAAATTACCCAGGGCCGCCTCTGCTCAAAAGTGTTGCCTTTCACACACAGAGGCCATAAAGGTCAGCTCCTAGGCACTTCCCTCCATACATTTTAGGAAGTAGACCTGAAGTACCAACTTCATCTTCTATCGGTTAGTCACTAAGACAGTGGTTCTCAACCTGGGGTCCCCAGATGTTTTTGGCCTTCAATTCCCAGAAATCCTAACAGCTGGTAAACTGGGCGGGGATTTCTGAGAGTTGTAGGCCAAAAACATCTGGGGACCCCAGGTTGAGAACCACTGCTCTAAGAGGTTACAAGATTCCTTTGCACACTAAAAAGAGAGCAGCAATCCAATAAATGTAGATAACAATAGATAACAATCATTAAAAGCATATTCAGATTACAGTGCAGACCAATTAAATAAATGAGATTGATTGAACAAAGGGTTCTTTAACTAAAGTTTCTACGTGCCAGCAGAATTTCTGGGTCTCCTTGTGGAGAGAAAAAGCGGGGTATAAATAATAATAATAATAATAATAATAATAATAATAATAATAATAATAATAATGTGCATGTAGATTGATCTCTTCATTGGATAGTCCAAAGGTCCTCTCCTTACCATGTGCATGTGTGCACGCTTGCGCTTTCAAACCGTTTGTGGATTTACGACGACAACGGCCCTCCAGTCTTGCATGCCGCTTCTTTGCTCTGATGTTTATTTATTTATTTAGAGTTTTTATACCCCGGTCTTCTCAACCTCTGAGGAGGGACTCAGGCCAGCTAACAACACAAGATTCAATACAATAAGAAAACATTATAAATCATCAATATAAAAACATTAAAATACAATTATACAATTCATACAGGTTATAGCAAAAATCAGTTCGTCCAAAAGAATCACAAATTTATCCCCATCCGCCAGCAAGGTCAACAGTCATTGACTCAGTCGTCACTCTGCAAATGCAGTATCCCAAAGCCATGTTTTTACCAGCTTTCTAAACGTCAGGAGGGAGGAGGCAGATCTAATCTCCATCGGGAGGGAGTTCCAAAGCCGAGGGACCACCACCGAAAAGGCCCTGTCCCTCGTTCCCACCAAACGCGATTGCGAAGGTGGTGGGACCGAGAGCAGGGCCCCTCTAGAAAATCTTAATAACCTTGATGGTTCATAGGGGATAATCCGTATAGCTTGTACTCACATACCCTGGTATTCCTTGTATCCCCAACTCATGTAATGATCAAGCCTAACACATTTTGCTTTCAATATCAGTGGAATCTGGTGCCTTAAGAGCATTTAGGCTTCTTTACTCTCTTCTAGGATACTATATTTACTATTAAAAACTCAAGCCACACCAGTTACCTCCCATCCCATCCCATGTAGGGATCCACAGGTTGAGATCCACTGAAGTAGAGGAATCTTTCTATATATCGAAAAGTATGTGGCTGTGTTAAATCTAGGTTAAATCTAGGCTTATTCTACTTACATTGTTCGGTGTCGGTTACTGGTAGAGAAATGGTTGAAAAAGGAGGGGAATTAATTGAGAGCAGAGATCGAAACTGGTTACTGTTGTAGAATGCATTTCCAAGAAAGTTGAGCCCTTTAGGGAGCTATAGTCCAGAAAAGTCATGAAAAGACAGATTCTGAATTATGATATAGTTTAACTTATTGGGTGGGTGAATGTGTTGCTCTGTGTGTTTCACAGCTGAAGTTGTCAACCCAAGATCGAATGGCCACTGTAGCTTATGAGAACTCTAATCTGCGCATTCAACAACTTGTTGTGTTCATTAATTCTAGACAGAATAGTCGCAAAGCAGAAATATCATCCCTGGATGCCAGAGGCCTATTTGCTGTCAGATTCCTGGGTGGCTAGGCTTAATCGTGGGTTGGCTGTGGTGTGGGGAGGGGACATAGAGAAGGAACAACTTCCAAAATCACCTTCTTCTTTCATTCCACAGCATCAGTCTGATTGAACCTGGGCCAGTTATAACAGAGTTTGAGAGGAAGCTTTATGAAGAAGCAGCCAACATGGATCTCTCTGGATTAGATAAAGACACACTGGATATATTTCAAGGCTTCTACATGTCCTACTCCAAGGAGGTCTTCACCGCATTGGGACAATCTCCAGAGGAAGTGGCAGAGGTAGGATGCCTTTTAGCCCACAGAAAGCAGCAGACAGACAAGTGCTGTAATGTTAACCACGGTCAATAGGTTGTTTACTGTGTTGTTGTAGGTTTTTTCGGGCTATATGGCCATGTTCTAGAGGCATTCTCTCCTGACGTTTCACCTGCATCTATGGCAAGCATCCTCAGAGGTAGTGAGGTCTGTTGGAACTATGAAAATGGGTTTATATATCTGTGGAATGACCAGGGTGGGACAAAGAACTCTTGTCTGCTGGAGCTATGAATGTTTCTACTGACCACCTTGATTAGCATTTGATGGCCTGGCAGTGCCTGGGGCAATCTTTTGTTGAGAGGTGATTAGATTTCCCTGATAGATAGTTTGTATGTTGTGTTTCCTCATCAGCTTCCCTATGCGGTCAGTGGTTCCCTTGATGTATGGCAAGAACATTTTTCCTCTGGGTGGATCTTTGTCTTGACTCTCGTAGCTTGTTCTCAGTCTCACAGCTTTTCGGATGTCTGAGGTGGAGCATCCATTGGCCTGTAGAGCCCAGTTTGGGTGGTTCAGTTCATCTTGGAGGAGGTGAGGTTCGCAACGACCACCATGTCAGACTACACAGAGAAGCCATTGAAATCCACAAGCATGTGGACAATTTCAACAGAAAGAAACCATGAAAATTAACAAAATCTGGCTACCAGTATGAAAAAACTCCAACAGCAAAACAACAGAGGGAAAACAATCAAGGACATCCAATCACCTCTTAACAAAAGATTGCCAGGCCATCAAATGCTAATCAAGGTGGTCAGTTGAAACATTCACACCTAGCTCCAACAGACAAGAGTTCTTTATCCCACCCTGGTCATTCCATAGATATATAAACCCATTTTCCTAGTTCCAGTAGACCTCACTACCTCTGAGGATGCTTGCCATAGATGCAGGTGAAATGTCAGGAGAGAATGCCTCTAGAACATGGCCATATAGCCCGAAAAACCTATAACAACCCAGTGATTCTGGCCATGAAAGCCTTCGACAATAGGTTGTTTACTCTTCCAATACCTTGGGGCAGGGGAATGGGATGCACTGTTTGGAGGAAGTGGCTGACTGGAAATCTAAATAAGATCATTACTCTTAAGGCAGGTGTCATTATGCAACACTTCACTGTCCCCATTAGTTTGGTTTTATAATAGCAAGCAGTGTGTACCAGAATTTGTTGGTCTATATCAGGGGTCCTCAAACTATGGCCCGAGGGCCAGATACGGCCCTCCAAGGTCATTTACCCGGCCCTTGATCAGGGTCAACCTAAGTCTGAAATTACTTGAAAGCAGACAACAACAACAACTGGGTTGTTGTAGGTTTTTTCGGGCTATATGGCCATGGTCTAGAGGCATTCTCTCCTGACGTTTCGCCTGTATCTGTGGCAAGCATCCTTAGAGATAGTGAGCCTTCGACAATACAACAACAATCCTATCTCATCAGCCAAAAGCAGGCCCACACTTCCCACTGAAATACTAATAAGTTTATATTTGTTAAAATTGTTCTTCATTTTAATTATTGTATTGTTTTTAAGTGTTTTCTGCACTACAAATAAGATATGTGCAGTGTGCATAGGAATTCATTCATGTTTTTTTTCCAAATCATAATCCAGCCCTCCAACACTTTGAGGGACTGTGACCTGGCCCTCTTTTTAAAAAGTTTGAGGACCCCTGGTCTAGAGGCATTCTCTCCTGACGTTTCGCCTGCATCTATGGCAAGCATCCTCAGAGGTAGTGAAGTCTGTTCCAACAAAACCCTACAACAACCCAGTGATTCCGGCCATGAAAGCCTTTGACAATATATTAAGCAAAAAAACCTCACTGCCTCTGAGGATGCTTGTCACAGTAAAGAACACCAGCAAAAAAGTGGAAGGAGGGATGGCTGAACAGTATTCCAGAAAAAATGCCATGGTATTATGGCAGGAGAGATGTGAATTTCTCAGGCACTTCGATGTAGTTGCTGATGGGGAATCTTAATATATATGAAAGGCTGATGAATATTTTTTAGTAAACAGAAACTGAAGATAGAAACCATTTCAGGAAAGGGCGCTACTTCTTGCGAAACTGAGTAGCAGCTGAGGTGGAAGATGCATGAAGTCAGTGGGTGATCACTGAGCTGTTACCATCTGTTTGGTGGACTGAATTGCAGAAAGTAAAAGTGAGAAAGCATGCATATGCTTTGTAAGCCCGTCTGAGACTTCGAAACATACCAGAGAAACAGGGAAGTGAGTGTGTGCAGAGTCCAGTTTAATTATACTGGAAACCAGAATGAAACAAGAGAGATAAGAAAGAAAAAGATACTTCAGAACCCAAGGGAGGTTAAGACAACCCCCTCCTTTATTTATTTTTATCATCAGAAAAAGCTGATTTTACTTTGTCAAGCTTTTCATATTTGGTCACTGACTGATTAATGAGTAAGGTTTTTTATTACTGGCACAAGCCAGTCAAGGTGGTCCCAGTGGTGATCGGCACACCGGGTGCAGTGCTTCAATACCTTGGCCTGCACTTAAACACAATTGGCGTCGACAAAATTACCATATGCCAGCTGCAGAAGGCCACCTTACTGGGATCTGCACGTTTAGGTTGTGCATTTAAATGTGATCATGCTTTAGGTTGCGCATTTAAATGTGATCATGCTTACATATTTGAATTGTTCTTTGTTTGTTTTAAATCTGTTTTACTGCAAACTGCCTCCTTCCCCAGTCTTGGGAGAAAAGAATAAAAACTCATAATAAAACAAGAGCCATACCATCTGGTAGCAACTTTGGGAACATTAGAGAACTCCATCCAGGACTGGCCACAACATGATAGGCCACGTAAACTCCACCTTGAAATTCTTGACTGCAAGCTATGTACACTGTAAAAATTTCAAACAGATAATAGAGCAGCATATTCATTGTTAACGTTTGTGCAAGAGTATCCTTGTGTGTTTCAAAGTTTGCACAAGGAATCATGTGGCTTTTGGAGTTACACCTGTAGTATAGTTTTTGAAATTATCATACAAACAAGATGTAGTCCAAGACTAATTTTGTAGAACAGAATTGAAGAATGTCCTTGTACTATTACAGACACTTCCTAATTTGATGGGTGTTCCAGTGGGATTATGTTTGTTTTTATTTGGTTTTTTTTAACATTAAATATTTTTAATTTCTAATATACACATTTAACAAAAAGAAAAATAATAAAACATCTATAAATTGTATTGTTATTGTTTTGCTGTTGTTGTGTTGAGGCCTTGGCCTTTGTAAGCCGCATCGAGTCCTGCGGGAGATGCTAGCGGGGTACAAATAAAGTTTAATAATAATAATAATAATAACATATATAAACATATAATTTCTTAAGTAAATAATTTTTATTGAAGTAAAAAAATTGAACAACACAGACATATCAACATACAAGACAAACATCCAAACACACACATATTAAAATGTCTACTACTACTATAACTATAATTGGTGGCTAAACACCTCCATTTATGTATACTAAATTCTTACGTACTTATCAAAGCCTAATTTCGTAATATGTATTTGCCACTGCCTGCCTGCCTGCCTACCTACCTGACCCAGACACAAAGACAAATTTTACCCCTATCCCACCACCCTCTACCACCCTATGACGCAATACATCTACATACATATAGATTCCCCCTTAACTTCCAGGATCTTCAAGCAAACATATATTTAATTTCGTTCCTAACATATCTTAAATTACTAGTTGGCCTGTAGCCTACATTGTCGTCACTTCGGGATTCTTCTTTCCTTTCCATTCTAACAATATTTATAATTATTATTCTTTAAAAAGTTTATGAACTTGTTCCAATCAGTGCCATCAACTGTTATTCTATTCTTCCTTATTTTCTGTGTTAACAAGTCCATATTCATAATATCCATGGTCTTATTAATCCACGAATTAAAGATTGCTGTATCCTTATTTTTCCATAAACGGGCAATGCTTATCCTCGCCTCATTTCTTAATGTTTCCTAATATGTATAAAATATTTGTTCCTAATTATGCTATTTCCTCCACCCTGTTGTATTTACTTCCTGTCCTTTGGTTGAAGACAATCAACCCAAATCTATATAAATAAAAATGTAATGTTTGTTTGTGGGATTAACATAACTTAAAAACCACTGAATGAATTGACGCCAAATTTGGACATGATACACCTATCAGGCCAATAAGTGACCATCACTCATAAAAACACTGAAAAACACAGCGGGACTTAAAAGGCCAAAAAAAGCAAAAAGACACTACAGCACATGCACAAAAACTACTCCCCCTAGCAAACAAAGCACACAATAGCATAGCCACACTTTCTTCTGGACTACAGCTCCCAGCATCCCCTAGACCAGGCCCTTTAGGAGAGGAGGACGATCCAAATGCACTGCTTCCAAGCTACAAGCTTTCTTCTCCTTGGATTCCTTTGAGAGCATCCCATTCCCTGCATATTTCCAATTTTCTATTCCTGGACTGGAGCTCCCAGTAATCCTCAAGGTAAATAGATTAGATCAGGGGTCCTCAAACTAAGGCCCGTGGGCCACATGCGGCCCATCAAGGGCATTTCTCCGGCCTGCACAGCCTGGCCTGGCCTTGTGCAAAGCCCCTCGCCGCTTGCATCAGCGGCGTTTCTCTCTCTCTCCCTCTGGAGTGGGGTTGCGCCGGGCCAGGAGGAGGAGGAGGAGGCAGAGGAGGAGGAGGAGGAAGAGGCAGCGGAGGAGGAGGCGGCGGCGGCTCTGGCACAAGCCAGTCAAGGTGGTCCCAGT
>NW_026845477.1:137048329-137126372 GCF_025583915.1 Anolis sagrei ordinatus | reverse complement strand
CAAGCTCTAGAGATGCAAGCAGGGCCTGTACTGGAGAACACTCTGGAGATCAAGGAGTTAGACGTGACCAGCGAGGAGTCAATTCGGCGCTGCGTTGACAGCATCCCTCACCGCAGAGTGGATGTTCTTGGTATGAAACTTTTCTCCTGGTAGCTAAAATTCCAAGAGAAGCCACTCTTACTGTAAGATAAGCTGGCTTTGATCATGCCAAAGTTCAGCTGCATCACAAATGGGGCACTCCATGGAGCAGATGTGATATTTGGCAATTATCTGGTCTGCCAATCCCAGGATGCTCAATCCACTTTTCTCTTCCATGGTTCCCCTACACTTTAGCAGCAGAGAAACTATTTTGAATTATGGGATAGAGTTGATAAGAGACTGTAACCATGATTTCCAAGAAGAGGGAAGGATGAGATGAGGTAATGCTTTCCTGTCAAGTGATTGTCATCAAGATCAGTGTGAGGTTGCTGGCAATTGCAGAAGGATATGTTAATCTTTAGGTTGTGTGTAAATGAGTGTGTGTGTGTGTGTGTGCGTGAGAGAGAGAGAGAGAGAGAGAGAGAGTCACATTGCCAGGGCTCTGCCTCATTTAGGTAGAGATGAACCAAACTTCCAGTTTTATCAAACAGTTTAATTAAAACAGCACTTACTTACTTGCTGGCTGTTTTAATAGACCAAAATAACCATGATTGCCAAGAAGAGGGAAGGATGAGATGAGGTAACGCTTTCCTGTCAAGTGATTGTTGTGTGTAAATAAGTGTGTGTGTGTGTGTGTGTGTGAGAGAGAGAGAGGGTGTGTCACATTGCCAGGGCTCTGCCTCATTTAGGTAGAGATGAACCAAACTCCCAGTTTTAATAGACCAAAATATAAAACATAAAGATAGCACTCAGCCACAGAATAAACAAAAACTGATAGCAAAAGCTACACTGTAGTCAACCAGTCCAGTGGTCAAACGCCGAGAGTTCAATAAACAAAGTCCAGGGATCAAGAGTCTATACCAGGGGTCCTCAAACTAAGGCCCGGGGGCCAGATACGGCCCTCCAAGGTCATTTACCCGGCCCTTGCTCAGGGTCAACCTAAGTCTGAAATGACTTGAAAGCACACAACAACAACAACAATCCTATCTCATCAGCCAAAAACAGGCCCACACTTCCCATTGAAATACTAATAAGTTTATATTTGTTAAAATTGTTCTTCATTTTAATTATTGTATTGTTTTTAAGTGTTTTTTTGCACTACAAATAAGATATGTGCAGTGTTCATAGGAATTCATTCATTTCTTTTTTCAAATTATAATCAGGCCCTCCATCAGTTTGAAGGACTGTGACTGGCCCTCTGTTTAAAAAGTTTGAGGACCCCTGGTCTATACCATAGTCAAAAGCAAGTCCAAAGGTTCAAGGTTCCAGGTTCCAAGATTACAGGAGACAGGTCAGGATACCAAAAATCCAACAGACCTGGGGGAAAAACCAGCAGCATCCACCACCAAAATATGACAATACTTTTCTCCCGAAGATCATTTCCAAGGCTCGCTCCTTATATCCACAAACACCCAGCTGCAACCTATCTCTTGCATACCTCCACCCTTAATTGCTTTCACCCATGAACTCTTATTTACAGATTACTAAACCCTTTAGAATACTTACATTAACCCTTCCATCACCAAGCACCATTAACTGCAGAACATATGACAGAGAGAGAGAATGAGGTTAAAAGAGAGCCCACAGTAGAATAAATGAAGGGTGCCTGTGTAATGACTACTCCTGCTCCTGCCCTACTCAGTCCCCTCTTTGGTCCAGCTTGGCTGTCTCTGATGAGTTTGATGGGAATCCAAGGGTCTCCTGGACTGGAGAACAATTCCTTCCTTCCTGGGCTACTTCAGGCATATATAAGTGATGGAAATTATGTGACCTGTCTTTCTGCCCCAAGTCTTTTTGGTTAGGTGGCCCAAGAGCCTACCCAGATTTCCTTCTGCCAGAAATAAATTGGTCCCCTTTAAAGAGATTATCACAAATTATGATTGCCTCCATGAGCAGTTCTATGCCAAAAGGAGTCAGGGTGGAGCTTGCATTAGTGCAAGAACAGAAACATTTAGTTATTCTGATGTTATTGGACTTGCAAGCCCTTACAACCCTTGGTAGTCTGGGCAATGGTGAGGAAAGCTGGGTGTTGCAACTCCGCAAGATCTGAAGTGCTTCATTATTTTGTGTGTACACGTGTCTGGTATTATTGGTTGCTGTTGTTTCCCAAATGAGAAATCACTTCCAGTTTTGAAAGAATGTCAAAATAATGTATTTTGGGTGGCAGTGCAGTCTCGGGCATGTGGTGGCAAAATTTTGTCTCAGAACGCTGCCCAGACTGACACATTTTGTCTCCAATCTGATTTCTCATCTGTATGCCTCAGCCTGAGCTGTGATCGCTCCAACCAACCTTTACACCATTTTACATCCATGTCTCATTTTCTAGCTCTCCATTGAGCCATTTGGACATATCCAGGCAACGGAAATGCTAAGAGATGACTAATCTTTTTAGCAGCTTGACTGTCTGAGGCAATCCAGGCAGCTTCTTTTATCACATAAAAGCCCATGTGTGAAGAGAACTTAGACAAGTTTTTTTTAATTACAGCTCCAAAGATTCTTCCCATAGCTGACAGGGGCTTGTGGAGGATTCTGGATTTTAAAGTACCGTATATTCTGGCATATAAGACTACTTTTTAATCTAAGAAAATCTTCTCAAAGTCAGGGGTTGTCTCATACGCGGGAGTTGTTTTATACGCGGGAATAGCCTTATGCATGGGAGTCGTCTTATATGTGGGGGTAGTCTTATACACTGGGGGTTGTCCCATAGAGTGGGTGCTGAAACTTCCAATCCGGATTGGAGAATCTGTGGTTGCTGCATATTGTGGGGGGAGCTAAAAAATGGCAGTGGCCACGTTCCGTCCATATGCAGCGACTGTATGAAAGCATTAAGGGCGACACTGTACAAGTACGGTAGAAGAAAATCCATTCATCAGGATTCGTAAACTTAATGCGGTCCCAATGGGGAGGTGAAGGGGCGCCCCACAGGGAAGGTGTAAGTGAAGGGTGGAGCAAGCTGCAGGCGTCCAGGGCGCCCAGGGTATGGAAAAAAGAGATAGAGTGGCTCTGGGCCCAGAAAAACACAAATCTTTTACCTGTCTGGCCTGCCATTGTATCCTCTTACCGTACCTCCTCCTCTGCCTCTGTTAGGGTTCAGCCTGTGTGTGAACCTGAACCTGATTCTCTGATTGTATTTCCTGATGCCAATGAAGATGTTGATTCTGAGGGCAATGTAGAAGATGAGGGTTTGTGTAGTGAAACTCCCACTCTTAGCTCTCCAGAGAATCTGACACCTGGTCTCTCTAATGAGGATATGAGAGGGCAGATTTGGCAGAGCAGGGAGAATCTCAAAGTTTACGAATGTCAGCTAGACTGAGAGAAATGCAAACAAAGCGAGCAGGCATGTCACGTAACAGATTTCTTGGCCTTAAGAACCTCGCGCCTGGATGCATCTTCAGACCAGGCATAGTTCCAGATTCAAGCATCATCCTTGGCAGGTCTCCTGATTCCAGTGGCCTTATTCCTAAGAGGCTTCCTAGTTGCTTCAAGTACGGTCAGTGGATTGCTAACAGGTTCCAGGATTTAGCAGTGTTACTGTGGGTTTTTGATCTTGTTCATGGACATTTCTTGTTGCTGATTTTTACTGTGGCTTTTTACCTTGCATATTTCCTCTATTTTTGTACTCATCTTTCTTCAATAAAAAAGGATTGTTTTTCCTAAAGTCAAGTGTGGTGGATTGTGGTCTGAGGGTCCAGTTTCCTGCTCTGGGTTGCAACAGCCTCTCAGATCTCGCTCTTGAAGACTGCAGTGAAGTGGTGCAGGTGCGCATGTGCGAGATCTGAGAGGCAGAGAAGGAGAGACAGTAATAGGAAAATTAGGGGTAGTCTTATACGGCGAGTATATCCCAAACGCTATATTTTAACTGGAAAAGTTGGGGATCGTCTTATATGCCAGAATATACGGTAACTTTCCCAATCTTAGCAATAAAAGATATATTTGTGTATGTGTCCTTCCCTCAGTTGGCAGTCCCCAAATTCCATATGATGGAACCATGGTTGTTAAAGTGGGGTAATAATGGTATAATCGCATAATGTGAATAGGCCTATGGTATTTGTGGGGAGAGAGTTACAAGATGGGTCTCCTTCTCTTTTTCTCTCTGTGGGTATACCCACACTGGGAATACTCACTTTCTTTTGCTTACCATTGCTAACCTATTGCTATCTCCTTTTGCAGTGAACAATGCAGGACTGGGCATGATTGGTCCAGTTGAAAGCCAAAGCCTGGCTTCAATGCAGCACCTCTTTGATGCCAACTTCTTTGGCTTGGTACGTCTTGTCAAGGAAGTCTTCCCTGACATGAAGAAACGAAAGGAGGGACACGTGGTAGTGATGAGCAGCGTCCTGGGTTTGCAAGGTGAAATTCAGCTATGAGGGGATGGGGTTTGTTACGGTGTCTTCTAGACAGCAAACATTAACTGGCTGGGAGGAGGAGGAAAGTGGAAATGCACAAAGCAGGGATAATCTTTCCTTTATTTACTGTGTATACTCGAGTATAAGCCGACCCGAATATAAGCCAAGGCACCTAATTTTACTACAAAAAACTGGGAAAATGGATTGACTCGAATATAAGCCGAGGGTGGGAAATGCAGCAGCTACTGGTAAATTTCAAAATAAAAATAGATACCAATAAAATTATATTAATTTAGGCATCAGTAGGTTAAATGTTTTTGAATATTTACATAAAACTGTAATTCAAGATAAGACTGTCCAACTCTGATTAAACCATTATTCTAACCTTCTTCAATGTAAATATGCTTACATGTCCTCCAATAATAATAAATAGAGTAAAATAATAATAATAATAATAATAATAATAATAATAATAGAGTAAAATAATGGAATGTAATAATAACAATACAGTAGAATAATAAATGTAACAATAACAATAATAAAGTAATAAATGTAATAATAATAACAACAACAAAGTAAAATAATAAATAACATTGACTCGAGTATAAGCCAGGGAAGACTTTTTCAGCCTAAAAAAAGGACTGAAAAACTAGGCTTATACTCGAGTATATACAGTATTTATTTATTTCAAACATTTGTACCCTGTTCTTCTCAACTCAAGGCGGCTTACAACTGGCAACAATTTGATGCCGGCACATACAAGCAAAACAATATAACACACATTAAACATTAGATAAAACATTAAGTTATAAAATATCAATTTATTTATTTATTTGTTTGTTTACTATATTTGTATACCGCCCCTCTCAGCCTTCTGGCAACTCGAGGCAGTTTACAAGGCAAAATTCAATGCCACTAAGAACACAATTACAATATAAAACATCAACATCACTAAAATCATAACACTGTAATAAAACATAAGTCAATAAATACTCAGTCCCATCATGTAGTTATTCCGTTCTTATGTCCGCGACTCGAATAGCCATGTGTTAAGTTTCTTCCGAAATGCTAGGAGCGAAGAAGCCGATCTGATCTCCCTAGGAAGGGCGTTCCATAGCCGAGGGGCCACCACTGAGAAGGTCCTGTCTCTCGCCCCTGCCAGCCGTACTTGTGATGATGGTGGGACCGAGAACAGGGCCTCTCCAGGCGATCTTAAAGTCCTTGAAGGTTCATAAGGGAGATTCGTTCAGACAGGTAAGTTGGGCCAAAATAGGAAGATCATTACACCCCTGGCACTTTGAATTGTGCAAATTGGCAGCCAGTGGAGCTGGCGCAACAGAGGAGTTGTATGCTCCCTGAGTGCCGCTCCAGTTAGCAACCTGGCTGCCCAGTTGGACCATTTGAAGCTTCCGGACAGTCTTCAAAGGCAACCTCACGTAGAGAGCATTGCAGTAGTCTATACAGGATGTAACAAGTGCATGGACTACCATGGCCAAGTCAGACTTCCAAAGGTATGAGCGCAGCTGGCACACAAGCTTTAACTGTGCGAATGCTCCCCTGGTCACCGCCGAGACCTGAGGTTCCAAGCTCAGCGATGAGTCCAGGATCACACCCAGACTGCGAACCTGCATCTTCAGGGGGAGTGTGACCCTATCAACACATTTTAAAACATTATTAACAACAATATATGTATTGTCGAAGGCTTTCATGGCCGGAATCACTGGGTTGTTGTAGGTTTTTTCAGGCTGTATGGCCATGGTCTAGAGGCATTCTCTCCTGACGTTTCGCCTGCATCTATGGCAAGCATCCTCAGAGGTAGTGAGGTCTGTTGGAACTAGGAAAAGGGGTTTATATATCTGTGGAATGACCAGGGTGAGACAAAGGACTCTTGTCTGCTGGAGCTAGGTGTGAATGTTTCAACTGACCACCTTGATTAGCATACAATGGGCTGACTGTGCCTGGAGCAAACTTTTGTTGAGAGGTATAGATGTCCCTGCCTGCTTCCTCTCTGTTGTTGTGCTGTTGCAATTTTAGAGTTTTTTAATACTGGTAGCCAGATTTTGTTCATTTTCATGGTTTCCTCCTTTCATGGTTTCCTCCAAGTGTTTTGGACTTCAGCTCCTACAATTCTTAACAGCCTACTCCAGTCCAGGAGAGAATGCCTCTAGACCATGGCCATACAACCCGAAAAAACCTACAACAACCCAACAACAATATAATCACATCCCAAGTCCAATTCAGCATCCAGAGACCCAGTCCAAAGCCTTAGTTCTCATGAATCATTACAATTACTGTTAAGGCTGCTACCCAAATGCCTGGTCCCAAAACCATGATTTGAGGTTTTTCCTAAAGGAAAGGAGAGATGGAGCACACCTAATTTCACTGGGGAGTGTGTTCCACAGATGGGGGCCCACCAGTGAGAAGACCCTGTCTCTTGTCCCCACCACTCACATTTGCAAGAAGGGTGGGATTGAGAGCAGCCCCCCCCCCCCCCCCCCCCCCGGATGATCTTAGACTCCGAGGCGGATCGGAGAGGGAGATACATTCGGACAAATAAGCTGGACCGGAACCGCAAACCTTATAAATTATGGGCTGTTGTTTTTCTCCCATTTAACTAAATTAAGTCTGACTATGCTTGGCAACATCTTTTCAAGGACTCTAGTGGAGGAAGAGTTGTCTTCAGTTTTGCTGAGATCCTTTTCAATGGAGTTGCCAAAGATTGAATCTGGTATCTTCTGTGTTTGAGCCATATGTTGTTCTGTCACATTCCTCCCACTCCTGCTTACTAGAATAAGGTTACTTATTTTGAGATAACCCTCTAAAACCTTTGTACAGCACTTCATGTTAGTCCTCAGCCTGCCAGTTTTCTGTTTTTAAACCTCCAGATTGGTTTCTCTAGGAAAAACATGTTATTTGCCAAAACTTCCACTGTTCATAGGTAATCTCTAGATAAATAGGTTTTCCTGAATTATTCTGCCAGATGGAAAATAAAATATTCCTTACGCTAACCCATCTTTATTCCCACAAAAAACCTCCTGTTAATTAGGAATGCAAGATAAGCCACAAGTAGAGGTCACAACATTTGTCAAGGGTCCCTCTTGTGAAGCCCCCTCCACACACACCAGCCCTCACTCTGGTCACTTCTGCTTCCTAGGGTTGCAGAGAAGGGACTTACGCCCCTTCCACAAAACTATATAAAATCCACATTAAATTGGATTATATGGCAGTGTGGACTTAGATAACCCAGTTCAAAGCAGATAATAGGAAAATACTCAGTCCCTTAGGGTCATGATAGGAAGGGTGCCATTTGTCTATTGGGCAGTATTGATCTGTCCTAATTTCTCACAGGGCGACTTCGGAGCCCCCAGTGGCGCAGTGGGTTAAACCCCTGTGCTGGCAGGACTGAAGACCGACAGGTTGCACATTCGAATCCAGGGAGAGGCGGATGAGCTCCCTCTATCAGCTCCAGCTCCTCTTGCGGGGACATGCAAGAAGCCTCCCACAAGGATGACAAAAACATCAATTCATCCGGGCGTCCCCTGGGCAACGTCCTTGCAGATGGCCAATTCTCTCACACCAGGAGCGACTTGCAGTTTCCCAAGTTGCCCCTGACATGACAAAAAAAAAAAACAAAAAAACCATAACAATAATTATATTTCAGGCTTCTTCCACACAGCTGAATAAAATCCCACATAATCTGCTTTGAACTGGGATATATGGCAGTGTGGACTCAGGTATTCCAGTTCAAAGCAGATATTGTGGGTTATTCTGCCTTGATATTTTGGGTTCTGTGGCTGTGTAAAAGGGCCCTCAGTCTTGTGATATTGTGTCTTGCCTTTGTGATATTTGATACGTCCCTTTTGTTGAGTCAAAACATCAGTAATGTTTACACCAGGAATAGGAAGCCTGTTGACCTTCAAATGTTCCCTTAATCTCCTGTAATCTATAGCTACGTCAATTTTATTTATCGTGTCAGGAGCAAACCAAACAGTTGCATTTTTTAACAAACAAACAAAACACTACGTTTGCAAACTTGGTAGTTGATTAAATGTCCTTTGACCAATAGTTGGTCACTTGGAGTGCCTCTGGTGTTGCTGAAAGAAGGTCCTCCATTGTGCATGTAGCAGGGCTCAGGTTGCATTGCAGCAGGTGGTCATTGGTTTGCTCTTCTCCACACTCTCATATCGTGGATTCCACTTTGTAGCCCCATTTCTTTTGGTTGGCTCTGCATCTCTTGGTGCCAGAGCGCAGTCTGTTCAGCACCTTCCAAGTCGCCCAGTTTTCTGTGTGTCCAAGAGGGAGTCTCTCATTTGGTATCAGCCATTGATTGAGGTTCTGGGTTTGAGCCTGCCACTTTTGGACTCTCGCTTGCTGTTCCAGCGAGTGTCTCTGTAGATCTTAGAAAACTATTTCTTGATTTAAGTCGTTGGCGTGCTGGCTGATACCCAAACAGGGGATGAGCTGGAGATGTCACTGCCTTGGTCCTTTCATTATTGGTTGCTACTTCCCGGTGGATGTAAGGTGGTGAAACACCGGCTAAACAGTGTAATTTCTCCAGTGGTGTAGGGCGCAGAAACCCCGTGATAATGCTGCATGTCTCATTAAGAGCCACATCCACTGTTTTAGCGTGGTGAGATGTGTTCCACACTGGGTATGCATACTCAGCAACAGAGTAGCATAGCACAAGGGCAGATGTCTTCACTGTGTCTGGTTGTGATCCCCAGGTTGTGCCAGTCAGCTTACGTATGATATTGTTTCTAGTGCCCACTTTTTGCTTGATATTCAGGCAGTGCTTCTTGTAGGTCAGAGCACGGTCCAGAGTGACTCCCAGGTATTTGGGTGCACTGCAATGCTCCAGTGGTATTCATTCCCAGGTAATCCTCAGAGCTCAGGATGTCTGTTCTTAAGGTGAAAAGCACATGTCTGTGTTTTAGATAGATTAGGAATCAGCTGGTTTCCCCTGTAATAGGCAGTAAGAGCACCTAGAGCAGTGGTTCTCAACCTGGGGTCCCCAGATGTTTTTGGCCTACAACTCCCAGAAATCCCAGCCAGTTTATCAGCTGTTAGGATTTCTGGGAGTTGAAGGCCAAAAACATCTGGGTACCCAGGTTGAGAACCACTGACCTAGAGCTTCAGAGAGCTTCTGTTCACCATCTCAAAGCTCCCTGCTTGAGCAGTAATGGCACGATCATCACCATAGATGAAACTCTCTGTCCCTTCTGGCAGTGGCTGGTCATTTGGGTAAACATTGAACATTGATAGAGCAAGCACGCTCCCTTGAGGCAGGCCGTTCTTCTGTTTTCACCACGCTACGTCGATTGATGCAATGGAAGTTATAGTCCAAAATATATAGCGGCACAGTGTGGACCAGGCACGGGCAAACTTTGGCCCTCCAAGTGTTTTGGACTTCAACTCCTACAATTCCTAACAGCCTACTCCAGTCCAAAACACCCGGAGGGCCAAAGTTTGCCCATGTTTTGTTGTAGACAGTGCTGAGTTAGATGAACAAGACACCTGGCTCAGTAGAAGGGCTGCATTAAAGATTAGGAGGTTTTTATTTTTAGTATTACATTCAGAGGCTGCCAAGCTGCCAATCTCTGGTCAATGTTAATTGGTGGCAGAAGATGCATCAAGGTTTCAAACTGATTGCACAGCCTTATCTGACATTTCAACCTGGACCTTTTTGAATGCAAAGTATGTGCTTCCATGCTAAGCGGCTTCTTTGCTACAGGGTAAAAAGAAATCAAGACACATTATGCAAGCAAGCCTAGCCTTGCATCGTAAGGAAAGGAACTGCAAGGAAGGAAACTGAAGATAACATTATTGGTGCAGAAAATTATTCCTGGTACCATAGAGGCATATTAATGCATTTATCCAACAAGGTGTTTAGCTAAATTTGAGTCTTTACACTAAATTAAGGGTGGGCTAAACACAACCACTAAGCACTCTTCTAGGTGCTGAGGCCCCTCATCAGTCCCCTAACACTCCCACCTCTTCCCATTAAAAATGCAGTGAAGTATTGAGAAATGTGTACCCTAAACTGTACAGAATCCCCCCTACACACAAAAAAAAAAACCATGAAAAAAGAAGAAAAAACTGCAAGCATTTGAGAATACCATATTAGCCAAAATACTTTTGTTTTCTAATGCAGCCATTCTAAAATTATTGATAAGAAGAGATGTAACTTCACTTCCTGTTGCTGTTTTGATAGTGGTTGCAGAAGGAATATGAGGCATTTGGTTTTGGTGTCTTGTAAAGAATGGGTCAGGAGGGGAACATTTGATCTCTATACAGTTGCCCACTCTTGAACTATTTTGTTGTTATTGTTCATTCGTTCAGTCGTCTCCGACTCTTCGTGACCTCATGGACCAGCCCACGCCAGAGCTCCCTGTCGGCCGTCACCACCCCCAGCTCCTTCAAGGTCAGTCCAGTCACTTCAAGGATGCCATCCATCCATCTTGCCCTTGGTCGGCCCCTCTTCCTTTTGCCTTCCACTTTCCCCAGCATAATTGTCTTCTCTAGGCTTTCCTGTCTCCTCATGATGTGGCCAAAGTACTTCAACTTTGTCTCTAGTATCCTTCCCTCCAGTGAGCAGCCGGGCTTTATTTCCTGGAGGATGGACTGGTTGGATTTTCTCGCAGTCCAAGGCACTCTCAGTACTTTCCTCCAACACCACAGTTCAAAAGCATCTATCTTCCTTCGCTCAGCCTTCCCTAAGGTCCAGCTCTCACATCCGTAGGTTACTACAGGGAATACCATGGCTTTGACTAGGCGGATCTTTGTTGCCAGTCTGATGTCTCTACTCTTTACTATTTTATCGAGACTGGACATTGCTCTCCTCCCAAGAAGTAAGCGTCTTCTGATTTCCTGGCCACAGTCTGCATCTGCAGTAATCTTTGCACCTAGAAATACAAAATCTGTCACGGCCTCCACATTTTCTCCCTCTATTTTCCAGTTGTCAATCATTCTTGTTGCCATAATCTTGGTTTTTTTGTTTAGCTGCAACCCAGCTTTTGCGCTTTCTTCTTTCACCTTGATTAGAAGGCTCCTCAGCTCCTCCTGGCTTTCGGCCATCAGAGTGGTGTCATCTGCATATCTGAGGTTGTTAATGTTTCTTCCAGCAATTTTCACCCCAGCCTTGCATTCAAGCCCCGCACATCGCATGATGTGTTCTGCATACAGGTTGGGTGAGAGTATGCAGCCTTGCCGTACACCTTTCCCAATCTTGAACCAGTCTGTTGTTCCGTGGTCAGTTCTTACTGTTGCTACTTGGTCCTTGTACAGATTCCTCAGGAGAGAGACAAGGTGGCTTGGTCTGCCCATCCCACCAAGAACTTGCCACAATTTATTATGATCCACACAGTCAAAGGCTTTAGAATAGTCAATGAAGCAGGAATAGATGTTTTTCTGAAACTCCCTGCCTTCTCCATTATCCAGCGGATATTGGCAATTTGGTCTCTCGTTCCTCTGCCTTTTCTAAACCCAGCTTGAACATCTGGCAACTCTCGCTCCATGTATTGCTGGAGTCTTCCTTGCAGGATCTTGAGCATTACCTTACTGGCATGAGAAATAAGGGCCACTGTACGGAAGTTGGAGCAGTCTTTCGCATTCCCCTTTTTTGGTATGGGGATATAAGTTGATTTTTTCCAGTTTGATGGCCATTCTTGTGTTTTCCATATTTGCTGGCATATGGCATGCATCACCTTGAACTATTTACTATTCCTGAATTCTGTGGAAATGCACAGAATGCGGAAAGCTTTCTTTCTTATCTTTAGTTTTATCTGGGAGATGGGCAGCATACAAATACAACAAGCAAATATTTATTTATCGTGTCAGGAGCGAACCAAAACAGTTGTATTGCATTAAAAACAAACAAACATACAAACAAAACACAAAGTTTTCAGGCTTTGTATTCTTTTTTTTTATTTATCGTGTCATCAGCAACCAGACCATTGTATTACATTTCTAACAACAAAACAAAACAAAACAAACAGATAAAAATTTTTTTGCCAACTTGGTAGTTGATTAAATGTCCTTTGACCAGTATCTGGCCACTTGGAGTGCCTCTGGTGTTGCCGCAAGAAGGTCCTCCAGTGTGCATGTGGCAGGGCTCAGGTTGCATTGCAGCAGGTGGTCAGTGGTTTGCTCTTCTCCACACTCGCATGTCATGGACTCCACTTTGTGGCCTCATTTCTTAAGGTTGGCTCTGCATCTCGTGGTGCCAGAGCACAGTCTGTTCAGCGCCTTCCAAGTCGCCCAGTTTTCTGTGTGCCCAAGGGGGAGTCTCTCATTTGGTATCAGCCATTGATTGAGGTTCTGGGTTTGAGCCTGCCACTTTTGGACTCTCGCTTGCTGAGGTGTTCCAGCGAGTGTCTCTGTAGATCTTAGAAAACTATTTCTTGATTTAAGTCGTTAGTGTGCTGGCTGATACCCAAACAGGGGGTGGGCTGAAGATTTATTATTTATTTTATTTATTTTGAACATTTCTTCCCCACTCTTCTCAATCCCTGGGGGGACTCAGGGCGGCTTACAATTGGCAATAATTCAATGCCGCATCATAAAATACAGAATATCAAAGATAACAATTAAACATGAACATTAATAAATAAAGATTAAAACAGTATACTTACACTGTGATTAGCTATTGCCCATCTGGTGGCTGTTTAGCTAGCCATCTACTAATGAATACTCTGCTTAACTTATCCAAATCCTCTTCCATGCCATAGTCAACATTATCAATTGTCCTTTAACCTGATTGCCCGAAGGCCTGGTCCCACAGCCATGTTTTAGCCTTTTTTCTAAAGGTGAGGAGGGATGACGATGACCTAATTTCCCCAGGGAGCAAATTCCACAGACGGGGGGCCACCACCGAGAAGGTCCTGTCCCTCGTCCCCGCCAAGCGTGTTTGAGACAAAGGCAGAGCCGAGAGCAGGGCCTCCGAGGTGGACGTAGAAGGAGATACGTTCGGACAGGTACGCTGGACCGGAGCCGTATAGGGTTTTATAGGTCAGGACCAGCACTTCGAATTGTGCTCGGAATTGGATCGGCAGCCAGTGGAGCTGGCACAGCAGGGGGGTGGTATGCTCCCTGTATGATGCTCCGGTGAGTAATCTAGCTGCCGCCCGTTGGACTAATTGAAGTTTCCGAACAGTCTTCAAAGGCAACCCCACGTAGAGTGCGTTGCAGTAATCTATTCGGGATGTAACAAGAGCATGGACCACCGTGGCCAGATCAGACTTCCCAAGGTACAGGATCACTCCGAACCTGCGTCTTCAGGGGGAGTGTAACCCCATCCAACACAGGCTGTAACCCTATGCCCTGTTCAGCCTTGCGACTGACCAGGAGTACCTCTGTCTTGTCTGGATTCAATTTCAATTTGTTTGCCCTCATCCAGACTGTCACAGCGGCCAAGCACCGGTTCAGGACCTGGACAGCCTCCTTAGTAGCTCCAAATAAATAAAACAAATAAAGAAAAAATAAATTATAATAATAAGTTAAATAAATAATAAATCAAATAATAAATTAAATGATAAATTAAATAATAAAACAAACAAACAAATAAGAAAATAATAATTTTCTTTGAACCCCAAATCTTCATTTCTATTCTGTCTATCCTGTCTTTATCATGTTAAACTTGCTTTGCAAATTGATTAATCTTTTTGTTGCTTTTTTGTTCTGTTAAACTGTCTGGGCTATTAAATTGCTGCCCATAAAAGAAATGGCTCATTCATGAATGAAGTTCTTTGAAGTCTGAAGTGCTCAAAAGATCAACTTCCTGCCCCAGAATGTGTATGATGAGTTAATTCCCCGCTGTCTGAGTAGGTCTGCCACTTCTTAATGGCCTCGACTTTTAAAAGCAGTCCAGCATGCAAAAAATTAACAGGTGATATACTCTTTTTATATTCCAGTAAGAAAAAACTGTACCTGCTTAATTCCTGTATGTGGGGCTGTTGTCAAAAGCACAGCAGCAGGGATAGTAAGAAAGCAGAGGGCTCTACTTTTGACGGGCAAATTCCTTCTCTTTTTTGGTGTAAAGCATTCTTTTTGTGTGCCTAGCTCTAGAGACACAGAAGAGTAAACTCTCCTCTATGGGTAATTCTTCTCTCTTCCCCTCCCCTCCCCAAATGTGCTTTATTTCCAACAGGTCTCCTTTTCAACGACATCTACTCAGCCTCCAAATTCGCTGTGGAAGGTTTCTGTGAGAGTCTGGCTCTGCAGGCTCTGAAATTTGGGATCAAGTGAGTATTAGGATTGGGCTTGACAAATATAGTGGCTGGGATTGCCTTACCAGTGAGAAGGGGTTGCAATAGAGCAGTGTTTCTCAACCCGGGAGTCGGGACCCCTGAGGGGGTCGTGAGGGGGTGTCAAAGGGGTCGCCAAAGACCATCGGAAAACATAGTATTTTCTGTTGGTCATTAGGATTCTGTGTGAGAAGTTTGACCCAATTCTATTGTTGGTCGAGTTCAGAATGCTCTTTGATTGTAGGTGAACTATAAATCCCAACAACTACAACTCCAAAATGTCAAGGTCTATTTTCACCAGACTCCACCAGTGTTCACATTTGGGCATATTGAGTATTTGTGCCAAGTTTGGTCCAGATCCATCATTGCATGAGTCCACAGTGCTCTCTGGATATAGGTGAACTACAACTCCCAAACTCAAGGTCAATGCCCATCAAACCCTTCCAGTGTTTTCCATTGGTCATGGGAGCCAAGTTTGGTTCAAATCCATCGCTGGTGGAGTTCAGAATGCTCTTTGATTATAAGTGAACTATAAATCCCAGCAACTACAACTCCCAAATTACAAAATCCTCCCCCCAACCCCACTAGCATTCACATTTGGGCATATTGGGTATTTGTGCTCAATTTAGTCCAGTGAATGAAAATCCATCCTGCATATCGGATATTTACATTACGATTTATAACAGGTATCAAGTAGCAACGAAAACAATATTATGGTTGGGGGTCACCACAACATATGGAACTGCATTAAGGGGTCACAGCATTAGTAAGGTTGAGAACCACTGCAATAGAGTTTGTTATCAGGCTACTGAGAGCCAAGGGAATGGCGTAATTAGAGCAGTGGTTCCCAAATTTAGTCCTCCAGGTATTTGCAGGGGCGGCTCAACCCATTACGCAAAGTAAGCATTCGCAGTATAGTTGATTTTGCCCAGGGGCGCTCTTGAGGCGCTCTTGGGGGAAAAGACCTTGACATATGCGAGTTGTAGTTACTGGGATGTAGAGTTCACCTACAATCAAAGAGCATTCTGAACTCCACCAATGATGGAATTGAACCAAATATGGCACACAGAACTCCCACGACGAACAGAAAATATATATCAATGATTGGTGGGGGGGGGGCAGCCAAAATACTGTTTGCTTACCGTTGAAAATTACCCAGGGCCGCCTCTGCTCAAAAGTGTTGCCTTTCACACACAGAGGCCATAAAGGTCAGCTCCTAGGCACTTCCCTCCATACATTTTAGGAAGTAGACCTGAAGTACCAACTTCATCTTCTATCGGTTAGTCTCTAAGACAGTGGTTCTCAACCTGGGGGTCCCCCGATGTTTTGGCCTTCAACTCCCAGAAATCCTAACAGCTGGTAAACTGGCTGGGATTTCTGGGAGTTGTAGGCCAAAAACATCTGGGGACCCCAGGTTGAGAACCACTGCTCTAAGAGGTTACAAGATTCCTTTGCACACTAAAAAGAGAGCAGCAATCCAATAAATGTAGATAACAATAGATAACAATCATTAAAAGCATATTCAGATTACAGTGCAGACCAATTAAATAAATGAGATTGATTGAACAAAGGGTTCTTTAACTAAAGTTTCTACGTGCCAGCAGAATTTCTGGGTCTCCTTGTGGAGAGAAAAAGCGGGGTATAAATAATAATAATAATAATAATAATAATAATAATAATAATAATAATAATAATGTGCATGTAGATTGATCTCTTCATTGGATAGTCCAAAGGTCCTCTCCTTACCATGTGCATGTGTGCACGCTTGCGCTTTCAAACCGTTTGTGGATTTACGACGACAACGGCCCTCCAGTCTTGCATGCCGCTTCTTTGCTCTGATGTTTATTTATTTATTTAGAGTTTTTATACCCCGGTCTTCTCAACCTCTGAGGAGGGACTCAGGCCAGCTAACAACACAAGATTCAATACAATAAGAAAACATTATAAATCATCAATATAAAAACATTAAAATACAATTATACAATTCATACAGGTTATAGCAAAAATCAGTTCGTCCAAAAGAATCACAAATTTATCCCCATCCGCCAGCAAGGTCAACAGTCATTGACTCAGTCGTCACTCTGCAAATGCAGTATCCCAAAGCCATGTTTTTACCAGCTTTCTAAACGTCAGGAGGGAGGAGGCAGATCTAATCTCCATCGGGAGGGAGTTCCAAAGCCGAGGGACCACCACCGAAAAGGCCCTGTCCCTCGTTCCCACCAAACGCGATTGCGAAGGTGGTGGGACCGAGAGCAGGGCCCCTCTAGAAAATCTTAATAACCTTGATGGTTCATAGGGGATAATCCGTATAGCTTGTACTCACATACCCTGGTATTCCTTGTATCCCCAACTCATGTAATGATCAAGCCTAACACATTTTGCTTTCAATATCAGTGGAATCTGGTGCCTTAAGAGCATTTAGGCTTCTTTACTCTCTTCTAGGATACTATATTTACTATTAAAAACTCAAGCCACACCAGTTACCTCCCATCCCATCCCATGTAGGGATCCACAGGTTGAGATCCACTGAAGTAGAGGAATCTTTCTATATATCGAAAAGTATGTGGCTGTGTTAAATCTAGGTTAAATCTAGGCTTATTCTACTTACATTGTTCGGTGTCGGTTACTGGTAGAGAAATGGTTGAAAAAGGAGGGGAATTAATTGAGAGCAGAGATCGAAACTGGTTACTGTTGTAGAATGCATTTCCAAGAAAGTTGAGCCCTTTAGGGAGCTATAGTCCAGAAAAGTCATGAAAAGACAGATTCTGAATTATGATATAGTTTAACTTATTGGGTGGGTGAATGTGTTGCTCTGTGTGTTTCACAGCTGAAGTTGTCAACCCAAGATCGAATGGCCACTGTAGCTTATGAGAACTCTAATCTGCGCATTCAACAACTTGTTGTGTTCATTAATTCTAGACAGAATAGTCGCAAAGCAGAAATATCATCCCTGGATGCCAGAGGCCTATTTGCTGTCAGATTCCTGGGTGGCTAGGCTTAATCGTGGGTTGGCTGTGGTGTGGGGAGGGGACATAGAGAAGGAACAACTTCCAAAATCACCTTCTTCTTTCATTCCACAGCATCAGTCTGATTGAACCTGGGCCAGTTATAACAGAGTTTGAGAGGAAGCTTTATGAAGAAGCAGCCAACATGGATCTCTCTGGATTAGATAAAGACACACTGGATATATTTCAAGGCTTCTACATGTCCTACTCCAAGGAGGTCTTCACCGCATTGGGACAATCTCCAGAGGAAGTGGCAGAGGTAGGATGCCTTTTAGCCCACAGAAAGCAGCAGACAGACAAGTGCTGTAATGTTAACCACGGTCAATAGGTTGTTTACTGTGTTGTTGTAGGTTTTTTCGGGCTATATGGCCATGTTCTAGAGGCATTCTCTCCTGACGTTTCACCTGCATCTATGGCAAGCATCCTCAGAGGTAGTGAGGTCTGTTGGAACTATGAAAATGGGTTTATATATCTGTGGAATGACCAGGGTGGGACAAAGAACTCTTGTCTGCTGGAGCTATGAATGTTTCTACTGACCACCTTGATTAGCATTTGATGGCCTGGCAGTGCCTGGGGCAATCTTTTGTTGAGAGGTGATTAGATTTCCCTGATAGATAGTTTGTATGTTGTGTTTCCTCATCAGCTTCCCTATGCGGTCAGTGGTTCCCTTGATGTATGGCAAGAACATTTTTCCTCTGGGTGGATCTTTGTCTTGACTCTCGTAGCTTGTTCTCAGTCTCACAGCTTTTCGGATGTCTGAGGTGGAGCATCCATTGGCCTGTAGAGCCCAGTTTGGGTGGTTCAGTTCATCTTGGAGGAGGTGAGGTTCGCAACGACCACCATGTCAGACTACACAGAGAAGCCATTGAAATCCACAAGCATGTGGACAATTTCAACAGAAAGAAACCATGAAAATTAACAAAATCTGGCTACCAGTATGAAAAAACTCCAACAGCAAAACAACAGAGGGAAAACAATCAAGGACATCCAATCACCTCTTAACAAAAGATTGCCAGGCCATCAAATGCTAATCAAGGTGGTCAGTTGAAACATTCACACCTAGCTCCAACAGACAAGAGTTCTTTATCCCACCCTGGTCATTCCATAGATATATAAACCCATTTTCCTAGTTCCAGTAGACCTCACTACCTCTGAGGATGCTTGCCATAGATGCAGGTGAAATGTCAGGAGAGAATGCCTCTAGAACATGGCCATATAGCCCGAAAAACCTATAACAACCCAGTGATTCTGGCCATGAAAGCCTTCGACAATAGGTTGTTTACTCTTCCAATACCTTGGGGCAGGGGAATGGGATGCACTGTTTGGAGGAAGTGGCTGACTGGAAATCTAAATAAGATCATTACTCTTAAGGCAGGTGTCATTATGCAACACTTCACTGTCCCCATTAGTTTGGTTTTATAATAGCAAGCAGTGTGTACCAGAATTTGTTGGTCTATATCAGGGGTCCTCAAACTATGGCCCGAGGGCCAGATACGGCCCTCCAAGGTCATTTACCCGGCCCTTGATCAGGGTCAACCTAAGTCTGAAATTACTTGAAAGCAGACAACAACAACAACTGGGTTGTTGTAGGTTTTTTCGGGCTATATGGCCATGGTCTAGAGGCATTCTCTCCTGACGTTTCGCCTGTATCTGTGGCAAGCATCCTTAGAGATAGTGAGCCTTCGACAATACAACAACAATCCTATCTCATCAGCCAAAAGCAGGCCCACACTTCCCACTGAAATACTAATAAGTTTATATTTGTTAAAATTGTTCTTCATTTTAATTATTGTATTGTTTTTAAGTGTTTTCTGCACTACAAATAAGATATGTGCAGTGTGCATAGGAATTCATTCATGTTTTTTTTCCAAATCATAATCCAGCCCTCCAACACTTTGAGGGACTGTGACCTGGCCCTCTTTTTAAAAAGTTTGAGGACCCCTGGTCTAGAGGCATTCTCTCCTGACGTTTCGCCTGCATCTATGGCAAGCATCCTCAGAGGTAGTGAAGTCTGTTCCAACAAAACCCTACAACAACCCAGTGATTCCGGCCATGAAAGCCTTTGACAATATATTAAGCAAAAAAACCTCACTGCCTCTGAGGATGCTTGTCACAGTAAAGAACACCAGCAAAAAAGTGGAAGGAGGGATGGCTGAACAGTATTCCAGAAAAAATGCCATGGTATTATGGCAGGAGAGATGTGAATTTCTCAGGCACTTCGATGTAGTTGCTGATGGGGAATCTTAATATATATGAAAGGCTGATGAATATTTTTTAGTAAACAGAAACTGAAGATAGAAACCATTTCAGGAAAGGGCGCTACTTCTTGCGAAACTGAGTAGCAGCTGAGGTGGAAGATGCATGAAGTCAGTGGGTGATCACTGAGCTGTTACCATCTGTTTGGTGGACTGAATTGCAGAAAGTAAAAGTGAGAAAGCATGCATATGCTTTGTAAGCCCGTCTGAGACTTCGAAACATACCAGAGAAACAGGGAAGTGAGTGTGTGCAGAGTCCAGTTTAATTATACTGGAAACCAGAATGAAACAAGAGAGATAAGAAAGAAAAAGATACTTCAGAACCCAAGGGAGGTTAAGACAACCCCCTCCTTTATTTATTTTTATCATCAGAAAAAGCTGATTTTACTTTGTCAAGCTTTTCATATTTGGTCACTGACTGATTAATGAGTAAGGTTTTTTATTACTGGCACAAGCCAGTCAAGGTGGTCCCAGTGGTGATCGGCACACCGGGTGCAGTGCTTCAATACCTTGGCCTGCACTTAAACACAATTGGCGTCGACAAAATTACCATATGCCAGCTGCAGAAGGCCACCTTACTGGGATCTGCACGTTTAGGTTGTGCATTTAAATGTGATCATGCTTTAGGTTGCGCATTTAAATGTGATCATGCTTACATATTTGAATTGTTCTTTGTTTGTTTTAAATCTGTTTTACTGCAAACTGCCTCCTTCCCCAGTCTTGGGAGAAAAGAATAAAAACTCATAATAAAACAAGAGCCATACCATCTGGTAGCAACTTTGGGAACATTAGAGAACTCCATCCAGGACTGGCCACAACATGATAGGCCACGTAAACTCCACCTTGAAATTCTTGACTGCAAGCTATGTACACTGTAAAAATTTCAAACAGATAATAGAGCAGCATATTCATTGTTAACGTTTGTGCAAGAGTATCCTTGTGTGTTTCAAAGTTTGCACAAGGAATCATGTGGCTTTTGGAGTTACACCTGTAGTATAGTTTTTGAAATTATCATACAAACAAGATGTAGTCCAAGACTAATTTTGTAGAACAGAATTGAAGAATGTCCTTGTACTATTACAGACACTTCCTAATTTGATGGGTGTTCCAGTGGGATTATGTTTGTTTTTATTTGGTTTTTTTTAACATTAAATATTTTTAATTTCTAATATACACATTTAACAAAAAGAAAAATAATAAAACATCTATAAATTGTATTGTTATTGTTTTGCTGTTGTTGTGTTGAGGCCTTGGCCTTTGTAAGCCGCATCGAGTCCTGCGGGAGATGCTAGCGGGGTACAAATAAAGTTTAATAATAATAATAATAATAACATATATAAACATATAATTTCTTAAGTAAATAATTTTTATTGAAGTAAAAAAATTGAACAACACAGACATATCAACATACAAGACAAACATCCAAACACACACATATTAAAATGTCTACTACTACTATAACTATAATTGGTGGCTAAACACCTCCATTTATGTATACTAAATTCTTACGTACTTATCAAAGCCTAATTTCGTAATATGTATTTGCCACTGCCTGCCTGCCTGCCTACCTACCTGACCCAGACACAAAGACAAATTTTACCCCTATCCCACCACCCTCTACCACCCTATGACGCAATACATCTACATACATATAGATTCCCCCTTAACTTCCAGGATCTTCAAGCAAACATATATTTAATTTCGTTCCTAACATATCTTAAATTACTAGTTGGCCTGTAGCCTACATTGTCGTCACTTCGGGATTCTTCTTTCCTTTCCATTCTAACAATATTTATAATTATTATTCTTTAAAAAGTTTATGAACTTGTTCCAATCAGTGCCATCAACTGTTATTCTATTCTTCCTTATTTTCTGTGTTAACAAGTCCATATTCATAATATCCATGGTCTTATTAATCCACGAATTAAAGATTGCTGTATCCTTATTTTTCCATAAACGGGCAATGCTTATCCTCGCCTCATTTCTTAATGTTTCCTAATATGTATAAAATATTTGTTCCTAATTATGCTATTTCCTCCACCCTGTTGTATTTACTTCCTGTCCTTTGGTTGAAGACAATCAACCCAAATCTATATAAATAAAAATGTAATGTTTGTTTGTGGGATTAACATAACTTAAAAACCACTGAATGAATTGACGCCAAATTTGGACATGATACACCTATCAGGCCAATAAGTGACCATCACTCATAAAAACACTGAAAAACACAGCGGGACTTAAAAGGCCAAAAAAAGCAAAAAGACACTACAGCACATGCACAAAAACTACTCCCCCTAGCAAACAAAGCACACAATAGCATAGCCACACTTTCTTCTGGACTACAGCTCCCAGCATCCCCTAGACCAGGCCCTTTAGGAGAGGAGGACGATCCAAATGCACTGCTTCCAAGCTACAAGCTTTCTTCTCCTTGGATTCCTTTGAGAGCATCCCATTCCCTGCATATTTCCAATTTTCTATTCCTGGACTGGAGCTCCCAGTAATCCTCAAGGTAAATAGATTAGATCAGGGGTCCTCAAACTAAGGCCCGTGGGCCACATGCGGCCCATCAAGGGCATTTCTCCGGCCTGCACAGCCTGGCCTGGCCTTGTGCAAAGCCCCTCGCCGCTTGCATCAGCGGCGTTTCTCTCTCTCTCCCTCTGGAGTGGGGTTGCGCCGGGCCAGGAGGAGGAGGAGGAGGCAGAGGAGGAGGAGGAGGAAGAGGCAGCGGAGGAGGAGGCGGCGGCGGCTCTGGCACAAGCCAGTCAAGGTGGTCCCAGTGGTGATCGGCACACCAGGTGCAGTGCCTCAATACCTTGGCCTGCACTTAAAAACAATCGGCGCCGACAAAATTACCATCTGCCAGCTGCAGAAGGCCACCTTACTGGGATCTGCATGCATTATTTGCCGATACATCACACAGTCCTAGACATTTGGGAAGTGTGATCCAATACAACAGCCAGCTGTGGACTCATCTTGTTTGCTGTGGACTCATCTTGTTGTGTTTCAAATAATAATAATAATAATAATAATAACAACAACAACAACAACAACAACAACAACTTTATTTATATTCCGCTCTATCTCCCCAGAGGGACTCAGGGTTGATTCCAAACATAAAAGGCAAACATTCAATGCCCGAATACAACAACAATACATCCATGCTAACAAAATTTATACAACCCAACATAAAAATATGAATGATAACTTAACAAACTAAAATTAAATAAAAAGCACAGCCTGTTATAACAGACATAAGACAAAACATCCAATATCAAATGGAAACATTGATTTCCCATTTCTTTGGGGTAAGCAGGGCACAGATACAGTTGGCAGCTATTAATCAGAGGTATAATAGTAGTATTACTGACTACTATTCCTCCTCCTTGTAAGCCAGAGAGCAAAGGTATGTCTTTCGCTGTTTTTTGAAAGCAGGGAGGGAGGGAGCCTTAGGAAGGGAGTTCCAGACGTGTGGGGCGACCACAGAGAAGGCTCTTTCTCTTGTTCCCACGAGCCATGTTTGGGACGGGGTGGAACTGAGAGGAGGACCTCCTCCGATGACCGCAGTGTCCGAGTTGGTCTGTAGAGGGAGATGCGGTTTGTCAAATAGTCTGGACCTAAGCCGTTTAGGGCTTTAAAGGTAAGAACCAGCACTTTTTTATTTAGCTCGGAAGCAGACTGGCAGCCAGTGGAGCTGCCGCAGCATGGGAATGGTTCTCTCCCTGAACTGCGCTCCAGTTAGTAACCTGGCTGCCAATCTCTGGACCATTTGAAGCTTGTTGGAACATGTCCTATGTTCCAACCATCTTGCTAGAATGCAGCTTGCTAATCCATGTTTCCACCAGAAGTGTCCTTGATCCGGTTTCACCCTACAATTTGACATAATGAGACAGCAGCCCACCATTCATTTAGTTTTTCCTTGACTAATGTTGTACATAACCAATAAAGTGTGCCTTTGTGTAAAGGACAGGTACAAACTCTTTTTAAAACTAACCTGTGTTATTAATGTTTTTTATATCCAACAGTAGCATTAACAACAAAAGTTAAATGTCCCTCAAAACATTTTAATTCCAGAGATACTGGAAGGCAGGTTTATTTATTTATTTATTTATTTATTTATTTACAGCTTTTATATTCCGCCCTTCTCACCCCGCAGGGGACTCAGGGCGGATTACAGTGTACACATATATGGCAAACATTCAATGCCAATTTTTGACATACAAACATATACAGACATACACAGAGGCTATTTAACTTTTTCTGGCCGCCAGGGGAGCTGTCGCTTTCATCGTCCATCTGCGACGCTGATGAAGCACTTCCGCATTCCCCGCATGCTTCCCCGCTGGAATGCTTTGCTGGAGTCTTCTTTATGGCCTCATAAATCAGTTAATTTAGCCTCCCCACACTTTAAGGTGGTACCTAATTTTCCTACTTGACAGATGCAACTGTCTTTCAGGTTGCAAAGGTCGACAACAGGCTACACAATTGGTTGGAAACCCACTCCAACCCGGGCTGGCTTCGAACTCATGACCTTTTGGTCAAAGTGATCTTAATGCAGCTGACACTCAGCCAGCTGCGCCACAATCCCGGTTCTATCGCCTTGCTCATATTGAAAACTTGACTTTAAACTTTACTCAGAAATATTATTGATCCTATACAACAGTCTTTATGTCTTGCTTACTAAATAATAACATGGTGGCCATGCTTGGCCTTAAGGTGGTTGTTTGCTGCATTTCTAACTGTGACGATGTGTAATTTTATTCTAATGGTTATGTGTTGTTTAAATAGTAGTTAATAAATGGTAAGTATGTAGAATTATATTTTGTTAGAAATGGTGGCTGGTTTGGCTTGAGCTGAGTTGCCATAGCAACGGGGGTGGAGCCAACTGTCACCTAGCTGCATGGCTGTTTGAAATAGGCAGTCTGTGACCGTTAGAGTTGCAGAGAAGACTGAAATCTCTGGTGGGAGATTCAGGGAACTAGTCTGTGACCAAAGAGTTACAGGAGAGGTAGTTGATCCTGTGGTGTGTGGAAAACCAGCAGGAATCCTATAGTTAGAGAACTATAGGGAAGACTGGTTCTTTAATATTAAGAATCAGGGTTTGGCTGTGAGCCAATATAGTTAGATAAGTCAGGTGGCTTATTCGTAGTAAAAGAACGCTTGTTGAAGAAAGATATATCTACTCAAAGAAACCTTTTGAAGTCTGTTTAGTACCTAAAGTTATTCAGGAAACCTTATCAATGTAACTAACTAAATCTGTGCCTCTGATGAAGTAACAATTGAATCTGTTATACTCCTGTTAAATAAATTTGTTACTGTTTTCCTCAAGCCTTGCCTGATACAGTTCCTCCTAAGTCAAACAGCCCTGCATAAGAAGTAAGACCAAATCAGGGACATTAAACGCTACGCTATCAAATAAGTAAATCCTTCTTTGTTAAACAGCTCCTAAGTTGATGCTGAGAATTACTGGGCTTCCTCACAAATTGGTGGCAGTAATTTTATGCTCCTTCACACTAACCTTGTCCATTATTTTCCTTCTCTGCAGCATACGATGAAAGTGATCACCTCTGACCAGCCTCCTTTTCGGTATCAGACCAACAGCCTCTATACTCCCATTACCACCCTCAAACACGCTGACCCCAGTGGGAACCTGCCTCTGAATGCCTTTCATCAGATGATCTTCCAGCACGATCGGCTTTTCAAAGCCAGCCTCAGCCTTCTCAAAATGCTCCAGTGGAGGAAGAGGCGGGACATGGATTATAACAAGTCCCCTTGAAAAGAGATGGACACCTCCACCTCTGAGACCTGTCATTCCCAGGATAGAGGACATGACCCACGTCCAGCTTCCTAAAGAGTTTAGCGTCAAGACTATCCATGGCTACAGGGACTGCATTCACACACTGGATGCAGAGGTAGCACTCTTATGAGGCAAGGAGCTGTCTCCTACCTCAGACACTATATTCTAGAAGATGTCTTACAGTGGAAGACTGCAGGCAGGCAGAACTGATCCCTGGGGCACAGCCTAATAGTAAGGCCATGCTTTATCATTTCCTTCTTGCCCAAGACCTCTTTCCAGGGTATTTTGTTCCACCTATGTCAAGGAGGGAGAATGGGATGCCATTTCAACATCAGTATCATACTACCACCACCTCAGGCAACAGAGCAGATACATTGTTGGCTCCTATGGAGAGATTCCAAATTCCCACCAGTAAATGAGCTCAAACAAAATCATCGTGTTGGAATGAAATATCCAAATGCTCTGCGTGTGACTTGCCTCAGCATTGGGTCACCTCTGATACTTCATTACCAGAAGTGACCTGAAGGATTATTTTGTGTAACCTGGGCAAGCAGTAAGAGTTGACTGGATGATAATTCCTGAAACCCCCCTTACAATTATATGTGTGTGTGTGTGTGTGTTTGTTTTTTTTTAGGGAGAGATGAGAATCAAAACCACAAACATCTTGAAAAAGGTCAATTCCCAGCCTTCCGCGTTCTAGCTGCCTACTTGAGCAGTTCCACACATTGTGCTGTATGCTGAGTTAGAATGAGATGCTGGCATACTGGGCTGTACCACTTTTGACTGCAGCATAACCTAGGTGTATCATATTTCTGAATGTTTCTTTATACAGGGTGAGGCAGCATAACTTCCTTTTTTAAAATGCGCGCCATTCAGTCGGTTGAAGACGTAGCAGAGCACTAGTGGTCTCGTTCGAGAGGCGGGAGTATGAAGTTTTGTCCTGACACAGTTCAGTCGCCATCATGCGTTGGAACAGTGAGGAGCGTGCTTTTGCCGTTGAGGCCTACTTTTCGAGTGGATGTTCTGTGATCGCAACCCAGCGCACCTTTCGTATTCGCTTTAATTTAACCCCATTGGCCCCTGTCCTGGACCAGAAATCAATTGTGACATGGGTCACTACATTCAGACAAACTGCAAGTGCGACAAGACGAAGAACTGGAGTCCCTCGGCCCATTAGATCACCTGAGAACATTGAGGCAGTGAGAGCTCCAATGTTACCATCACCACAGCGTTCTGCGCGCAAACATGCGTCTGCCCTTGGACTTTCCGATCGTTCTGTGAGGAGAATTCTTCATGATGATCTTCATTTCCATCCTTACAAGATGGCGATTGTGCAAGAACTTTCTGAGCGTGACTTCAATTCTCGGAGGAACATGTGTGAGGTTCTTCTCGAAGTCGTTCCTGAGGACACTATTGTTTTTTTTAGTGATGAAGCCCATTTTCATTTGTGTGGATCCGTCAACAAACAAAACACGCGCTACTGGGTTGACAACAATCCTCGAGAATTGCATCGAAGGCCTTTGCATTTGCCTAAAATCACAGTGTGGTGTGCAATTTCCTCAGCTGGAATTATTGGTCCCTGGTTCTTTGAGGAAAATGAAGTCGTAGTGACAGTGAATTCGGACCAGTATGTAAATATGTTACAGGAAAAAAATTTCCCACGACTAGATGGGTTGGACTTAGGGGACATTTGGTTCCAACAAGACAATGCAACTGCACATACTTCAAGAGCATCGATGGCTGTTTTGTGGGAACACTTCCCAGAGCGCCTCATCTCAATTAGGGGGGATTTGGAGTGGCCGGCCCGTTCTTCAGATTTGGCCCCTTGTGATTATTTTCTATGGGGTTTTTTGAAATCCCGTGTTTATGTGAACTGTCCAAGGACCCTACAAGATTTGAAGACCAACGTCCAGGAAGAAATTGCCAACATAATGCCTGCTATGCTGGAAAGAGTCATGACAAACGCCAGAAATCGGTTTACTCAGTGTATGGAGAATGGGGGATGTCACCTACCCAATTTGATCTTCAAAACTACGTAAAACCAAACTTTAGGTATGCGCCTACATTATATTAAAAAATTCTGATTCATACAATGGTTTTATTAAGTTTTGAAAAAAGGAAGTTATGCTGCTGCACAATGTATAAGCAAAAGAAAAAATATATATCCATGCTCTGTCAGCTTTGTAACTCAGCTGTGGCATCTCCTCCAAATCTAAAAGAGACACCACAGTGTGTGAACTCATGTGTTATGGTCTTGAATTGGACAATCTCCATCTGCTCCCTCGATTTACATCATGTGTTAAGTGACTCTCAGAATAGTTTTATGCATCTCTAAAAAAAATATATAACAGGGAGACATACTCCCAACGAGAGATGTGCAGAATTCCTGCTGTAAGCGATTTCTCAATTCTTGACCATTCCAGTTCACTCTTCAAGTGACCCTGAGAAGCAGAATTTAGATATGTTAATTTTAGGGACTTTTCCGGAATCCTCTAGGACTATGACATTGGAGATTCTAGATGGCCTGGACCACAAAATTAACTTTTTTCAGCTCTACTGCCAAGTAGAGTCCCAACCCTGTGCCAGCAGGACTGAAGACCAATAGGTCGCAGGTTCGAATCCGGGGAGAGGCGGATGAGCTCCCTCTATCAGCTCCAGCTTCCCATGCGGGGACATGAGAGAAGCCTCCCACAAGGATGATAAAAACATCAAATCATCCAGGCGTCCCCTGGGCAACGTCCTTGCAGACGGCCAATTCTCTCACAACAGGAGCGACTCCTGACACGACAAAAAAAAATATGTTGAAAAAGTAAAAACGGATGAAATAGTTAAGCACAATTTTTTTCCTTCTGAAAATGAAATTAAGGGACCAATAATGCAAGAAAGAAAAGGGAGCAGGGGGCAAAAAACGCAGGTAGAAAATGAAGACTGGGAGATTGGAGCAAGAAAACATGGGCAGGGGAGTAAGATACAATTTTTTGGTTTTTGAAACAACTTTGGAAAAGCAATGTAAACACAACTAAATAAAGCCAGAAGGAGGAGGGGAATGAGACCAACATGATGGAGGATGTTGAAGGAACACATTGACACAGCCTGCGCACTTGCACACAGTTGTGTAAACCAGAAAGTCACTAGTGCAGCAATATCTTCAAAAATTCCAGTTTATGCTGACGGGATTTTGTTTTGTTTTGTTTTTGTTTTTTGGCTGTATTGCAAGGGACTCAAAAGCCTATAATTTGGATTGGATAGTCTACAGACCTAGGGCATGGCTTCACAGCTAGTATAGCATGTGGAATGGTGTTTGGTGTATCCCAAACAGGCCCACATTAAATCCTCAGCTCTGACAGCAGTGACATCCCCTTGAGCTGTTAGTCTGACATGGATCTCACAGGTCTATGTGCAAAGGAGAGTAAGGAAGAGTTATATATTCTTACCTGAGCTCCCTAGATCAAGAGTAGCATGAAACTGTACTAAAACTGTACTTCAATTTTCCTGCTTCTTGGCAGGGGGTTGGACTGGATGGCCCATGAGATCTCTTCCAACTCGATGATTCTATGATTCTATGAAATGAAATGACCCTGAATAGGACTCTTTCATTTCTGCGATGGTTTCTTTTGCCCCCCCCCCCCCAGTGTCTTCAAACCTTCTTTCATTATGGATGGAATAAGGATGTAGAAACCTATGGAAAAGCAAACCAATTAGGCAATCTGAATTATTCCGCAGAGCAAGTATTCATATGATGCAGAGGGTTGGAAGAGGTGTTTCTTACCAAATCTAAAAGAATTTTAAGCTTTGACAAGACATGGCCCAGTCTTGCAATCCTGTTGCATGAATACTTGGAACTAAATCCTGTGCAGTTCAGTGGGACATTTTCCCAGTTGATGGTCTATGAATTACACTTAGTTTTGCACATTTCAATACGCAGTAGTCTGTTAAATAAATAGTTATTTACAGCAACTCCTTGCTTTGAATCTAATTGATATTTTAATAAAAAATCAAGTCATTTTCTATTTATCAAATATTTTCCACAAATACCTTGTGAGAAGGTATAATTTAGAATTTTCCACCTTTGTTGAAAAGATGTTATTCAGATGCTAGCAACAATATCGATATTACATAATTTTTAAAATGCATTACATTTAAATACTGGCATTGTCAATTTGTCATCTATCCTCTACAGCAGGGGTCCTCAAACTAAGGCCCGAGGGCCGGATACGGCCCTCCAAGGTCATTTACCCGGCCCTCGCTCAGGGTCAACCTAAGTCTGAAATGACTTGAAAGCACACAACAACAACAACAATCCTATCTCATCAGCCAAAAGCAGGCCCACACTTCCCACTGAAATACTAATACGTTTATATTTGTTTAAATTGTTCTTCATTTTAATTATTGTATTTTTAATATATCTTTATTAAGTTTTCCACAACATAAATTTAAAATCAATAAGAAGAGAAAAAAAAGTGCAGTAAAAAAATATACGAAAAAAAGAGAAAGAGGGAAAAAAAGATGAGATCTTTTCATGACTTCCCGAGTAACTTCTATGAGGTGTCATCCTTTTCCCTCTTCCTTAGACTTCTCTCTATTTCTTCTTAGGCCATTTTTTCTCTCTCTCATTCATTTGAGGTTAATTCCTATTATTTAAGTTAGTATCTTATATTTCTTATTTTTTAATTTTTTAATTATTGTATTTTAAGTGTTTTTTGCACTACAAATAAGATATGTGCAGTGTGCATAGGAATTCATTCATGTTTCTTTCAAATTCTAATCCGGCCCTCCAACACTTTGAAGGACTGTGACCTGGCCCTCTGTTTAAAAAGTTTGAGGACCCCTGACCTAGAGTGATGTTCTCCCAGGCAAAGTAGCAGTATTTTTAATTACAATTTTTCCATTTTTGCAGCAGTCTGGCAGCCCCAATTTCAATAAATGTGTATATCCAAGCAAGCAACAAAAATATCCCAGGTGAAAGTATAATATCACAGAGCTTGGAAAATATTTGGGTGGTACAACTCCTAGAATCTGCCAGCTAAAAGATTTTGCCAGCCAAAGCAATGTTGGGGATTCTGGGAATTGTTGCCCAAATAAATAACATTTCCAAGTTCCAAGTGCCCTTAAACAAAGATGTATGACAACTAGGCATTCTGGACCTAGTTGTCATACATCTAAAGTTGGCACTATCAAGCAGTAACGGATAAATTAAACCATCAAGGAAGCTTATTGTGAACCCACAGCAACTAGGGCTTGAAAACTGCTAACTAGAAAAGTTAGCAGTCACCTAACATCAAAGTATATTTATCATAATGCCCCCTGAAGTACCATCAGAGGTGTGCAAAAATTGTAGTGATGGGGCTTGCTGGTGATGCTTACCAGGTAGATTTTCTTTGTCGAAGGCTTTCATGGCCTGAATCACTGGGTTGTTGTAGGTTTTTTCGGGCTGTATGGCCATGGTCTAGAGGCATTCTCTCCTGACGTTTCGCCTGCATCTATGGCAAGCATCCTCAGAGATAGTGAGGTCTGTTGGAACTAGGAAAAAGGGTTTATATATCTGTGGAATGACCAGGCTGGGAAGGAAAGAAACAAGGACATCTAATCACCTCTCAACAAAAGATTGCCTCAGGCACTGCCAGGCCATCAAATGCTAATCAAGGTGGTCAGTTGAAACATTCACACCTAGCTCCAGCAGACAAGAGTCCTTTGTCCCACCCTGGTCATTCCACAGATATATAAACCCTTTTTCCTAGTTCCAACAGACCTCACTACCTCTGAGGATGCTTGCCATAGATGCAGGCGAAACGTCAGGAGAGAATGCCTCTAGAGACCATGGCCATACAGCCTGAAAAAACCTACAACAACCTAGATTTTATTTTTTGTTGCTGTGCCCAGCTGTATTTCTCAAGGTGAGGAAAATTCAAGGGCACCATCAGATGTCTCTGCACTCACTAGGGGCCCATAGCTGGATCCAATAAATTACACCTTGGTCATACAGCATACCAGACTGATTGGTTAAATGTTTGAATTTGCACGATTTTGAAACAAAAGGCAAAATTTCAGCACATTGGTTTGCATGTACTGGGAATGGCCTTAGAAGAAAATATTCCCCACAGTGCAAGAAGAGAGAAAGGGAAAAAATCACTTCCAAGGAGGCAATTTGTATCCACATTTTGTTAACTAATTTTTATTTCTTTTTAAAAATCAATCCCAGATTAGTAATTAGGGTTATTTCTTTAGCCTGCTATCTAACAACTAACTCATGCCTTTAGCCTGCCAAAAAAACAGCTAACCGAGATGTTACCATAGTATCAATTCTGCAGGATCTTAGAAATAGCACCCGGTTTTTATGGAATTGATTTCTGCAGTCCTGAAGCAATGTCCACTTTGAGTTCTATGAAGCCCCCTCATTTTGCTGTGACGGGGGAATACATGTTGCTTTACTAGGTTTCTTTTAAAATGTGTGACAATACTGTTGATGCAACATAGGGGGCCATGGGAGAGCTGTGTTCAAATTCCCTTTTTAGCCAAGACGTGGCACTAATGCTCTTGGAGCAACCACTGTGTTTTTCAGCTTCACAGGATAATTGTGAGAATTAAATAAAATGGAGAAATCCCTCAATAAAACAGCCTCGAGCATCTTGGAGAATAAGAAACATACTGGTTTAATAAACATACCATGCTTAGCGATATAAGTGTATTTTTGATGTGTCGGATCCTCAGCTGAAGGAGTTTTGTTTTCTGTTTCTAGTATTGTTGTTAAGCACTCTCCAACTTGTGACCCTATTTAGGGCTTTTTAGCAAATTCTATTCAGAGAGGGTTTGCCATTGCCGTACTCTAAGCTTGACATAGTATGACTTACCCACATATACCCTGTGGGCTGCCATGGCTGAGAAGGGATCTGAAACTTAGGACAACACTCAAGTAGCTATGTCATGCTCCTTCTGAAGTATCTTTTGACTTTTTGGGTTGTTGTAGGTTTTTTCAGGCTATATGGCCATGGTCTAGAGCTGGGGTCCCCAAATTATGGCCCACGGGCCACTTCCAGCCCGCCAAGGGCACTTATCCAGCCCGCGAAGGAGGAGCGCCCCCCCCCCACACATACACAGTGAGGCCCGATGGGCAGCGTGAGCCAGCCAAGGACAGCTGCTCCGCGTGGCCTACTTGCGCGTAAAGCACCTCGAGGTGCTTTACGCGTGAGTAGGCCGCGCGGGGCTGCTCCTCCCTTGGCAGGCTCAAGCTATCAGTCAGGCCCGATGGGCAGCGTGAGCCAGCCAAGGGCAGCTTCTCCGTGTGGTCTATCGGGCCCGAAGGGCAGCGTGAGCCAGCCAAGGGAGGCTGCCCCGGCGCTCCATGCAGTCATGCCGGCCACATGACCTTGGAGGTGTCTACAGACAATGCCGGCTCTTCGACTTAGAAATGCAGATGAGCACCACACCCCAGAGTCAGACACGACTGGACTTCATGTCAGAGGAAAACCTTTAACTAGGAAAATTGTGGAAGATCCAGGGTGGGAGAAAGAACTCTTGTCTGTTGGAGGTAGGTATGAATGTTTCAATTGGCTACCTTGATTACCATTTCATAGCCTGACAGTTTTTAGGGAGAATCCTTTGTTGAGAGGTGATTAGCTGGCCCTGATTGTTTCTTGTCTGGAGTTCCCCTGTGTTTGAGTGTTGTTCTTTATTTACAGTTATAATTTTAGAGTTTTTTTAAATACTGGTAGCCAGATTTTGTTCAGACTAGAAATAGGAAGATTTCCCATTCTCTGCTCCTGGAATTACTGCCTAAAGAGGGCTAGAAAGAACCCCCTCTAAGGGCCCTTCCACACAGCAAAATAAGATATGTGCAATGTGCATAGGAATTTTTTTATTGATTTTTTTTAAAAAAACTATAGTCCGGCCCTCCAACGGTCTGAGGGACAGTGAACTGGCCCCGGTTTAAAAAGTTTGAGGACCCCTGGTTTAATCAATTTGGTCAGTTGAAACATTCACACCTAGCTCCAGCAGACAAGAGTCCTTTGTCCCACCCTGGTCATTCCACAGATATAAAAACCCTTTTTCCTAGTTCCAACAGACCTCACTACCTCTGAGGATGCTTGCCATAGATGCAGGCAAAACGTCAGGAGAGAATGCCTCTAGACCATGGCCATATAGCCCGAAAAAACCTACAACAACCCAGTGTTATGTGTACTTTCCTTCTTTGATTATAAGCAGTAGGTATGTGCAATCCATGGTTCTAAAGCACTTACAAAACTAAAGTTCTGGTGGTGAAAACTAGGGGGCGCTGGTGCTTTGCTTCTACAGTGTTGCTAAAGTTGTGGTGGGGAAAATTTCAGAACTCTAACAAAACTTTCAAAATTTCATTATTATTTCATTATTGGTGATTTTTATGACAGAACCGATTAGGAACTGCCATTTACAATGAAATTTTGAAAGTTGCGTTAGAGCAGTGGTTCTCAACCTTCCTAATGCCACGACCCATTAATACAGTTCCTCATGTTGTGGTGACCCCCAACCATAAAATTATTTCCGTTGCTACTTCATAACTGTAATTTTGCTACTGTTATGAATTGTAATGTAAATATCTGATATGCAGGATGTATTTTCATTCACTGGACCAAATTTGGCACAAATACCCGATATGCCCAGATTTGAATACTGATGGGGTTAGGGGGTTGATTTTGTCATTTGGGAGTTGTAGTTGCTGGGATTTATAGTTCACCTACAATCAAAGCATTCTGAACTCCACCAACGATGGAATTGAACCAAACTTGGCACACAGAACTCCCATGACCAACAGAAAATACTGGAAGGGTTTGGTGGGCATTGACCTTGAGTTTTGGAGTTGTAGTTCATCTACATCCAGAGAGCACAATGATGGATCTAGACCAAACTTGGCACAAATACTCAACATGCCCAAATGTGAACACTGGTGGAGTTTTGGGGAAAATAGACCTTGACATTTGGGAGTTGTAGTTGCTGGGATTTATTGTTCACCTACAATCAAATAACATTCTGAACTCCACCAATAGAATTGGGCCAAACTTCCCACACAGAACTCTAATGACCAACAAAAAAGGTGTTTTCTGATGGTCTTTGGTAACCCTCTGACACCCCTCAACCCCCCCCCCCAGGGGTCCTGACCCCCCAGGTTGAGAAATGCTTGTTTAAATTCACCACCACAACTTTAGCAACACTGTAGAAGCAAAGCACCAGCGCCCCCTAGTTTTCACCACCAGAACTTTAGTTTTGTCAGTACTTTAGAACCTTATTTAGAACCATGGATTGTGCATGCCTAATAAGCAGTATTCACACTCTTGTTATGTGCCTCCAAGTCATTTCTGACATATGATGACCCCAAAGCAATCTTATCATGGTGTTTTCTTGGCAACATTTCTTTGACAGAGGAAGCTAAATCACCTTGTAAAACTACAGTTCTCGTGATTCCATAGTATTAACCTCATGGCAGTGGAGCCCCCGGTGGTGCAGTGGGTTAAACCCCTGTGCCGGCAGGACTGAAAACCGACAGGTCACAGGTTCAAATCCGGGGAGAGGTGGATGAGCTCCCTCTATCAGCTCCAGCTCCTCATGCGGGGGCATGAAAGAACCCCCCCCCCACAAGGATTATAAAAACATCAAAAAAATTATCCAGGCATCCCCTGGGCAATGTCCTTGCAGACGGCCAATTCTCTCATACCAGAAGCGACTTGCAGTTTCTCAAGTCGCTCCTGACACGATTAAAAAAAACACTACTATGGCAGTTAAAGTGGTGACAAACTACATTCATTCTACAGTGTAGATGCACCCACAGTCTGCTCTCCTGAACATTAGCATAGCAACGATCTGGGGGAGAATTGTATGTTTCTCACAAAAATACAAATCCTAAAATCTCAGAGGATGGAGCCAGAGTAGTTCACTTTGGTTTGACTGTGTAATATGAATGCATTAGGAAACATTTTAATCTGACCACATACTGGCAGCTTCTTGGAGATGTCTTGGAGACTAGAGTCCAAATCCTTGACTGGGCGTGAAAATCCATTGAGTGACTTCAGACAAGTCATCTTCGGAAGAAGGTAATGGCAACCCACCTCTGAAAAAAAATTGGCAAGAAAACACTGCAATTCTTTTGCCTTAGAGTTGTAAACAACTTGAAGCACACACCCACAAAACATTGGGCCATGAGCTTGATCTTGTGAATGTGACACTTGATACAGAAGAAATACTGGCAGCCCACCAAAATTAGCCTGACTCAATAGCACTTCCAGATTGCATCTACATCTGATTTGCCAACTCCATTTACCTTTTGGCAAAACAAAGCAAGATTTGCTCAGAGCCGGGAGGAAGTTTAGCACTGTTTGGAGAAACCGAGCTTCTATCAGCTGCTGAAAAGCAAAGGAAATGCCTCTTTTTTTGTTTTGACAAACCAGCAACCGAGAAGTAGCGTATTCAGGATACCAGGGGTTGAATTCCTGCTCAGCCTTAAAAAACACACTGAATGACCTTGGACAAGTCACACTCTCTCGGCCTCAGAGGAATGGCATTCCCTCTCTTAAATCACCAATCCTTAGAAAAACTTTGTGGTAGATTCACCTTAAGGTTCCCTAAATGTGAAACAACTTGAAGTTACACAACACATAAACACACATGTATCAGCACTCATGAAAAAACGGGAAAAGTTGAGTTGATGGAAGAACAAATGCTTCTGTAAAAAGGAACAATTATTAAAATATACAAATTAAAATCTAATTACATAGTAAGACAATGTGATTTTAAAGTCTCTGCATTTCTTCAGTTTTAACAAAGAAGTATCTCTGTTCTGGTTCTATACTAGCTTGAGAACCCAGAGGTGCCTGGGTTATTTGGGAAAGCCATTGTTTTTCTGTGCTCCAAGTTTAGTCTAGATTCAATGTCAGCTGTGTTTAGTGGGTGTGAGTGAACTACACCTCCAATATGGAAGTCCCATCATCCGTGGTCTATCCTCCTCCATACCGTACCAGGCTGTAGAGTGGGTCATGGGGGGTGTCAAGCTTGGTCCTGTTCTGTCATTGGTTTGGGTCGCAGTGGTCTCAGGAAATTAATGAATGTACTGGAAGTTCCATTGTCCATGATACATCTTCCTCCAAACTGCACCAGGATGTAAAGTTGGTCATGGGGACACTCTGTGCCAAGTTTGTTCTTCATCCGGCATTGGTGTGGGTCTCAGTGGTCTCCAGAAGTAAATGAAGTCACTGCAATTCCCATCATCCATGGTCTGCCCCCTCCCAAACCGCACCAGGATGTAGAGTGGGTCATGGGGTTTCTGTGTGCCAAGTTTGGTTCTGATCTGTCATTGTTGGGGGCCGCAGTGGTCTATGGGTGCCCAAGCATTTGAAAGTAATACAAATCCCATCATCCATGGTCCATCCTCCCCCAAACCGCACAAGGACATAAAGGGGGTCATGGGGGTTAGGTGTACCAAGTTTAGTCCAGGTCCGTTACCCGTGCTGGTCACAGTGGCCTGTGAAATTGGCATCAGAAAGCTGCCACATACACCACCCTCTCTCTGCATACAAACATTCACTTTTATTATATAGATATAGATGTTTAGTTCTATATGTCTGCCTCAGGCCCGTAGCCAGGATTTCGTTTCGGGGGGGGGGGGGTAATTTTTTTGCGGGGCTGAGTTTGGTTCGGGGGGGGGGCTGAGTCTGAGTGAAAGAGGGTCTACCCTAGCAAACCTTTTGTATCATTACCCCAATACCCCCATGCATATGGGATATACTGAGTATGGTGATCAGATCATGATATGAATAAACATAACAGTTTAAATGAATATGGATGTCCATTTCCCCAATAGTGGTCACTGAATCGCACAGTGACCAGCACTACCGTCCCCTTGAGATCAGGCACCGCCGACATCGCAAGCGCCGGCATCGAGGGCATCACACTCATCCCGAGCCAGGCCCGTGTCCTGCGCATGCGCCGTTTCTAGCAAGGCCATTTCCATTGGCTGTTATAATTGCAATTAAGGTGCCACTAGAGGTAGTACACTGTCTCCTTGCACATTAGGAGATGTGCGCAAACCGGCCTGACTAACCACTGCAGATGCGGTTCCCGCCCATTTCACAGGGCTGAGGCGTTTTGAGGGAGCCTGTCAGCCATCTTGGCGCTCCTTGCCTTTGGTCTTTTTTTGCCTTCTTTTTCAGAGGCCCTGCTGGTGGTTTGGAAGCCATGACAGGTAAGTTAGGGCCCGCTGAGGGAGCTGCTGACGCGAGGAGCTTCAGTGGGGCTGAAGACAGTAATGCCCGTTCATACAGGGCAGCCTTAAGTCTAGACTCCTGATTTTTTTTTTGTCTGAAGGTCCCCCATGACCTTCTGGCAAACAAACTAGTCCAATGTGGGCTAGGCAAAACTACGGTGAGGTGGATCAGTAATTGGTTAAATGGACGAACCCAGAGGGTGATTCTCACCAATGCTTCCTCTTCATCCTGGAAAGAAGTGACGAGTGGAGTGCCACAAGCAGGGTTCCGTCCTGGGCCCGGTCCTGTTCAACATCTTCATTAATGACTTAGATGAAGGGCTAGAAGGCATGATCATCAAGTTTGCAGACGACTCTTGGAACAGTTTCTCCCCATAGAGAGGGAGAAACCTACAACAACCCAGTGATTCCAGCCATGAAAGCCTTCGACAATACATTGAACACCTCTACGGGGAGAAACTGTTCCAAGAGTTCCAACAGACCTCACTACCTCTGAGGATGCTTGCCATAGATGCAGGCGAAACGTCAGGAGAGAATGCCTCTAGACCAGGGGTCCACAAACTTTTTAAACAGAGGGCCAGGTCACAGTCCCTCAAACTGTTGGAGGGCCGGATTATAATTTAAAAAATAAAACATGAATTCCATATCTTATTTGTAGTGCAAAAGACATTTAAAACAATACAATAATTAAAATGAAGAACAATTTTAACAAATATAAACTTATTAGTATCTCAATGGGATGTGTGGGCCTGCTTTTGGCTCATGAGATAGGATTGTTGTCGTTGTTGTGTGCTTTCAAGTCGTTTCAGACTTAGGTTGACCCTGAGCGAGGGCCGGGTAAATGACCTTGGAGGGCCGCATCCGGCCCCCGGGCCGTAGTTTGAGGACCCCTGCTCTAGACCATGGCCATATAGACCGAAAAAACCTATAACAACCCACTATTATTGAATTGATAATATTATAATGTAATACAATATACTACTAATAATAATAATGTGATATTAAAATTATATATTTTATATTAAATGTAATATTACTAATAATATTACAGGATAAGGTTATTGTACAATGTAATATATAATATTAATATTGAGCTATGATAATAATATAATGTATTGTATTTACTTTTTACTTGTAAGCCGCTCTGAGTCCCCTTCGAGGTGAGAAGGGCAGCATATAAATGTCGTAAATCTATATAAATAAAAATGTAACGTTCGTTTGTGGGATTAACATATCTCAAAAACCACTGGACGAATTGACACCAAATTTGGACACAAGACACCTAACAATCCAATGCATGTCCTTCACTAAAAAAAATGATTTTGTCATTTGGGAGTTGTAGTTGCTGGGACTTATAGTTCACCTGCAATCAAAGAGCCTTCTGAACCCCACCAACGATGGAATTGAACCAAACTTGACACACAGTTCTTCCATGACCAACAGAAAATACTGGAAGGGTTTGGTGGGCAGTGTCCTTTGGTTTTGGAGTTGTAGTTCACCTACATTCAGAGATCGCTGTGGACTCAAACAATGATGGATCTGGACCAAACTCTACACGAATACTCAATATGCCCAAGTGTGAACACTGATGGAGTTTGGGGACAATAGAATCTTGACATTTGGGAGTTGTAGTTGCTGGGATTAATAGTTCACCTACAATCACAGAGCATTCTGAACCCCACCAACGATATAATTGGGCCAAACCTCCCACACAGAACCCCCATGTGGGCCACAGCAATGCGTGGCAGGAGACAGCTAGTATATAAATAAAAATGTAATGTTCGTTTGTGGGATTAACAGAACTCAAAAACCACTGGGGGAATTGACACCAAATTTGGACACAAGACACCTAACAGGCCAATGTATGTCCTTCACTCATAAAAACACTGAAAAACACAGCAGAAGGGACTTTGAAAGCCCCAAAAAGCTAAATGACAATACAGTAAAAAGGGAAGAAAGAGGGAGGGAAGGGGAGAAAAAAGAAAGAAAGAAAGAAAGAAAGAAAGAAAGAAAGAAAGAAAGAAAAGAAAAGAAAGAAGGAGGGAGGGAAAGAAAGAAGGAAAGGGAGAAGGTAGGAAGGGAAGGAAGGAAGGACGTAGATAAGGAAGAAAGGAGAGAAAGAAGGAGGGAAAGAAAAAGAGGGAAGGACGGAAGGAGAAAAGGAAAGAAAAAAGGGAAAGAAGGAAGGAAAGAGGGAGCGAAGGAAGGGGGGAAGATGTCGAGCAGGGGTCCTCAAACTAAGGCCCGGGGGCCGGATGCGGCCCTCCAAGGTCATTTACCCGGCCCTCGCTCAGGGTCAACCTAAGTCTATAATGACTCAAGAGCACACAACAACAACAACAATCCTATCTCATCAGCCAAAAGCAGGCCCACACTTCCCATTAAAATACTAATAAATTTATATTTGTTAAAATTGTTCTTCATTTTAATTATTGTATTGTTTTTATTTTTTTGCACTACAAATAAGATATGTGCAGTGTGCATAGGAATTCATTCATGTTTTTTTTCAGATTATAATCCAGCCCTTCAACAGTTTGAGGGACTATGACCTGGCCCTCTGTTTAAAAGGTTTGAGGACCCCTGATGTAGAGAAAGAGAGAGGGAAGGAAAGATAGAAGGAAGAAAAGAGAGACAGCAGAAGAGAAAGAAAAAGGGGGAAGGTAGGAAAGAGATAGAGAAGGAAGGAAGAAGAGAAGGAAAGACAGGAAGGAAGGAAAGAGGGAATGAAGGAAGGAGGAAAAGAAGGAGAGAAAGAGGGGAGGTTGGTCACAGCAACGCGTGGCGGGTACAGTAGTAAATAAATAAATACCTATTTTGTAATTTACCCCTGCAAGCCTTGTTAGCTAAAGAGCAGAGTATAAATGCTTTAAATTAATTATATACAAGATATAGGCGCGCACACACATTTAAAAATCCAGAATGCAAACCAGCCAGAAGCCCTGCTTTGTGGCAATAGCAGCTGCGAGAGACCTGTGGCTGCTTCAGTAAAGCAAAGGCTTGCCCTTTCCTTGCCACCCTCTGTGGTCTTGGCTTAGTCTCTTCGATTAGATTGAAACTCATTACCAACATCTTGTTTTAATCATTAATCTGGAGAAGAAACCTCAGTGGCCCATGGGTTTGCAGCAAAAGGATGGAAGGGGCTGCCACAGTTGATTGAGTCGGCTGTGATGGCAAACAGGGTGGTTAATGAGTGTTAAAGGGTAAGTGATCCTGAACATCAGCTCTGGGGAGGAAGACAGAGAAATCTTTACTACTCAGCATAGTTTTCTCTCTGAGTCACGGGCACTTCCCTAGTTGCTCCCGCCCTCCCTGTTTACCATGACAACACTATAGGAGTCTGAGCACCCACCCGCAACACCACACACACACACACACAGCCATGCAATCTATAGTATATTTGCAGACAAACTTTTCACGACAAAGTAGGATTTCCTTCTGATGCTGACCGATTCCGAAGCTCAATTTTAAAAGGAAGTGAAATTTCCTGAGGTCACGAGTCTGGAAAGCTGGTGTTACATTCACTGCCCTCGAGAGTTAGTGTGATTTTTGCTGACAGAGGGGTTTGAGTTCACTGTTGAGTTGAAGTTTTGTCTTGGGACATCACAGAAGGATGACATCAGCTGTCTGCTGCCTGGTTGCCCAAATCTGCTTCTAGAACCTGGAGTTAAATGAAGGCTGCAATACTATACTCACATTTGGCTGCAGTTTGTTTGCCATCAAGGGCCCTTCCACACAGTCCTATATCCCAGAATACTAAGGTGGAAAATCCCACAATATCTGCTTTGAACTGGGTTATCTGAGTCCACACTGCCTTGGGAAGTGTGACTTGGCCATGGTGGTCAACGGTCTGGTTACATCCCGTATAGACTACTGCAACGCTCTCTACATTGGGTTGCCTATGGAGACTGCCCGGAAGCTGCAACTAGTCCAACGCTCGGCAGCCAGACTACTAACTACATGATCATCAAGTTTGCAGACGACACCAAATTGGGAGGGATAGCCAATACTCCAGAGGACAGGAGCAGGATTCAAAACGATCTTGACAGATTAGAGAGATGGGCCAAAACTAACAAAATGAAGTTCAACAGTGACAAATGCAAGATACTCCACTTTGGCAGGAAAAACGAAATGCAAAGATACAAAATGGGGGACGATGCCTGGCTCGAGAGCAGTACGTGTGAAAAAGATCTTGGAGTCCTCGTGGACAACAAGTTAAACATGAGCCAACAATACGATGTGGCGGCAAAAAAAAGCCAATGGGATTTTGGCCTGCATCAATAGGAGCCTAGTGTCTAGATCTAGGGAAGTCATGCTACCCCTCTATTCTGCTTTGGTTAGACCACACCTGGAATATTGTGTCCAATTCTGGGCACCACAATTCAAGAGAGATATTGACAAGCTGGAATGTGTCCAGAGGAGGGCGACTAAAATGATCAAGGGTCTGGAGAACAAGCCCTATGAAGAGCGGCTTAAAGAGCTGGGCATGTTTAGCCTGAAGAAGAGAAGGATGAGAGGAGATATGATAGCCATGTATAAATATGTGAGAGGAAGCCACAGGGAGGAGGGAGCAAGCTTGTTTACTGCTTCCCTGGAGACTAGGACGCGAAACAATGGCTTCAAACTACAAGAAAGGAGATTCCATCTGAACATGAGGAAGAACTTCCTGACTGTGAGAGCCGTTCAGCAGTGGAACTCTCTGCCCCGGAGTGTGGTGGAGGCTCCTTCTTTGGAAGCTTTTAAACAGAGGCTGGATGGCCATCTGTCAGGGGTGCTTTGAATGCAATATTCCTGCTTCTTGGCAGGGGGTTGGACTGGGTGGCCCATGAGGTCTCTTCCAACTCTTTGATTCTATGATTCTATGATTCTAACAGGAATGGGGCACAGGGAGAGCACAACTCCTCTGTTGCACCAGCTCCACTGTCTGCCAATTAGCTTCCGAGCACAATTCAAAGTGCTGGTTTTAATCTACAAAACCCTGTATGCCCCCAGCCCAGTTTACCTATCTGAACATATTCTCCCCTATGAATCATCAAGGCTGTTAAGATCTTCTGAAGGGGCCCTGCTCTCAGTCCCACCACCCTCGCAGTCGCGTCTGGTGAGAACGAGAGACAGGGCCGTTTTTGGGGTGGCCCCCGGGCTATGGAACTCTCTCCCGATTGAGATCAGTTCTGCCCCCTCCCTCCTGACCTTCAGGAAGCTAATGAAATCCTGTCTATGGAACGAGGCATTCCCAGAATGATGGCGGAGACTGGCAATTGACTAAAGTTATCGACCACATATGTGGACTGAGTTGGACATGATTTTATCTTGATGAACTGACTTTTATGTATTTTAGTCTACATGTGTTTAATTTATTGTTGACTAGCCGTCCCCTGCCACGTGTTGCTGTGGCCCAGTCTGGAAAATAAAGTAATGTGAAAGTGTTGGTTTCTAATATATGGAATTTCTTGATGCTTGTGGGTAAACAGTATTTCTTGTTGTTTCTTTGTCAATGTTGATGTGGAGATTGTCTGGTTTGCCTGCTCTGGAACATGCAACATATAATTGCCCTTCTTTAGAGGTCACTTCCAAATTATAATACTATATTTGAGTGTATGTGAATCATATATATCTATCAATATCTGTGGCTGGATGGCTCTTTGTCAGGAGAGCTTTTCTTGCCCTGGTGATGGGAATTGGACTGGATGGCCTTAAGTATGGGGGTTCTGTGTGGGAGGTTTGCTCCAATTCTCTCATTGGTGGGGTTCAGCATGCTCTCTGATTGTAGGTGAACTATAAATCACAGTAACTACAACTCCCAAAAGTGAAGGTCTATTTCTCCAAACTCCATCTGTGTTCATATTTGGGCATATGGAATATTTGTGCCAAGTTTGGTCCAGATCCATCATTGTTTGAGTCCACAGTGCTCTCTGGATGTGGGTGAACTATAATTCCCAAACTCAAGGTCAATGTCCACCAAACCTTTCCAGTTTTTTCTGTTGGTCATGGGAGTCGTGTGCTAAGTTTGGCCCAATTCCATCATTGGTGGAGTTCAGAATGCTCTTTGATTGTAGGTAAACTATAAATCCCAGCAACGACAATTCCCAAATGACAAAATCATTTTTTTTGAGTGGAGGACATAAATTGGACTGTTAGGTGTCTTGTGTCCAAATTTGGTGTCAATTCCCCCAGTGGTTTTTGAGTTCTGATGGTAGCACGAACTAAAATTACATTTTTATTTATATAGAAGATTGGTTGGGGGGGGGGTGGCAAAATACTGTTTGCTTGTTGTTGTTGTTCATTCGTTCAGTCGTCTCCGACTCTTCGTGACCTCATGGACCAGCCCATGCCAGAGCTCCCTGTCAGCCGTCACCACCCCCAGCTCCTTCAAGGTCAGTCCAGTCACTTCAAGGATGCCATCCATCTGTTTGCTTACTGTTGAAAATTACCTAGGGCCGCCTCTTGACATGCCTTCTTCCTCTTGGCACATTTCTCTTTTTCGCCCTCTATTTGCGTCTCTTTGAATTCCACAGCACTGTCGGTCACAGCTGACCTCCAGTTGGAATGCTCAAGGGCCAGCTCTTCCCAGATATAGAAACCTCCCTTGCCTAGTGTCCAGCAGACCTCACAACCTCTGAGGATGCCTGCCATAGATTTGGGAGAAACGTCAGGAGAGAATGCTTCTGGAAGGGGGCAAGAGAGCCCGGAAAACTGACAACAACCCAGTGATTCTGGTCATGAATAGCTCCCCCCACCACCACCTTTCAACAGGCTTTGAAGCCCAAGGGTCCAGGCTCCCCCAAAGAGACTGCTGGTTCCCAATGAGCCCAAGTGGTGGTGCTGAGCTTTGAAAGGAAGAGAGAAGGAGAGTTTGGAAGTTGCCTCCCCAAAGACGGAGCCCCCTCCATTGGCATGGCTCTCCTCTTGGGAAAGGGAAAGGGAGGGAGGGAGAGAGGGAGGGCCTCCCCTTGGCCAGGCAAGGCAGCCCCGGCTGGGGCCTGCCTGCGCCTTTAAGGCCGCCGCTCGGGGCGTGTCCGGGGCAGGCGGCGGAGCTGGTGGGGCCCCGGGAGTGAGTGGGACTCCTTCTCGGGAGGGCGGTGGAAGCGGCTGGGGCTTCGGGAGGACGCGGCTGCTGCCAGCATGGACTGGGGCACGGAGCTATGGGTAAGCTTCCTTTGGGCGGGCTCCCTGCTCCGCTGCTCTGGGGGGGGGGGGGGGGGGGGGGGGGGCTCTGCTCCCAGCGCCCTCGCCCCGCTCGCCACCCCCAGACTTTGGCCCTCTTCCCTCGGCTTCCTTCCAGCCACTCTGCCTCGCCTCCCTCGCCCAGGTTCTTGAGCAAGCCCTCGCCAGGCGCCCTGCTCTTCCCATGAAAGCTTTGGCTTTTCCCAGCCACGGATTTGTTCGAGTTCCCTTCCCCACTCCGCCCCAAATGCTCCTTTTCCTCCCCGGTCCTTGGCTCGCCCTCTTCTCTCTCTCCCTCGATCTCTTTCCTTTCCCCCTTCCTTCCCCCTTCCCTTCTCTCCTTCTTTCCCTCCTTCTTTTCCTCCTTCTTCCTTCCTTCTCCTTTCCTTCCTTTTTTCCTTTCCTTTTTCCTCCCTCCTTCCTTCCTTCCTTTCTTCCTTCTTGCTTCCTCTCTCCCTCCCTCCTCTTCTTTCCTTCCTTCCTTTCTTCCTTCTCTCCTTTCCTTCCTTTTTTTCTTCCTTTTTCCTCACCTCCTCCTTCCTTCTTCTTCTTCTCTCCTCTCTCTCTCTCCTTCACTTCCTTCTCCTCCTTCCTCTTTCTTCCTCTCTCCTCCCTCCTTCTCCTTTCCTTTTCCTTCCCCTTTTCTCTTTCCTTCTTCCTCACCCGTCCTTCCTTCCTTTCTTCCTCTCTCCCTCCCTCCTCTCTTCTTTCCTTCTTTCCTTACCTCCTTCCTTCCTTTTCCTCCTTCCTTCCTTCCCTCCTTTTTTCTTTCCTTCCTTCCTCACCGCCTTCTTTCCTTCTCTCCTTCCTTTCTTCCTTCCCCTCTCCCTCCCTCTCTCCTTCACCTCACCCTTCCTTCCTTTCTTTCCTTCCCTCCTTTTTTCCCTTCCTTCCTCATCCATCCTTCCTTCCTTTCTTCCTCTCTCCCTCCCTCCTCTCTTCTTTCCTTCTTTCCTTACCTCCTTCCTTCCTTTTGCTCCTTCCTTCCTTCCTTTCCTTCCCCCTTTTCTCTTTCCTTCCTTCCTCACCCGTCCTTCCTTCCTTTCTTCCTCTCTCCCTCTCTTCTTTCCTTCTTTCCTTACCTCCTTCCTTCCTTCCTTCCCTCTTTTCTTTCCTTCCTTCCTCACCGCCTTCTTTCCTTCTCTCCTTCCTTTCTTCCTTCCCCTCTCCCTCCCTCTCTCCTTCACCTTCCTTCCTCACCCTTCCTTCCTCACCCTTCCTTCCTTTCCTTCCCTCCTTTTTTCTTCCTTCCTCATCCATCCTTCCTTCCTTTCTTCCTCTCTCCCTCCCTCCTCTCTTCTTTCCTTCTTTCCTTACCTCCTTCCTTCCTTTTGCTCCTTCCTTCCTTCCTTTCCTTCCCCCTTTTCTCTTTCCTTCCTTCCTCACCCGTCCTCCTTCCTTTCTTCCTCTCTCCCTCTCTGCTTTCCTTCTTTCCTTACCTCCTTCCTTCCTTTTGCTCCTTCCTTCCTTCCTTCCCTCCTTTTTTCTTTCCTTCCTTCCTCACCGCCTTCTTTCCTTCCCTCCTTCCTCTCTCCCTCCCTCTCTCCTTCACTTTCCTTCCTCACCCGTCCTTCCTTCCTTCTTCTGCTTCCTCTCTCCCTCCCTCCCTCCCTCCCTCCTTCACCTTCCTCCCTTCTTTGCTTTCTCTCTCTCCTTCCCTCCCTTCCTCCTTCCTCCCTTCTCCTTTCTTTCCTTTCTCTTTCCTTCCTTCCTCCTCTCCTTCCTTCCTTCCTTTCTTTTTCTTTCCTCCTCCTTTCCTTCCTCCCTTCCTTTCTCTTCCTTCCTCTCCTTCTCCCTCTCTCCTTCACCTTCCTTCCTTCCTCACTCCTCCTTTCTCTCCCTCCCTCCCTTCCTTTTCCTCCTTTCCTTCCTTCTCCTTCCTCCTTCCTTTCTTCTTTGTCCTCATTCTTCCTTCCTCTTCTTTCCTTCCCTCCTCCCTTCCCTTCCTTCCCTCTCTTCTTCTTTCTCCTTCCTTCCCTCTTTCCTCCCTTCCTTCCCTCCCTCCCTTCCTGCAGAATGAATGCACTTTCACACACATTCAACTGCCATGGTTCCATGCTACGGGATCAAGAGAGGTGTAGTTTGATGAGGAATCAGCACACTTTGTCAGAGAAGGCTGAAGACCTGGTTGAACTACAACTCCCAGGGTTCTGTATCCTTGAGCCAGTTTGGCACCACTTGAAAGGCCATTGCTGCGTGTTATGGAATCATGGGAGTTGTAGATTTATGAGAGTATTTTGCCTTCTCTACCATACTGGTGTCTCACCGAACGACACCTCTTAGGATCCCATAGCATGGAGCCATGGCACTTCAAGTGGTGCCAAACTGCATCTATTCTGCAGTGTAGGAGCTCCTCCTGAATGCATGTCTGTCCTTGGCTCGCTGTCTTCTCTCCCCTTCCTTTCTCTGCCCCCCATGTGTCTTTTTTCTTTTCGAGAGGGCATAGGTGGGCTCCACTGCCAATTCATGGTCTTCCCCCCTCACTTGACGCTATCTGCTTATAAAGGAAATATGTGTATTATTTATTTATGTGTATTAATATGTGTATTTATTATTATTATTATTATTATTATTTTAATGTCATTTTGATAATGTTGTCTGTTGTATATGCTTTGATTTTATTGCTGTATTATCTTGTCCAGGTTTGGCCCCATGTAAGTCCCCATCGGGGAGATTTTATTTATTTATTTATTTATCGTGTCAGGCAACCGAACAGTTGTATTACATTTTTGACAGAACAAACAAACATACAAAAGACACAGAGTTTGCAAGCTTGGTAGTTGATTAAATGTCCTTTGACCAGTATCTGGCCACTTGGAGTGCCTCTGGTGTTGCCGCAAGAAGGTCCTCCATTGTGCATGTGGCAGGGCTCAGGTTGCATTGCAGCAGGTGGTCTGTAGTTTGCTCTTCTCCACACTCGCATGTTGTGGATTCCACTTTGTAGCCCCATTTCCTAAGGTTGGCTCTGCATCTCGTGGTGCCAGAGCACAGTCTGTTCAGCGCCTTCCAAGTCGCCCAGTCTTCTGTGTGCCCAGGAGGGAGTCTCTCATTGGGTATCAGCCATAGATTGAGGCTCTGGGTTTGAGCCTGCCACTTTTGGACTCTCGCTTGCTGAGGTGTTCCAGCGAGTGTCTTTGTAGACCTTAGAAAACTATTTCTTGATTTAAGTTGTTGGCGTGCTGGCTGATGCCCAAACAAGGGATGAGCTGGAGATGTCTCTGCCTTGGTCCTTTCACTATTGGCTGCTCCTTCCCGGCGGATGTCAGGTGGTGCAATACCGGCTAAGCAGTGTAATTCTCCAGTGGTGTAGGGCGCAGGCACCCCGTGATAATGTGGCATGTCTCATTAAGAGCCACATCCACTGTTTTAGCGTGGTGAGATGTGTTCCACACTGGGCATGCATACTCAGCAGCAGAGTAGCACAGCGCAAGGGCAGATGTCTTCACTGTATCTGGTTGTGATCCCCAGGTTGTGCCAGTCAGCTTTCGTATGATATTATTTCTAGCACCCACTTTTTGCTTGATGTTCAGGCAGTGCTTCTTGTAGGTCAGAGCACGGTCCAGAGTGACTCCCAGGTATTTGGGTGCGCTGCAGTGCTCCATAGGATTCCTTCCCAAGTGATCCTCAGAGCTCGATGCTTGTCTGTTCTTGGTGAAAAGCACATGTCTGTGTTTTAGATGGATTAGGGATCAGCTGTTTTTCCCTGTAATAGGCAGTGAGAGCACCTAGAGCTTTGGAGAGCTTCTGTTCAACCATCTCAAAGCTCCCTGCTTGAGTGGTGATGGCACGATCATCAGCATAGATGAATCTCTCTGTCCCTTCTGGCAGTGGCTGGTCATTTGTGTAGATGTTGGACATGGATGGAGCAAGCACGCTCCCCTGAGGCAGGCCGTTTTTCTGTTTCCGCCATCTGCTTCTCTGGCCCTGGAACTCAACAAAAAAGCTCCTGTTTTGTAGCAGGTTTCCTATGAGGCGGGTGAGGTGGTAGTCCTTTGTGATATTATACATTTTTCTCAGGAAGAGGCAGTGGTTCACAGTATCATAGTATCACAGTATCGGGGAGATGGTGGCGGGGTAGAAATAAAGTTGATTATTATTATTATTATTATTATTATTATTATTATTATTATTATTATTAGCACAGATGTAATTTTCTTTTCCCCAACCAGAGTCAGCTCAAGTGAAAGGAAACAGAGTTGTTTTCACATTTTTTCAATCTCGAAAGCTGGAGTTACACCCATCACAAGACCTCCATACTATTAATGGGGACACTTATCTTTTCGGTCAGTCCCAGAAACACTTTGTCTCTTTTATCAGAGGAGTGGGGGAGGGAGAGACAAAGGGAAATGTAGAGTGATGATGTTTTGCATGTCTTGATGACAGTGATTTGTGAGCTACGCACTCTCTTTGAATTGTGGACAAACTTGGGGAGTTTAGGCCCCGCTCCTGCACCACCAGGGTCCCAAGATTAGACGGTTGCGTTGTGATTTTTGAGTTGCGTGCCCCAGTTTCGTCAGCAACACTGTGTACGCCGAGGAGGCCTGGAGCTGTGTGCTGTTTTGCTCTTGCCGGCGAGATGTCTATAGTTTGGTTTGATTATACATTTGCAGGCCAATTTTGTTGCTGCCAGGGGAGTGCCAATAAACATTTGGTTGGGATTGCCGAGTAAACATTGTTTACTTGAATTTGCACAAGACGTTGTTATAAGACAGTTCTTCCCCAAAAACTCAGGAGCAAGCTTAGCTATCATTGAGAAAGAAGTGCCTCTTACAGATTTGTAAGTACTGATTTTCAGCAATTCTAAGACACATTTTTCCCCATATAAACATCTTGAAAAATTGTGTCTGAATTGTGAATATATGTGTGTATGTGACTTTTGTTGTTGTTGGTACTGAAATCAGTGTGCATCTTGGAATCAATGGTGTCTTAGAATTGATAAAATGCAGTACTTTAAAAAGCGAAATGTGGAAAGAATTTTTTTTTGTCGTGTCAGGAACGACTTGAGAAACTGCAAGTCGCTTCTGGTGTGAGAGAATTGGACGTCTGCAAGGACGTTGCCCAGGGGACGCCCGGATGTTTTGATGAGAGTCGTTCAGCAGTGGACTTCTCTGCCCCGGAGTGTGGTGGAGGCTCCTTCTTTGGAAGCTTTTAAACAGAGGCTGGACAGCCATTTGTTGGGGGTGCTTTGAATGCAATTTTCCTGCTTCTTAGCAGGGGGTGGGACTGGATGGCCAACTCTATGATTCTACAGTTAAAATGTATTTAAAATACAAGCAAAGTTAAAAACTTGACATTATGCTAAATATCCTTTGACCAGAAACTGGCAACTTGGAGTTTATTTATGTATTTATCGTGTCAGGAGCAAACCAAACAGTTGTATTGCATTTTTAACAAACCAACAAACAAACAAAACACAAAGTTTGCAAGCTTGGTAGTTGATTAAATGTCATTTGACCAGTAGCTGGCCACTTGGAGTGCCTCCAGTGTTGCTGTGAGAAGGTCCACCATTGTACATGTGATAGGGCTCAAGTTGTATTGTAGTAGGTGGTCTGTGGTTTGCTCTTCTCCGCACTCACATGTCGTGGACTTCACTTTGTGGCCCCATTTCTTAAGGTTAGATCTGTATCTCATGGTGCCAGAGCGCAGCCTGTTCAGGCCTTCCAAGTCGCCCAGTCTTCTGTGTGCCCAGGAGGGAGTTTCTCATCTGGCCACAGCCACTGATTGAGGTTTTAGCCTGCCACTTTTGGATTCTCGCTTGCTGAGGTATACCTGCAAGTATCTCTGTAGATCTTAGGAAGCTATTTCTTGATTTAAGGCATTGGTTTGCTAGCTGATATCCAAACAGAGGATGGGCCAGAGATGTCACTGCCTTGGTCCTTTCATTATTGGCTGGGTGTCAGGTGGTCCTTTCATTATTGGCTGGGTGCCCTATGAGGAGCGGCTTAAGGAGCTGGGCATGTTTAGCCTGAAGAAGAGAAGGCTGAGAGGAGATATGATAGCCATGTATAAGATATGTGAGAGGAAGCCACAGGGAGGAGGGAGCAAGCCTGTTTTCTGCTTCCCTGGAGACTAGGACGCGGAACAATGGCTTCAAACTACAAAGAGGAGATTAAAAGGGAGCAGAAGGAATATCATTTTCCTCATTGAGAGGCTGGATGGCCATCTGTCAGGGGTGATTTGAATGCAATATTCCTGCTTCTTGGCAGAATGGGGTTGGACTGGATGGCCCAGGAGGTCTCTTCCAACTCCTTTGATTCTATGATTCTATGGGTGTAATACTGGCTAAACAGTATAATTTCTCCAGCGGTGTTGGGCGTAGATATCCTGTGATAATGCGGCATGTCTCATTAAGATGCACATGCACTGTTTTAACGTGGTGAGATGTGTTCCACACTGGGCAAGCATATTCAACCATTAGTATGATTGTTGATGACACCACATTCCTGAGGATGATTAAGACAAACAAATAAAAAAGGATTGTGGAGCAGTAAGAAAGAATGTTCTCGAAATGTGATTCAATATACATAAATATGATAGGGTTTTTTTTTTTGTGTGTGTCTTTGGGACCAAAAAAAAAAAGCTTTAATTTCATACTTATGAGGCCGAGGAAAGAAATCTTGGGGTTGTAGTGGATAGTCTAAGGGGAAAAAACATTGATCATTAGCAAAGGAACTGGAATTAAGCAAAACTATGCTGCACCCACACTTGGAATTCTGTGTACAGTTCAGGTCACTGCATCTCAAAAAGACTATTGTACAGCTGGAAAAGGTTCAGAAAAGGACAGCTAAAGTGGGCCGGAGTAGCCCCCTGTGGGCACAGAATACAATGTTGTGGTTCTTAAGCAGCGGGAGAAGGTGGGTGAGAGGAGACATGATGTATGTGCCTTCAAGTTGCCTGTAAACTTTAAGGCGGGGTCCTCAAACTTTTTAAGCAAATTGAAATTGAATCCAGACAAGACAGATGTACTCCTGGTCAGTCGTAAGGCTGAACAGGGTATAGGGTTACAACCTGTGTTGGACGGGGTCACACCCCCCCCCCCCCCCCCCCCCCCCCCCCCCCGAAGACGTAGGTTCGCAGTCTTGGTGTGATCTTGAACCCCAGGTCTCGGCGGTGACCAGGGGAGCACTCGCACAATTAAAGCTTGTGCGCCAGCTGCGCCCGTACCTTGGGAAGTCTGACTTTGCCATGGTAGTCTACACTCGCGTTACATCCCGTATAGACTACTGCAATGCTCTCTACATGGGGTTGCTTTGAAGACTGTCCGGAAGCTCCAACTAGTCCAACGGACAGCAGCCAGATTGCTAACTGGAGCGGCTCTCAGGGAACGTACAACCCCACTGTTGCGCCAGCTGCCAGTTTGCTACGGGCACAATTCAAAGTGCTGGTTTTAACCTTTAAAGCCCTAAACGGTTCTCGCCCAACTTACCTGTCCGAATGTGCCTCCTCCTATGAACCAGCTAGGATGTTAAGATCATCTGGGGAGGCCCTGCTCTCGATCCTGCCTGCGTCACAAATACGTTTGGCGGGGATGAGAGACAGGGCCTTCTCAGTGGTGGCCCATCGGCTATGGAACACCCTTCCCAGAGATATTAGATTGGCCCCTTCTCTGTTAGCATTTCGTAGGAAGGTCAAGCACTGGGATTGTGGCACAGCTGGCTGAGTGTCAGCTGCATTAAGATCACTCTGACCAAAAGGTTATGAGTTCGAAGCCAGCCCGGGTTGGAGTGGGTTTCCAACCAATTGTGTGTAGCCTGTTGTCGACCTTTGCAACCCAAAAGACAGTTGCATCTGTCAAGTAGGAAAATTAGGTACCACCTTAAAAAGTGTGGGGAGGCTAAATTAACTGATTTATGAGGCCATAAAGAAGACCCCAGCAAAGCATTCCAGTGGGGAAGCATGCGGGGAATGCGGAAGTGCTTCATCAGCGTCGCAGATGGACGAGGAAAATGACAGCTCCCCTGGTGGCCAGAAAAAGTTAAATAGCCTCTGTGTATGTCTGTATATGTTTGTTTGTATGTCAAAAATTGGCATTGAATGTTTGCCATATATGTGTACACTGTAATCTGCCCTGAGTCCCCTGCGGGGTGAGAAGGGTGGAATATAAAAGCTTCCCTTTTAACGTTTCGGAAGCAAGTCAAAACGTGGCTGTTTGAGCAAGTGTTCACAAACACAGAGTAACGGATATGGATAAATGATATAGGAATTCGATGATTGACGATGGAATTGGACAATGCTTTACAATATTTTTATTGCTGTTGTGGTTTATGTAATTTGTAATGTTTTTAATTGTGTTGTGATACTATGTATACTGTTTTGTTGGAAACCACATTGAGTCGCCGATATGGTTGAGAAAGGCGGTATACAAATAAACAAGCGGTGAGCTGGTTCACGGTTCCTCAGACTGTTGGGGAGGGGGGACGGGGACGACAGACTATAGTTTGAAGAAAGTATGAACAAATTTCTATGCATACTGCACATTATCTTATTTGTAGTGCACATAAGATACAATATGATATTTAAAATGAAGAACAATTTAACCAACATAAACGTGGAGCCCCCAGTGGCACAGTAGGTTAAAGCTCTGAGCTGCTGAGCTTGTTGACCGAAAGGTTGCAGGTTTGAATCCGGGCAGCGGCATGAGCTTCCGCTGTCAGCCCCAGCTTCTGCGAACTTGCCGTTTGAAAGCATGCAAATGTGAGTAGATCAATAGGTACCTCTCCGGCAGGAAGGTACAACAACAACAAAACTTTATTTATATACCGCTTTATCTCCCCAAGGAGACTCAGAGCAGTTTCCAAGTAACATAATCAATACATTACAAAGAAAACAGCGTAAACATAAAATTAACAAGACAATATAAGCATTAAAAACCACAATAGCACATACATTTAAAATAACGGCGCTCCGTGCAGTCATGCCAGCCAAATTATCTTGGAGGTGTCTACGGACAACGCCGGCTCTTCAGCTTAGAAATGGAGATAAGCACCAACCCCCAGAGTCTGACACGACGACTTCATGCCAGGGGAAAACCTTTACCTTTACCTAAACTTACCAGTATTTTAATGGGAAGTGTGGGCCTGCTTTTGGCTGATGAGACAGCCAAGTTACCGTATATACTCGAGTATAAGCCGACCCGAATATAAGCCGAGGGACCTAATTTTACCACAAAAAACTGGAAAAACGCATTGACTCGAGTATAAGCCGAGGATGAGAAATGTAGCTGCTACTGGTAATCATCAGTAGGTTAAATATTTTTGAGTATTTACACAAAACTGCCCAACTCTGATTCAACCATTATTCTAACCTCTTTCAATGTAAATGTGCATGCCTATTACCTATAATGATAGAATAAAATAATAAATGTAATAACATGTAATAAAATAATAATAGAGTGAATAATGGAAATTTAATAATAATAGTAATAATAATAAAATAATAAATGTAATAATAACAATAATAGAGTAAAATAATAAATGCAATAAATATAATAATACAGTAAAATAATGTTAATGTAATAATAGAGTAAAATAATAAATGTAATAAAAGTAATAATAGAATAAAATCATATTAATGCAATAATATTAATAGAGTAAAATAATAAATGTAATAAAAATAATATTAATAGCAGAGTAAAATAGTGACTGGACTGACCTTGAAGGAGCTGGGAGTGGTGACGGCCAACAGGGAGCTCTGGCGTGGGCTGGTCCGTGAGGTCACGAAGAGTCGGAGACGACTGAACGAATGAACAACAACAAAGAGTAAAATAATAAATAACCTTGACTCAAGTATAAGCTGAGGGGATTTTTTTCAACCTAAAAAAGGGGCTGAAAAACTAGGCTTATACTTGAGTATATACAGTAATTAGGATTGTTGTTTTTGTGTGCCTTCAAGTTGTTTCAGACTTAGATCAACCCTAAGTTTTAGGTTCAGGCCAGGGGTGGGTAAATTACCTTGGAGGACTACATTTGGTCTGCGGACCTTTGTTTGGGGACCCTTGATTTAAGGCAACCTCATGAATTTCAAAGGGCTTTTGAAGGCCACGTATGTTCCGAAGTGGTTGTGCCAGTTCTTTGCTCTGAAATATAGCCTGGAGCATCCAAGTACTAACATAATGGAGGTAAAGTTATTCACGTTTTGACGAAAGTGGATATGGAAAAGCATTTGTGTCTTATGATACTGGAAGCCAGGCTCATCCAGTGAAGCGAAACTGGGGGGCTTAAAACAGAAAAGGGAAGGGTTCCTTCCATAATATTTAATCACTACTGCATACTTGGATGATGTAGAGAAGGATTGGACAAGTACCTACAAGATGAAGATATCACCTCAAAGTACTGAGATGTTAGTTTCACGCATAGGTTCTGTTGGATGTTCTCTTTTTCTTGTGTTTGCATTCATTCATTCATTCATTTCCTCCAGGTAGATTCCCTATAGGTTGGTGCAGGTTCGCAGCTTGGGTGTGATCCTGGATTCATTGCTGAGCCTGGAGCCCCAAGTCTCGGCATTGACCAGGGGAGCATTTGCACAATTAAAACTTGTGCGCCAGTTGTGCCCATACCTTGGGAAGTCTGACTTGGCCACAGTAGTCCATGCTCTGATTACATCCCGTATAGACTACTGCAACGCGCTCTACGTGGGTTTGCCTTTGAAGACTGTTCAGAAGCTGCAAATGGCCCAACGAGCGGCAGCCACCCTAATAGGAGCGGCACTCAGGGAGCACACAACTCCTCTGTTGCATCAGCTTCAATGGCTGCCTGTATGCTTCCGAGCACAATTCAAAGTGCTGATTTTAGCGTATAAAGCCCTACACGGATTTCTGTCCAACTTACCTATCCGAACGTATCTCTCCTTATGAACTATCTAGAACAATAAGATCTTCTGGGGAGGCCCTGCTCTCGCTCCCGCCTTCTTCACAGATGCGTCTGGCAGGAACGAGAGACAGGGCCTTCTCAGCGGTGGCCCCTCGACTTTGGAATGCCCTGCCTAGAGATATAAGATCAACTTTCACCCTCCTGACTTTTCGAAAAAAAGTGAAAACCTGGCTTTTTGAGCCGGCCTTCCTAAATACGGCATAGCTAAACGGAATTATGGAACTACTTGATAACGCAATGGAATAATGATTTGTCATAGAGACGCTCAGGATAATGTTTTAAAGCTTTTTACGGTTTTTATATTTTTTTATATCACATGCTATTATTTTTAACATAAATTCTTGATTGTTCTTATTTGTTATAATTGTTGAGGCATCGAATTGTTGCCAATTTGCAAACCGCTCCGAGTCGCCTCTGGGCTGAGAGGGACGGTATATAAATATAGTAAATCTATATAAATAAAATGTAATGTTCGTTTGTGGGATTAACAGAACTCAAAAACCACTGGACGAATTGACACCAAATTTGGACACACGACACCTAACAACCCAATGTATGTCCTTCACTCAAAAATTATGATTTTGTCATTTGGGAGTTGTAGTTGCTGGGATTTATAGTTCACCTACAATCAAAGAGCATTCTGAACCCCACCAACGATGGAATTGAACCAAACTTGGCACACAGTTCTCCCATGACCAACAGAAAATACTGGAAGGGTTTGGTGGGCAGTGTCCTTTGGTTTTGGAGTTGTAGTTTACCTACATCCAGAGATCACTGTGGACTCAAACAATGATGGATCTGGACCAATAACACTCCATATGCCCAAATGTGAACACTGGTTGAGTTTGGGGAAAATAGAATCTTGACATTTGGGTGTTGTGGTTGCTGGGATTTATAGTTCACTTACAATCACAGAGCATTCTGAACCCTACCAACGACAGAATTGGGCCAAACCTCCCACACAGAACCCTCATGTGGGCCACAGCAATGCATGGCAGGGGACGGCTAGTAAATAAATAAATATCATAAACTAGTTGGCTGGATTAGATCATCTGTTCAGGAGTACTCTTCCTCAAGAAATCTTTGGCGATATTTTGATTCAAGAGTCTATCCTTTTCCTTGTCTTGTGATACTTTAAGCGAAAATGGTTGGTGAATGGGTAAAGAATTAATTTGTGCCCAAGTAGAATACAGCAAAGGATAGAATTTTTAGAGGACAAAAAATGTAATCATAACAATGCAGTTGGGTCTGGTTTTGAATGTAAGATACCACTCATAGTTTTCATACTACATACAGAAGACTTTCGTGTTGGGCGAAGTCAGCTAATACTTCTTCTGTCAAAACCTGAGCTCAAGCAAAAAATTTGGAAACGTACAGGGTGCAGCAGCATAACTTCCTTTTTTCAAAACTTAATAAAACCCATTGTATGAATCAGATTTTTTTTTATAATGTAGGCGCATACCTAAAATTTTGTTTTATGTAGTTTTGAAGATCAAATTAGGTAGGTGATGTCCCCCATTCTCCATACACTGACGTTGGCGTTTGTCACGACTCTTGCCAGCATAGCAGGCGTTACGTTGGCAATTTCTTCCTGGACCTTGGTCTTCAAATCTTGTAGGGTCCTTGGACGGTTCACATAAACACGGGTTTTCAAAAAACCCCATAGAAAGCAGGAATATTGCATACAAATGCAAGATACTCCACTTTGGCAGGAAAAACGAAATGCAAAGATACAGAATGGGTGACGCCTGGCTCGAGAGCAGTACGTGTGAAAAAGATCTTGGAGTCCTCGTGGACAACAAGTTAAACATGAGCCAGCAATGTGATGTGGCGGCAAAAAAAGCCAATGGGATTTTGGCCTGCATCAATAGGAGCATAGTGTCTAGATCTAAGGAAGTAATGCTACCCCTCTATTCTGCTTTGGTTAGACTACATCTGGAATATTGTGTCCAGAGGAGGGTGTCTAAAATGATCAAGGGTCTGGAGAACAAGCCCTATGAGGAGCGGCTTAAGGAGCTGGGCATGTTTAGCCTGAAGAAGAGAAGGCTGAGAGGAGATATGATAGCCATGTATAAATATGTGAGAGGAAGCCACAGGGAGGAGGGAGCAAGCTTGTTTTCTGTTTCCTTGGAGACTAGGACGAGGAACAATGGCTTCAAACTACAAGAGAGGAGATTCCATCTGAACATGAGGAAGAACTTCCTGACTGTGAGAGCTGTTCAGCAGTGGAACTCTCTGCCCGGAGTGTGGTGGAGGCTCCTTCTTTGGAAGCTTTTAAGCAGAGGCTGGATGACCATCTGTGGGGGTGCTTTGAATGCAATATTCCTGCTTCTTGGCAGAATGGGGTTGGACTGGATGGCCCATGAGGTCTCTTCAAACTCTTTGATTCTATGATTCTATGATTCTATCCCTGCATGAGGAGCTGGAGCTGATAGAGGGAGCTCATCCGCGCTCTCCCCGGATTCGAACCTGCGACCTGTCGATCTTCAGTCCTGCCGGCACAAGGTTTTAACCCACTGCGCCACCGGGGGCTCCTATAATAATAATAATAATAATAATAATAATAATAATAATAATAATATCCTATAATAATCAGCCCTTTCTTTTGCATCTTTCTTAGTTTTTGCTCATGGAAGATACAGGATCCTAAAGGTGTCTTTGTCACCCCTTTGGCAAAACCGATGTGTCTAATCTAGTTAGAGAAGAGATTAACACTCGCCTGGGTTTCTGGAGTAGGGCAGGCTATTTATGGCATCTAACCTTGCATCTATCCTTGCAAGGAAATGAAAAGCCAGCGTGTAGTAGTAATTTGAGTGTTGGATTACGATAATGGAGGCCAGGGTTCAAATCCCTCCGCCATGGAAATTGCCTGGGTGACTTTGGGGATGTCACACCCGGCCAGTGATAGAGTTGCCTTAAGGTCAACCAGCCCCATGATAGAGTTCCCTCAGGGGCACCCAAACTGGAAACAACTTGAGGGTGCGCCATATCAACAACATTAGAGAAACACTGCTGGCTCTGCAATTGAATGGATTCCTTTCATTTCTACAGCACTTAATATGAGTTTACTCACTGGGTTTGTTATCCTGCATTCTGGTCTCACTTTGAGAGCTATTAGGAGATTAAGTTCTTATCATGTATGATTATCCTTAATTATAAACGTATGTCTACAGTGCAGTTTTATATTCAGTTCTTGAATTGTTGTTGAGATCCGTAGATGTAGTTTGGGGCTGCTTGTTTTGTTTTCAACCCACAATCTGATTCTTATTTAGTTAATTACTTGCACTGATAGCATTTGCCTGTAGGAAAAACCATGCAAACTGTGTATGTTGCCAAGTGCTACTAAGACAGAAGAGTTTAAGCCTCCTAAATTCAACCATGGCTTTTTTTTTCAGGTACAACAACTATCATGTGCAGCAAGACTTTGTGTGTTTGTTATGTCCGTGTGTATGTGATTGTTCTGCTATATAGCCCTGTCATTTAGCATGCTTTTTCTCCACCTAGGAATGTTGCTTGTAGTGGGCGTTGAGGAAGTATTCTATAGACTAAATAACTTCAGGTGAATTTATACAAACTATTTTCCCACCATTTGATTTGCTGATAGGCGGCAAATGCTAAGCAGTTGTTTACTGCATCTACTATCTGTATTTACCTTTTTGCTGGGTGTATATTTTGTACTTGTTGTTGTTTACTCGTTCAGTCGTTTCCGACTCTTGGTGATCTCATGGATCAGCCCACGTCACCACCCCCAACTCCTTCAGAGTCAAACCAGTCACTTCAAGGATTCCATCCATCCATCTTGCCCTTGATCGGCCCCTCTTCCTTTTTCCTTCCATTTTCCCCAGCATCACTGCCGATTTTGGGGATGAAATCAGTATGCATCAGTAGCAAAAGTATGCTTGCTGAACCTCCCTCTGCTCCAGCATAGAATTATAGAATAGAATCATAGAATCCTAGAGTTGGAAGAGACCTCATGGGCCATCCAGTCCAACCCCCTGCCAAGAAGCACGAATATTGCATTCAAAGCACCCCCGACAGACGGCCATCCAGCCTCTATTTAAAAGCTTCCAAAGAAGGAGCCTCCACCACACTCCGGGGCAGAGAGTTCCACTGCTGAACGGCTCTCACAGTCAGAAAGTTCTTCCTCATGTTCAGATGGAATCTCCTTTCTTGTAGTTTGAAGCCATTGTTCCTGCGTCCTAGTCTCCAGGGTAGCAGAAAACAAGCTTCCCCCTCCTCCCTGTGACTTCATCTCACATATTTATACATGGCTATCATATCTCCTCTCAGCCTTCTCTTCTTCAGGTTAAATATGCCCAACTATTTAAGCCGCTCCTCATAGGGCTTGTTCTCCAGACCCTTGATCATTTTAGTTGCCCTCCTCCGGACACATTCCAGCTTGTCAATATCTCTCTTGAATTGTGGTGCCCAGAATTGGACACAATATTCCAGGTGTGGTCTAACCAAGGCGGAGTAGAGGGGTAGCATTTATTTATTTATTTATTTATTATCTTTATTTATACCCCTGCTAACATCTCCCGAAGGACTCGGTGCAGCTTACAAGAGGCCAAGGCCCAGCACATCAATAAAACAACAGCATAACAAATACAGATGGATGGATGGGATCCTTGAAGGAGCTGGGGGTGGTGACGGCCGACAGGGAGCTCTGGCGTGGGCTGGTCCATGGTCACGAAGAGTCGGAGACGACTGAACGAATGAACAACAACATAACAAATACAACAATAAATAAATTCATAAAACAAAGCAATAAACATTAAAACAATAACAATAAACATGAGGCAGTAACACCACGACATATTTAAAACTGAGGCCGGGCCAAATGTAATGAATAAAATTTAAAAAATGCTGGACATGACAGGTGAAATGGATAGGTTTTTGGAGATAGGTGCGGTGTGCAGACAATCTTAAATCTCTAGTAAAGTGCATTTGGGACATGATGCTAGGAGTTTCCTATTCTGGGAAGGCACACTGGAACAACCACGTCTTCAAGCTCTTCCTAAAGACTGCCAACATTGGGGCTTGTCTGATGTCCTTGGGGAGAGAGTTCCAGAGTCGGGGGCCACCACAGAGAAGGCCCTGTCCCTCGTCCCCACCAAACGCGCTTGCGATGCAGGTGGGATTGTGAGCAGGGCCTCTCCAGATGATCGGAGGTTCGTGTGGGTTCGTATACGCAGATGCGGCCACGCAGGTAGGCGGGTCCCAAACCGTTTAGGGCTTTGTAGGTAAGCACCTGCACCTTGAATTGGGACCGGAAAATGAATGGCAGCCAATGGAGCTCCTTAAACAGGAGGGTTGACCTCTCTCTGTAAGGAGCACCAGTTAACAACCTGGCGCCGCCCGTTGGACCAGTTGGAATTTCCGGGCCATTTTCAAGGGCAGCCCCATGTAGAGCGCATTACAGTAGTCCAATCTGGAGGTGACCAAGGCATGGACAACCCTGGTCAGATCAGCCTTCACGAGGCATTACTTCCCTAGATCTAGACACTATGCTCCTATTGATGCAGGCCAAAATCCCATTGGCTTTTTTTGCTGCCACATCACATTGTTGGCTCATGTTTAACTTGTTGTCCACGAGGACTCCAAGATCTTTTTCACACGTACTGCTCTCGAGCCAGGCATTGTCCCCCATTCTGTATCTTTGCATTTCGTTTTTTCTGCCTATGTGGCATGAAAATTAAAAAAGTAGATAACTGTTTACCAACATAGTTTTACCTTCTGTAGCATTGCTCTTTGAAGCAGAAGATGAAGAGGTCTGTATTTTTCCTCTCTAGATCTGATCAGTATAACTTGTTGTCTGTTGTTCATTCTCTTCTGTGTGGGATCAGGGTGTGGTCTCTATGATGTATTATTCACCCTTAAATGAAGATCATGTGTCTTTTAATGCATAGAAATGAAAAGGTCTTGTTTATATTGGTGAACTGGGTGGGAGCAAACAATCTAGTATTTATCATCCAGCCAGTTTTGTTTGTGTTTGGCAGTATATTGTTTGTTTCTTTAACATGTTCTATTGTTATTGTCTGCTTTCCATTTTATTTCTGTTTTGAAGTTTCTTTTAACTCTCTACAGTTCATAGTGAATACCCAGTGTGCCAAATTACTTATAGTACAAGCACTGAAATGACCCCAAATTACTTTACTCTAATCATCATGAGGAGGGCGACTAAAATGATCAGGGGTATGGAGAACAAGCCCTATGAGGAGCGGCTTAAGGAGCTGGGCATGTTTAGCCTGAAGAAGAGAAGGCTGAGAGGAGATATGATAGCCATGTATAAATATGTGAGAGGAAGCCACAGGGAGGAGGGAGCAAGCTTGTTTTCTGCTTCCCTGGAGACTAGGACGCGGAACAATGGCTTCAAACTACAAGAAAGGAGATTCCATCTGAACATGATGAAGAACTTCCTGACTGTGAGAGCCGTTCAGCAGTGGAACTCTCTGCCCCGGAGTGTGGTGGAGGCTCCTTCTTTGGAAGCTTTTAAACAGAGGCTGGATGGCCATCTGCCAGGAGTGATTTGAACGCAATATTCCTGCTTCTTGGGAGGGGGTTGGACTGGATGGCCCATGAGGTCTCTTCCAACTCTTTGATTCTATTATCAGTTAGAGAACGGAAAGTGTATAGATCTGTTTTTGCTTGTTTGTTTTGTTTTCACATGTATGTCTGCGTCTTGTGTATTTAGTTTTTGTTTTTCTGTGTCATTATTTTTAATACACTTTTCATTGTAGACTTGTAGTGTTATATATTTCCAAAATTCCTTTCTTGTTTAATTTTATTTTTCATTGAATACAAATTATTAAAAAGAGAATAACAAATATTTGTAGGGCCTGACTAAGTGTGTGGATCATGGGAGCTGTAGTTTTACAAGGTCTTCAGCATTCTGTATTAGAGTGCTGGCATCTCACCAAACTACAACTCCCAGGATTTTGTAGCATTGAGCCACAGCAGTGAACAGGATGTCAAACTGCATTCAGTCTAGATGCATCTTTCATCTATTGCTTTCTTATATGTTTCTTACTTTAAAATCCCATATATCATATACGAGGGTTGAATGAAAAGTAATGCCTCCACCTTTGTAACTCCTCAACAGGTGACAGTACTGGTATGCGGCAGGTACTGGCTTGTTCAGTAGACTCTCCTCTATAGTTCCATTTTGGTGGGAAGCCTTAACATTGAATGGTTGTGTTATTAAAGTGCGACATATAGAACCCTGCGCAGATGTTCAGTCAATGCGACTTAAGCAACGTATAGACAGCAGAAGGTGTCACCCCAAAGGAGATTCATCAGAGAGTCAGTCCCCCTAGGGGTGAGAAAAGTTGTATATAAATACCGTAAATAAATAAATAAATAAGCTTTTTTATGGTCATTGTGTTGATGTGAGTACTGTGCGTCGTTGGGCGAGTAAGTTTAAAGATGTTGAGGTGGGAACATCTGACTTACATGACTAGTCCCAAAAGTTAACTGTTTGTCCAGTAATCTTCTTCCCTGAATCTACAATTTGGTGATGCATCTGGCATTGTATGTTTTTACTCTGTTTCCCCTTCCGCTCCCTCACCCAAATTGTGCTCAGTAGTTATATTTATATTTTTAATGTACCAAACATACCAAGTTTGTATGAAAATGTGACTCTATTTCCTGTGCTGGTCAATGACCGAAATAAATGATTTGATTTGCTTTGACTTGCGTGACAAACAAAGAGTTGGACGTCCTGTGACAGCAACCACCGAGTTTCACAAGCGAAAGGTTGACAGATTGGTTCAGGACGATCGTCATATCACTCAGAGAGAAATTTCAAGCATAATCGGCATTTCACAAGAACATATGGGTTACATTATTGCTTTGCTTGGCTATCGGAAGATCTGTGCATGATGGGTTGCGCAAACAGAGTGTCGACTTCTTCTGTGACGGCTTCAGAAAACTTGTTTATTGTTGGCAGAAATGTATCCAATTGTCTGACAATATTGTTTAAAAATGAAAGTGGTAGTTAAAGAGCACATTCTAAGGATTATTTCTGTGTTTGATTTATTAATATATTCCCATCCAAACCCAAGTAACAAAGGTGAAGGCATTACTTTTCATTCAACTCTCGCACTTAACCTCGGAGTGAGTCCCACTGATTGTAGTTCTGGATGTAGAAATAAATATATTATTGCATATAAAGAGGTTTACCACCTGAACACACCATTGCTGTTTTGTAAGGAATAGGGGAGTAGCTGTCTTGTTTTTTGTATTGTCGAAGGCTTTCATGGCTGGAATCACTAGGTTCTTGTGGGTTTTTTCGGGCTATAGGGCCATGTTCTAGAGGCATTTCTCCTTGTGGGTTTTTTTCGGGCTATAGGGCCATGTTCTAGAGGCATTTCTCCTTGTGGGTTTTTTCGGGCTATAGGGCCATGTTCTAGAGGCATTTCTCCTTGTGGGTTTTTTCGGGCTATAGGGCCATGTTCTAGAGGCATTTCTCCTTGTGGGTTTTTTCGGGCTATAGGGCCATGTTCTAGAGGCATTTCTCCTTGTGGGTTTTTTTCGGGCTATAGGGCCATGTTCTAGCGGCATTTCTCCTTGTGGGTTTTTTCGGGCTATAGGGCCATGTTCTAGAGGCATTTCTCCTTGTGGGTTTTTTTCGGGCTATAGGGCCATGTTCTAGAGGCATTTCTCCTTGTGGGTTTTTTTCGGGCTATAGGGCCATGTTCTAGAGGCATTTCTCCTTGTGGGTTTTTTTCGGGCTATAGGGCCATGTTCTAGAGGCATTTCTCCTTGTGGGTTTTTTTCGGGCTATAGGGCCATGTTCTAGAGGCATTTCTCCTTGTGGGTTTTTTTCGGGCTATAGGGCCATGTTCTAGAGGCATTTCTCCTTGTGGGTTTTTTCGGGCTATAGGGCCATGTTCTAGAGGCATTTCTCCTTGTGGTTTTTTCGGGCTATAGGGCCATGTTCTAGCGGCATTTCTCCTTGTGGGTTTTTTCGGGCTATAGGGCCATGTTCTAGAGGCATTTCTCCTTGTGGGTTTTTTTCGGGCTATAGGGCCATGTTCTAGCGGCATTTCTCCTTGTGGGTTTTTTTCGGGCTATAGGGCCATGTTCTAGAGGCATTTCTCCTTGTGGGTTTTTTTCGGGCTATAGGGCCATGTTCTAGAGGCATTTCTCCTTGTGGGTTTTTTTCGGGCTATAGGGCCATGTTCTAGAGGCATTTCTCCTTGTGGGTTTTTTCGGGCTATAGGGCCATGTTCTAGAGGCATTTCTCCTTGTGGGTTTTTTTCGGGCTATAGGGCCATGTTCTAGCGGCATTTCTCCTTGTGGGTTTTTTCGGGCTATAGGGCCATGTTCTAGAGGCATTTCTCCTTGTGGGTTTTTTCGGGCTATAGGGCCATGTTCTAGAGGCATTTCTCCTTGTGGGTTTTTTCGGGCTATAGGGCCATGTTCTAGAGGCATTTCTCTTCTTTATATCCAAGGAGAAATGCCTCTAGAACATGGCCCTATAGCCCGAAAAAACCCACAAGAACCTACTGTCTTGTTTTTATTTACACAGTTTTCTTGTTTTGAGTATCCTGGGTGCAAGGGCACTTTGGACTGAACCACCTGGTCTAAAACACATTTGTAATATGGGGTGACTTTGCTTCATTTCTTCTCACTGCTCATTTTAAAATAGTAAAGTAAGTTGCTTCAGCTATGTGGATTCTGTTTGATGGTGTTGACACTCACATCAGCTGTCTATTAGATATTCGATAAAATGCCCCTCTGAAGCTGGCATATTTGCCCTATCTACAAAAGAAAAAAGAAAAACCCACAGCCATCCTTGGCCACTTAAGCCTCCGGCATTTCCTGTTAATATGTTGGCATTTTCTTAAAGCCAGCTGACTTTCTGGCAGTAACCGCCATTCCTTTTTTTGTTTGTGTTGACTTGGATACAATTTTGTTTTGTTCTTCTAAAGTTAGATCCTCCTCCTGATAGGTGCATGGACCGTGAAGAAAGTAGTGAACACCTCATAGCATTGAAATCAGAAACTAAAATGTCCAGGAAATGGCTTTGTATGAATAAATTGGCATTTTCTGTTATAGGCACATTTGGGGGTGGTGGTGCTGTTTTTGATAATGGTACTTCCCCTGACATACATTTGTAGATATTGTGTGTATACATATATCAGTCAGATCACATAATCCCTTTTTTACCACCCCCCCCACCCTCTAATTTTGGGTTTGAGCCACAGTAGTCCATGCTCTGGTTACATCCCGTATAGACTACTTCAATGCGCTCTACGTGGGGTTGCCTTTGAAGACTGTCCAGAAGCTTCAAATAGTCCAATGGGCAGCAGCCAGGTTACTAACAGGAGTGGCGCTCAGGGAGCATAGAACTCCTTTGTTACGCCAGCTCCACTGGCTGCCAGTTTGCTACTGGGCACAATTCAAAGTGCTGGCTTTGGCCTATAAAGCCCTAAATGGCCCCGGCCCAAATTACCTGTCTGAATTCATCTCGCCCTATGAACCTTTGCAAAGATTAAGATCATAGAATCATAGAATCAAAGAGTTGGAAGAGACCTCATGGGCCATCCAGTCCAACCCTCTGCCAAGAAGCAGGAATATTGCATTCCTCCGGGGAGTCCCTGCTTTCCGTCCCGCCATTGTCACAGGCACAATTGTTGGGGACGAGAGACTGGGCCTCCTCGGTGATTGCTCCCCGGCTATGGAACTCCCTTCCTGGTGAGATCAGGTCGGCCCCCTCTCTCCTGTCTTTTTGAAGGATGGTAAAAACGTGGCTGTGGGACCAAGCTTTCGGGACAGGGCAATAAAGCGGCAATAGGAAAGATGGCCAGGCCAATTAGATTTGACGTGGATGACTAGGTGTATTTTAATATTTTGATTTTTTTTTTAATGTTTATGTATTGTATGTGAATTTATGTCCCGGCATTGAATGTTTGCCGTGTATATGCTGTGCTCTGCCCTGAGTCCCCTTCGGGGTGAAAAGGGTGGAATATAAATGTTTTAAATAAATAAATATTAGACCTGTTTTTACTGGTAACTCTCAAGCACTAGAAACCACATTTATCCATCATCTATCAATTACTATATATGAAAGTCTACTGTCTATGAGTTGTATGTGTGTATATATATAGGCAGGCGCCGAGTTACAGGCATCTGATTTACATTCTAATGATAGTCAAGAACGGCGGGGATAAGACAACAGGAAGTGAGAGGAAATCTACCTCTAGAGGGGAAATTCACTCCTGGAAGAGTTATCATGGGGAAAAGGTGTATCCTCAAGCTGTATCCTCAATCCTTGTTTCCACAACAACCTGCATTTTTCAAAATCCAATGATTACAGGGACAGAAAGAGGTGAAATCTTCTGAACAGGGCACAGGCAGCAAAGGAAACACCACATGCTATCCAAAACGAATATACCGTATATACTCGAGTATAAGCTGACCCAAATATAAGCCGAGACACCTAATTTGACCTCAAAAAACTAGGAAAACGTATTGACTCGAGTATAAGCCAAGGGTGTAAAATGCAGCCGCGAATGGTAAATTTCAAAATAAAAATAGATACTAATAAAATTACATTAATTGAGGCAACTGTAGGTGAAATGTTTTTAATATTTACATAAAGCTGTGATTTAAAATAAGATTTTCCAATTCTGATTAAACCATCATTCTAACCTCCTTCAATGTAAATGTGCTTACGTACCCTTCCAATAATAATAATAGAGTAAAATAATAATAATAAATGTAATAATAAAAATAACAATAGAGTAAAATAATAAATGTAATAACCATACTAAGTGGAGTAAAATAATAAATGTAATAATAGAGTAAAATAATAACTATAATAACAATAACAACAGAGTATAATAATAATAATAATAATAATAATAATAATAATAAAAATAATAATAGAGTAAAATAATAAATGTAATAAAAATAATAGAGTAAAATAATGTAAGTGTAATAATAATAATAATAATAATAATAATAAATCTTATAAAATAATACTAATTACAGAGTAAAATAATAAATAATATTGACTCGATTATAAGCCGAGGGGGGCTTTTTCAGCCTAAAAAAGGGGCTGAAAAACTAGGCTTATACTCGAGTATATACAGTATATACAAACACTAGCCGCCCCCTGCCACGCGTTGCTGTGGCCCAGTCTGGTGATCTGGAAAATAAAGTAATGAGAAAGTGTTTGTTTCTAATATATGTAATTTCTTTCTGCTTCTGGGTAAACAGTATTTCTTGTTGTTTCTTTGTCAGTGTTGATGTGGAGATTGTCTGGTTTGCTTACTCTGGAACATGCAACATAATTGTCCTTCTTTTTCAAATCTAGGATACTATATCTGTGTGTGTATGAATCACATATATCTATATCTATCTATGGCTGGATGGCTCTTTGTCAGGAGGGCTTTGATTACGTTTTCTTGCCCTGGTGAAGGGAGTTGGGCTGGATGGCCTTGAGTATTTCCTGTTGGTCATGGGGGTTCTGTGTAGGAAGTTTGCCCCAATTCTGTCGTTGGTGGGGTTCGAAATGCTCTTTGATTGTGGGTGAACTACAAATCCCAGTAACTATAACTCCCAAATGTCAAGGTCTATTTCCCCCAAACTCCATCTGTGTTCATATTTGGGCATATGGAATATTTGCGCTAAGTTTGGTCCAGATCCATCATTGTTTGAGTCCACAGTTCCCCCTGGATGTAGGTGTACTACAACTCCAAAATTCAAGGTCAATGCCCACTAAACCCTTCTAGTGTTTTCTGTTGGTCATGGGGGTTCTGTGTGGGAAGTTTGCCCCAATTCTGTCGTTTGTGGGGTTCAGAATACTCTTTGATTGTAGGTGAACTATAAATCCCAGTAACTATAACTCCCATATCAAGGTCTATTTCCCCCAAACTCCATCTGTGTTCATTTTTGGGCATATGGAATATTCATGCCAAGTTTGGTCCAGATCCATCATTGTTTGAGTCCCCTGGGATGTAGGTGAACTACAACTCCCAAACTCAAGGTCCATGCCCACCAAGCCCTTCTAGTGTTTTCCGTTGGTCATGGGAGTCCTGTGTTCCACGTTTGGTTCAATTCTATCATTAGTGGAGTTTGGAATGCTCTTTGATTGTATGTAAACTATAAATCTCAGCAGCGAAAACTCCCAAATTACAAAATCAATTGTTTTGAGTGATGGCCACTCATTGGCCTGGTAGGTGTCTTGTGTCCAAATTTGGTGTCAATTCGTCCAGTAGTTTTTGGGTTCTGTTAATCCCACAAATGAACATTACATTTTTATTTATATAGATAGGTTGGAGTTACACTTTAAAGATGTACGTGTTCTGACTTACATACAGATTCAACTTAGGAACACACCTATAGAAGCTATCTTGTCGGCAACCCTGGGTACTGCCTGTCCCTGTGCTGTCTTTGGGCAGCTCAGGGTTCGGTTAATCTCTTAGTCTCATTCTGGTCTTGCCACTCTAAATACCATTGTAAGAAGAGTAGGTTATAAATAAACGGCGGCTTGTGGCTGCATGTCCCGGTTGTCGAGAACCTGTTCACCTGACATTACTCCTTTTTCTTCCTCCACCACCCTCCGTGTGTGTACATGTGCGTGTCTGTGTTTGTGTGTCTCTGCGCCTGCTTCCAACTCAAAGTCGGCCTAGTCTGTTGGAGTGAAGCCTTTAGTTGCTATGGCGATTGGCTTGCAGTTTAGGGCCTTGGCGAGGGAGGGGAAGGAATCGAGGTGGAGAGGCTGATGTGTGTTTTGACTGTGAAGTGGAGGAAACTGGATCCCCCTGGGGAGTGGGGGCGAAGGACGCCAAAGATTGAGTAATTTAGGATGGAGTGGGAGGAGTGGGCCTCTTGGTAAGAAAGCCGCCTGCTTGCTGGCTTGCTTGTCATTAATTCTAGCCACTTCCAAAAGGCTTTCTAACTCTCAGACTCCGAGTAGCAGAATCAGTGCCTTGGGGTGCACCTACACTCAAGAATTAGAAGGAAATAATGCTACCCCTCTATTCTGCTTTGGTTAGACCACATCTGGAATATTGTGTCCAATTCTGGGCACCACAATTCGAGAGAGATATTGACAAGCTGGAATGTGTCCAGAGGAGGGCGACTAAAATGATCAAGGGTCTGGAGAACAAGCCCTATGAGGAGCGGCTTAGGGAACTGGGCATGTTTAGCCTGAAGAAGAGAAGGCTGAGAGGAGATATTGGTTCCGGCCCAAAATACCTGTCTGACCGCATCTCGGCCTATGAGCCCACGAGGACTTTGAGATCGTCTGGGGAGGCCCTTCTCTCGATCCCGCCTGCCTCACAGGCACGCCTGGCGGGGACGAGGGATAGGGCCTTCTCGGTGGTGGCCCCCCGGCTGTGGAACACCCTCCCTGTAGACATCAGACAGGCGCCCTCCCTTATGACATTCCGCAAGAGACTAAAGACGTGGTTGTTTGAGAAGGCGTTTGACTAAGTGCTACAACAATTGGCAATGACGATTGGAACGGAACATGGATAACGAGATTGGATTGTGATTCTATGATGAGACGTCGCGAATGATTTAGTGTAATTGTATTATTGATAGTGATGTTGTTATTGTTGTTTGTGATATTGCCTATATTGTAATTTGTTTTTATATGTTGTACACCGCCGTGAGTCGCCCTAGGGCTGAGAACGGCGGTCTACAAGTGCAGTAAATAAATAAATAAATAAATAAATAAATAAATAAATAAATGTGATAGCCATGTATAAATATGTGAGAGGAAGCCACAGGGAGGAGGGAGCAAGCTTGTTTTCTGCTTCCTTGGAGACTAGGACGCGGAACAATGGCTTCAAACTACAAGAGAGGAGATTCCATCTGAACATGAGGAAGAACTTCCTGACTGTGAGAGCCGTTCAGCAGTGGAACTCTCTGCCCCGGAGTGTGGTGGAGGCTCCTTTTTTGGAAGCTTTTAAACAGAGGCTGGATGGCCATCTGTCAGGGGTGCTTTGAATGCAATATTCCTGCTTCTTGGCAGGGGGTTGGACTGGATGGCCCATGAGGTCTCTTCCAACTCTTTGATTCTATGATTCTATGATTAATGAAGGTTGGCCCCCCTTTAATTGCTATGGCTCAGTTCTATGGACTCCTGGGAGCTATAGTTTGGGGAGGAACCAGCACTCTCTGGCAGAGAAGGCTAGAGACCTTGTAAAACCACAGCTCCCATTATTCTAGACCAGGGGTCCTCAAACTATGGCCCGGGGGGCGGATACAGCCCTCCAAGGTGATTTACCTGGCCCTTGCTCAGGGTCAACCTAAGTCTGAAATGACTTGAAAGCACACAACAATAACAACAATCCTATCTCGTTGGGATTGCGACCAAGTGCGACTGTACCTTGTGAAGGCGGATCTGGCCAGGGTGGTCCATGCCTTAGTCACCTAAGGCATGGACTAGTGTGGGAGAACAACTTTTGAAAAAGTGGGACTAGTGTGTGAGAATAATCCAATATATACTGCGTCAAGCCTGGCACAGTAGGGAAGACTCAAGTGTTTTGCTTTAGAGCAGAGGTCCTCAAACTTTTTAAACAGAGGGCCAGGTCATAATCCTTCAAACTGTTGGAGGGCCGGGTTATAATGTGACAAAAAAAAAAAGAAAAAGAAAAAAAAGAAAAACCATTAATGAATTCCTATGCACATTGCACATATCTTATTTGTAGTGCAAAAAACAAACACTTAAAATACAATTATTAAAATGAAGAAAATGAATGAATTCCTATGCACACTGCAAATATCTTATTCGTAGTGCAGAAACACTTTAAAACAATACAATAATTAAAATGAACATTTTTAACAAATATAAGTTTATTAGTATTTCAGTGGTAAGTGTGGGTCTGCTTTTGGCTGATGAGATAGGATTGTTGTTGTTGTTGTTGTGTGCTTTCAAGTCATTTCAGACTTAGGTTGACCCTGAGCGAAGGCCGGGCAAATGACCTTGGAGGGCCGTATCCAGCCCCCGGGCCTTAGTTTGAGGACCTCTGCTTTAGAGGATCTATGAGGTGGTCTCAATTGCTAGCTGCTTCAGTCTTCTCCCAAAAGGAAATCGATTTTCAACCTGAGCTATATGGAGTGGACAAGAGAATAGGGGAAATGTAACCCAAAATAAGTAAAGAAGTAGTCCAGGAATACCTGGCTACTCTAAATGAATTCAAGTCACCAGAGTCAGATGAACTACATCCAAGAGTATTGAAGGAACCAGCAGAAGTCATTTCAGAACCACTGGCAATAATATCTGAGAATTCTTCAACAAGGAAAAATGCACTATGTGTGGCTTGACAGTAGTACATCTGAAAAAGATCCTGGGAGTCTTGGTGGACAACAAGTTGAACATGAGCCAACAGTGTGATGCAGCAGCTAATAAAGCCAATGAGATTTTGGGCTGCATCAAAAGGGTTATAGTGTCCAGTTCTGGGCACCACAATTTAAAAGAGATATTGACAAGCTGGAAGGTGCCCAGAAGAGGGCAACTAAAATGATCAAATGTCTGGAGACCATGAATCCCTATGAGGAGTGTCTTAAAGAACTGGGGACTTTTAGCTTGCAGAAGAGAAGGTTGAGAGGAGGCATGATAGCCATGTTTAAATATTTGAAAGGATGTTATAAGGAAGAGGGAGCAGGCCTGTTTTCTGTTCAGATTCCATCTGAACATTAGGAAGAACTTCCTGATTGTGAGAGCCGTTCAGAAATGGAACTCTCTGCCCCAGAGTGTGGTGGAGGCTCCTTCTTTGGAAGCTTTTAAACAGAGGCTGGATGGCCATCTGTCAGGGGTGCTTTGAATGCAATATTCCTGCTTCTTGGCAGGGGGTTGGACTGGATGGCCCATGAGGTCTCTTCCAACTCTTTGATTCTGTGATTCTATGATTCCTTGGAGGCTTTTAAGCAGAAGCTGGATTGCCATCTATCGGGGTGCTTTGATCATGCTTTTCCTGCATGACAGGAGGTTGGACTAGATCGGCTATGTGGTCTCATCCAACTATTCTATGAGGATGTGATATTTCAGAAATCCATGAAATATGGGGCAAGATGTTCAGCCAGTGCTTCAAGCTATAATTTAAATCAATGTCTTCATGGCCTGCTGACATTTATATTTGCTGGAGAGAGCTTGCATTCAGTGGTCACTGCACTTTGTTTGCAGAATGCACAGCAATTGAAGAGAGAAATCTCGGTATAGCTGTTCAGAAACATCATCAAGAATCTGTCATCCTTCCTCTGCCATTCCTATAGTGCCTTGAAGATGATTATCTCACTTTCCCCAGCACAAGCTGTAGAAGAAGTCTCACATCTGAAATGGTGGTGCAGGCCGTGAAAAGAGAAATTGCCTTATACGCCTTCACTATTGCCAAGGAGTGTATTATAGTGAGTGGCACAGGTTGACTATGAATCTCACTGGAAATGATTCATTTGTGACAGGTCTCTTGTGTTCTCCTCAGTTGCTTTGCTGGATTAAAGTAATCTGTCATTCACCATTTTCAACACAGTGTTGTTGAGTGCAAATGTCTTCCATAGTTTCCTGTATATAGGCCGTATGTTGGTATGGTATTCCAAGCCACTTAAGGCTGGATTTACTAGATGGGAGGCATAAGCCATCATTTACATGAGCTATATAGTAGGTTGGGCAAAGTGCACCTGTCCAAATGGTGCTGAATAGCAACTCCCATCAGCCTTAGCCAGGATATCAAGGGATGAGGACTGCTGAGAGCAGGGGCGGCTCAAGCCATTACGCAAAGTAAGCCTTTGCAGTATAGTTGCTTTTGCCCAGGGGCACTCTTGAGGCGTTCTTGGGGGAAAACAGACCTTGACATATGTGAGTTGTGGGTACTGGGATGTATAGTTCACCTACAATCAAAGAGCATTCTGAACTCCACCAATGATGGAATTGAACCAAATATGGCACACAGAACTCCCATGACGAACAGAAAATATATATCAGTGATTGATTGGGGGGGGGGGGGGCAAAATACTGTTTGCTTACCATTGAAAATTACCTAGGGCCGCCTCTGGCTGAGAGTTAAGTAGTGCATGTAGACAACATGATGGCTCTGTACCCCACAGTCACTTCCCCTTGGCATTGTTGTGTTCTGAGCAGTATCCACTTCAAAAGTTTGGGAAGGACAGCCTCCTGCTCAGTCACATCTGACTTTGTTCTTGTCTTCACCTTCAAGGTTGAGTGAGGCAACCTTGGTGGACTTCAGAGCCACCAGCAGATGCCTTCCTAAACCAACTACTGGCTTGCTTGTAGAGGTTCCCATCCTCAGGGAGATGTCATGCAGCCGAGCTCCCTCAATTCAAAGTCTCAACTCAATTTCAACAGGTGGAAATACAATTACGGGGAAGGGACAGGTTTAAGACTGGGTGAGAGAACATAGACTCATTGCCCTTAGTAGCAGCCATTTGGCAAATAGGAGTAGGGTGTTAGTACACACACACACACCTCTGCATTGTTGGGTTGACTAACATACTTTTGTTTCTATTCAAGTCACAGGAGATAAGAGTTAAATCTTTTGATGAATTCTTGCTCATCCATTTCCTGTTGAAATCCTGTGTTTGAAGTTCTCTTATTTTTTAAAAAAAGACTAGTTTGAGGCTAGAAACAGATTGTTAGGGAGACTGGAATATCCCATCTATTCTTCTTTAATAAATGAGACCAGTCCTCCTTTTTCTAATTTAGATAAACTTAACTGCTATTTATCTCATGGATAAGATTTGCCATTTAATGCTTTGAACTCTAAAATAGAGAATATTAAGAGGTCTGGTAATGCATGTTCTGTAGTTTCAGTAGGTATTCAGTACAGCCAGCCCTTCACATTTGTGGGTTTGACTTGCAGATCTGATTATTCATTGATTTGATTAATACAAAGAGACCACTTTTCTAGTCATATGACTAGTGGTCAACATCCACTAGAGCAGGGGTCCTCAAACTTTTTAAACAGAGGTCCAGTTCACAGTCCCTTAAACTATTGGAGGGCTGGATTATAATTTGGAAAAAAAATGAATGAATTCCTATGCACACTGCACATGCCTTATTTGTAGTGCAAAAAAGCACTTAAAAAAATACAATAATTAAAATGAAGAACAATTTTAACAAATATAAACTTATTAGTATTTCAATGGGAAGTGTGGGCCTGCTTTTGGCTGATGAGAGAGGATTGTGGTCATGTATTGTCGAAGGCTTTCATGGCCGGAATCACTGGGTTGTTGTAGGTTTTTTCGGGCTATATGGCCATGTTCTAGAGGCATTCTCTCCTGACGTTTCGCCTGCATCTATGGCAAGCATCCTCAGAGGTAGTGAGGTCTGTTGGAACTAGAAAAAGGGGGTTTATATTTCTGTGGAATGACCAGGGTGAGACAAAGGAGTCTTGTGTGCTGGAGCTAGGTGTGAATGTTTCAACTGACCACCTTGATTAGCATACAATGGGCTGATTGTGCCTGGAGCAAACTTTTGTTGAGAGGGGATTAGATGTCCTTGTTTGTTTCCTCTCTGTTGTTGTGCTGTTGTAATTTTAGAGTTTTTTAATACTGGTAGCCAGATTTTGTTCATTTTCATGGTTTCCTCCTTTCTGTTGAAATTGTCGACATGCTTGTGTATTTCAGTGGTTTCTCTGTGTAGTCTGACATGGTTGTGAGAGTGGTCCAGCATTTCTGTGTTCTCAGAAGAGCTGCAAGACCGAAAACAAACCACGAGAATAAAGATGAAGATCCACCCAGAGGAAAAGTGTTCTTGCCATACATCAAGGGAACCACTGACCGCATAGGGAAGCTGATGAGGAAACACAACATACAAACTATCTACAGACCCACCAAGAAATTCCAACAAATGCTACGTTCAGCAAAGGACAAGAGGGATCCTCTCACTTCTGCAGGAGTCTACCGTGTACCATGCAGCTGTGGACAAGTCTACATAGGGACCACCAAACGCAGCATTGCCCAAACACGAATCAAGGAACATGAAAGGCATTGCAGACTACTTCAACCAGAGAAGTCAGCCATAGCAGAGCACCTGATGAACCAACCTGGACACAGCATATTATTTGAGAACACAGAAATGCTGGACCACTCTCACAACCACCATGTCAGACTACACAGAGAAGCCATTGAAATACAGAAGCATGTGGACAATTTCAACAGAAAGGAGGAAACCATGAAAATGAACAAAATCTGGCTACCAGTATTAAAAAAACTCTAAAATTACAACAGCACAACAACAGAGAGGAAACAAACAAGGACATCTAATCACTTCTCAACAAAAGTTTGCTCTAGGCAATGCCAGGCCATTATGCTAATCAAGGTGGTCAGTTGAAACATTCACACCTAGCTCCAGCAGACAAGAGTCCTTTGTCTCACCCTGGTCATTCCACAGATATATAAACCCCTTTTCCTAGTTCCAACAGACCTCACTACCTCTGAGGATGCTTGCCATAGATGCAGGCGAAACGTCAGGAGAGAATGCCTCTAGACTATGGCCATATAGCCCAAAAAAACCTACAACAACCCGTTGTTGTTGTTGTTGTTATTGTTGTTGTTGTTGTGGTTGTTGTGTGCTTTCAAATCGTTTCAGACTTAGTCTGACCCTGAGTGAGGGCCGGGTAAATGACATTGGAGGGCTGTATTCGCCCCCCGGGCCTTAGTTTGAGGACCCCTGAACTAGAGAATCGTATAAAAGTGTTTTCTCATGTAAAAAAAATTTCCAAAAAAAATCCATGGTTTCCCCACTTTTGCAGAGGTTCTGTGTCCCTAACCCCAGCAAATGTGGAGAGCTCTATATGATCCAATGCTGAAAACCTCAGGAAAAGTGGGACTTGAGGGGGCATTTGGGCAAGGCAGCCTGTTATAGGAAAGGCTTTAAATATTTATTTCATTTTTAAAGTACTGACGAGAAAACCAAATAGCCTGAGTCATAAAAATAATTTATTTCATTTATATCTCACTTTTTTTCGACATGGGAAACAAGAAGATAAATCTTTAAACCAGATGATAACTTAATAAAATACTATTAACATGTGTTCATTTTGAAACTAAATTCATTTTGAAAATCTGAAATCATTTAAAAACAGTAAAGATAAAAATGTTGCACACCTCGAATAAATATTGGTTTCCAAACCGCTACCTTTTCTTTTTGCTTGGTTTTGGTAAATAATATCCCTCTCAACACCCCAATATACTTCCCTGTGTGACGCCACTGGTGCTCTGTGGCTGACCTACAAGTATGTAATCTCAGGGTTTTTTCTAATCTGGTCATTCTAGGTAGTTCTTGTTGATAGGATTAGTGCCATTGTGTTTGACTTTTGTTGTTTCTATTGAGCAACTTTATTAGTAATGTAATAGACCTTTATCTTGGTGATAAAAGCCCTGGCATGACTTCAGTGAAAAGAGACTGATTTTCCTGAAGCCTTTTTTTTTTTTTAGTCTTGCTTGGCTGAATTGAGCACTTGCCTTAAACCAGAGTTGTTCCATCTTTTCTTAGGTATTCTTATGAGGGGGAAATGGTTTGGGAAAAGGAGATTTGTGATGCAGACTGTATTGGAATCTGATTCTGTTTGCAGTCTGAGAGATCTGCCCTGATAATCTATATAAATAAAAATGTAATGTTCGTTTGTGGGATTAACAGAACTCAAAAACCACTGGACGAATTGACACCAAATTTGGACACAAGACACCTAACAACCCAATGTATGTCCTTCACTCAAAAAAAATTGATTTTGTCATTTGGGAGTTATAGTTGCTGGGATTTATAGTTCACCTACAATCAAAGAGCATTCTGAACCCCACCAATGAGGAATTGAACCAAACTTGGCACACAGTTCTCCCATGACCAACAGAAAATACTGGAAGGTTTTTTTTTGGTGGGCAGTGTTCTTTGGTTTTGGAGTTGTAGTTCACCTACATACAGAGATCACTGTGGACTCAAAACAATGATGGATCTGGACCAAACTCTACAAGAATACTCAATATGCCCAAATGTGAACACTGGTGAAGTTTGGGGAAAATAGAATCTTGACATTTG
>NW_026845477.1:137034387-137045553 GCF_025583915.1 Anolis sagrei ordinatus | reverse complement strand
GACACCTATCAGGCCAACAAGTGATCATCACTCATAAAAACACTGAAAAACACAGCAGGAGAGACTTAAAAAGCCAAAAACAAAAAATTACATTACAATGCATGTGCCAAACCACATATATAATGCAAACACACACATATACACATATACACAAATATATGCACACATATACACACACAAAACACATATACACGGACTGGGCCACAGCAACATGTGGCAGGGGACGGCTAGTGAATTATGAAATGAAAGCCAATATCTCAGCATAATAATATTCAGGTGGTATCTGACACCAGTAAACTTAGAAAAAATGTATAAAAGTTGTAGTAATAAGAATTGGAAGTTTAGAAAGCATGAACATTCTTCCATTTATGATAGGAGAAAGGAAACAAATTCATGGAAAAATCCAAACTGTGTTTAAATCAAGGTTAACATTCCAGGTTAAAATATGCAAGAAAAGATATTTCTATTTGTGGTCACAGCAGCTAGAATACTTTATGCACAATGTGGAAAATGTCATTGGTAAATAGTTTGATACAAAAAAATATTTGAATTGACAGAAATGGATAGATTGTGTTGATAAAAGAAAAGATAACAAAGAATTTAATGTATCACTGGAAGCCATTTCGTATACTCTTGAGCAGGAATCCTCAAAACTTTTTAAGCAGAGGGTCAGGTCACAGTCCTTCAAACTGGAGGGCTGGATTATAATTTGAAAAAAAACATGAATGAATTCCTATGCACACTGCACATATCTTATTTGTAGTGCAAAAAACACTTAAAACAATACAATAATTAAAATGAAGAACAATTTTAACAAATATAAACTTATTAGTATTTCAATGGGAAGTGTGGGCCTGCTTTTGGCTGATGAGATAGGATTGTTGTTGTGTGCTTTCAAGTCATTTCAGACTTTGGTTGACCCTGAGTGAGGGCCGGGTAAATGACCTTGGAGGGCCGTATCTGGCCCCCGGGCCTTAGTTTGAGGACCCCAGCCCTTGAGAAAGAGTGGGAATCATGCACAATGAAAGAATTGAAGGAAGTGTGAAGTCTATAAATGGCAGTGGTAGTTTATAGAAATTTTAAATTTTTATTTCACTAGAAGAAAAGCAGGCAATGTACATTTTCTTGTTTGTCTTCTTTCTTTCTATAGAATTTAAGTTGTGTTTCGATTTATTGTTCCTGTTTTATTTTGTTGTTAGTAATACTGTACACATAATGGCCCCCTGGTGGCACAGCGGGTTAAAGCGCAGAGCTGCTGAACTTGCTGATCGAAAAGTTGGTGGTTCGAATCTGGGAGGTGGGATGAGCTCCCACTATTAGGCCCAGCTTCTGCCAAACTAGCAGTTTGAAAACATGCAAAGTTGCTGGGATTTATAGTTCATTACAATCAAAGAACATTCTGAACTCCACCAACGATATAATTGACTCAAACTTCCCACACAGAATCCCCATGATCATCAGAAAATGCTGTGTTTTCTTATGGTCTTTGGCGACCCCTCTGACACCCAGTTTTAATTGTACGTTGTTTTATTGATGATGCTGTATGTCATTGTCTTTGTTCTTTATTTTAATTGCTTGTATTGTTGTGATTATTGCTTGTAGTGTGTTTGGGCTCGGCCTCATGTAAGCCGCACCGAGTCCCTTGGGGAGATGGTAGCGGGGTACAAATAAAGTATTATTATTATTATTATTATTATTATTATTATTATTATTCAGTTGACTGCTCCTTTATCTGCTCATCTTAACTTCTTGTGGTTTTATTATGTGTACGTTTAATAATATTTATTTATTTACTTTGCTTATATACCGCTGTATCTCAAGCCCGAAGGCGACTCACAGCGGTTCACAAACAGTAAAAACAGTAGAAACAGCAGTGGTTCCATACAACATATAACAATTGACTTAACACATTATCCATAAATTACCAATAAGCAATTACAATGCACAATTATTATGAAAAAACAACTGTACCCAATCTTCTCATCATCCAAGCGTAGTCCAGGTTCGTCGTCCATTGTTCCATTCCTATGTTCCATTACCAGATTGCACTAAATTACTCAAACGCCTGCACAAACATCCAGGTCTTCACCTTTTTGCGGAATACAATTAGAGATGGTGCTAGTCTAATGTCCGTAGGAAGGGCGTTCCACAGCCGAGGAGCCACCACCGAGAAGGCCCTATCTCTCGTCCCCGCCAGCCGAGCTTGAGAAGCAGGCGGGATCGAGAGCAGGGTCTCCCCGGAAGATCTCAAAGTCCTGGTGGGTTCATAGGCAGAGATGCGGTCAGATAGGTAGCTTGGGCCGGAACCGTTTAGGGCTTTAAAGGCCAACGCCAGCACTTTGAATTCAGCCCGGTAGCAGATCGGTAGCCAGTGGAGTTGGCGCAACAGGGGGGTTGTATGCTCCCTGCGCTCCGCTCCTGTTAAAATCATGGCTGCCGAGCGTTGGACTAGTTGGAGCTTCCGAGCTGTCTTCAAAGGCAACCCCACATAGAGAGCGTTGCAGTAGTCTAAACGGGATGTAACCAGAGCATGGACTACCGTGGCCAAGTCAGACTAATAATAATAATAATAATAATAATAATAATAATACCACTTTATTTATCTTCTGCCCTCTCTCTTTGGGGAGATTAAGGGTGGTTTCCAAGGAATTAAAAATGGCAAACATTCAATTCCAAAATCAGACAAACAGCAATCAAAACATAAACATGAAATAAAATGATCTGAACAACCTTTTAAATTCCAGTGGATTTTGTTTAGATGGGGTACCATACAGAAATATTTTAAAACAAATAAATCGTGCTCCATGATCTTTTAATTGTCAAGATTGATAGTGTAACAAGATCTGGATTATATTCCTATCATTTAAATAAAAGGGAATGCTAGTGTAATGTTGCCTGACCTATTGACTAGTAGAACACAGTGTTCTGCAAAATTCAGTACTAGTGCCTATGCTTTTTAACATCTACATCAGGGCTCAATGTTGTTGGAACTTAAACCCAGAATATACAGTGGTGAGATTATACACAGGCAGTCTCCAAGTTGCGAACAAGATTCCACAAGGTGCCATTCTGTCCTCAGTGCTTTTTAACATTTACATGAAAACACTGGGAGAGATCATCTGGAGACATGGGGCGGGGTGCTGTCAGTACACTGATGACACCCAAATGTATTCTGCATGCCTCCAAAAACAACCTTAGCAAAATATAGTGTTTCTCCTCTAAATGAATGCCTGGGTAATGGGCTGAATGAAGAAAAACAAATTGAAACTCAATCCAGGTAAGACAGAGGTGCTTCCCATTAAGGGTCCTAACCTAGGGTTGAAAGTGTGTCAACCATTTCTAGACAGGCTTATCCTCTCCCTGAAATACAGTCTTCTCCAAGTATTTGGAACCAGTTTATTTTCAGGATTATCTTCTCCCGTACAATTCTTTATTTAAACTATTTGTAAAAGTTAATCCTCAGCAATTGCTCTTTTAATCGCTATAGAAGGTAGCTATAAGAATATTTACCTCTGTATATGAGGAAACCAAGTGGCCGAAGGCATAATACATTACATAGTACACTGTAAATTATATGATAATCAAAGAGATAAATGTTTGCTGTGATGTTTAGAGCCTGAAGCTAGCCTGAAGAGAAAAAATTATATACTTGCTGACTAGTTTGGTTAAGTCAGACCTGGTTAATGTATTTAGTTTTGCAGTGGCATCCACCCAACTCAGAATCACCCATAAAAATAAACATGTATAGTGTATTTATTATATTTTGATACTAGCCATCCCCTGCCACATGTTGCTGTGGCCCAGTCTGGTGATCTGGAAAATAAAGTAATGAGAAAGTGTTGGTTTCTAATATATGTAATGTCTTTCTGCTTGTGGGTAAACAGTATTTCTTGCTGTTTCTTTGTCCAGTGTTGATGTGGAGATTGTCTGGTTTGCCTACTCTGGAACATGCAACATACATTGTCCTTCTTTAGGGTCCCTTTCAAATCTATGATACTAATATCTCTGTGTGTGTGAATCATATATATTATCTATCTGTATCTATGGCTGTATGGTTCTTTGTCAGGAGGACTTTGATTACGTTTTCTTGCCCCGGTGAATGGAGTTGGACTGGATGGCCTTTTTGAGTACTCCTTGGGTTAGTACAGCGGTTCTCAACCTGGAGGTCGCGACCCCCGGGGGGGTCGCCTGGCCATTTCAGAGGGGTCGCGAGGTTGCCTCCCTTGGCCCCGCCCCAAGGGCGCAGGCCAGGTGAGGGCTCCTTTGCCTGTCGCGAAATCCCATTCGGCGAGAGGCGGGCGAGGGGGACCCGGCGCGAGGCCTAGCGCCGCGCCAAGCCTCCTTGCCTGCCTCCCGCTTTCGCCATTCGGCGAGGGCGAGAGGCGGGCGAGGGGGACCCGGCGCGAGGCCTAGCGTTGCGCCAAGCCTCCTCGCCCGCCTCCAGCTTTCGCCGTCGTTGGGATCCCTGAGCTGGTCGCAGGACCATCTGTTGACCATGGGGCGTCTGTGTGGTAAGTTTGGCTCAATTTTATCATTGGTGGGGTTCAGAATGTCTTTGATTGCAGTTGAACTCTAAATCCCAGCAAATATAGCTCCCAAATGTCAAGGTCTATTTTCACCAAACTCCACCACTCTTCATGTTTGGCCATAATGAGCATCCATGCCAAGTTTGGCCCAGATTTATCATTGCTTGAGTCCATAGTGCTCTCTGGATGTAGGTGAACTACAACTCCAAAACTCAATTCACATCAAATCCTTTCAGTATTTTCTATTTGTAATGGAGTTCTGTATGCCAAGTTTAGTTCAATTTCATCATTAGTGGAGTTCTGAATGCACTTTGATTGTAGGTGAACTATAAATCCCATCAACTACAACTCCCAAATGACAAAATCTCACCCCCCTCCCCAACCCCATCAGTATTCAAATTTGGGCCTGCATATCAGATATTGACATATACAACCTGCATATCAGATATTGACATTACGATTCATAACAGGAGCAACATTGCAATTATGAAGTAGCAATGAAAATAATTTTATTGTTTGGGGTCACCACAACATGAGGAACTGTATTTAGGGATCACGGCATTAGAAAGGTTGAGAGCCACTGGGTTAGTAGGTGTCCTGTGGCCAAATTTGGCGTCAATTCATCAGGTGGTTTTTGAGTTATGTTACTCCCACAAACAAACATTACATTTTTATTTATATAGATGTTTTAAAATAACATTTTAAATCTCATCTTCTTACCATGACTGCATTGTTGCATTGTTAGACTGCTTGTTGTAATTACTTATTTCTCTTTTGCCTATAATTTAATATATATAAAAAAATATTTATTGGAATTTCAGAGGGACAGTTGAACTCTGGCCATATGTTGTCTCCCCCTACCCCACCCAGGTTAAAATACTTGCCTGAAAAAAAGCAAATCCTGCCCTGGTATGCATATTCCTGTTGCAATTTTACTAAAGACTAGCCGTCCCCTGCCATGCGTTGCTGTGGCTCACATGGGGGGGGGTTCTGTGTGGGAGGTTTGGCCCAATTCTATCGTTGGTGGGGTTCAGAATGCTCTGTGATTGTGGGTGAACTATAAATCCCAGCAACTACAACTTCCAAATGTCAAGATTCTGTTTTCCTCAAACCCCACCAGTGTTCATATTTGGGTATATTGAGTATTCATGTAGTCTTTGATCCAGATCCATCATTGTTTTAGTCAACAGTGATCTCTGGATGTAGGTAACTACAACTCTAGAACCAAAGGACACTGCCCACCAAACCTTTCCAGTATTTTCTGTTCGTCATGCGAGAACTGTGTGCCAAGTTTGGTTCAATTTCATCGTTGGTGGGGTTCAGAATCCTCTTTGATTGTAGGTGAACTATAAATCCCAGCAACTACAACTCCCAAATGACAAAATCATTTTTTTGAGTGAAGGACATACATTGGGTTGTTAGGTGTCTTGTGTCCAAATTTGGTGTCAATTCATTCAGTGGTTTTTGAGTTCTGTTAACCCCACAAACGAACATTACATTTTTATTAATATAGATTGATGGGTAGGTTCCAGTGTGCTCTGCAGGATACCTGTCCGTGGTCCTTGGATCGAAAGATGTGGACTGGTGGAAAGAATGGCTTGCAACGTGAACTGAAAGGTTTAACGGGTCTATTATTTCTCTTTTAAATCTCCACTCTTACAACAGCTGCCCTGCCTTGGATTTACGCCTGAACTTCTCGCCTTTCTGTGCCACTCAACCTCCTTGAATCCTAAAAATAATCCATGGTGGAAGTAGTGACTTGGCAAGAGCATCATGCAGCAAATGCCAGCTTCTAAGGGTAACTTTGAATGCCCTTCTGTTTTAATGCCCCTTCCAAATGATCAGCAGCTTAGAATTGAGAGAGAAGCAGTAGGGGTTTCCTTGGCCAACTTGCCAAGCGACTTTCAAAGAAGGCAAGATTCTGTACAGCTCTTCAGAGGAGAGCTGTGTATCATGTGGGGATGCGTGCCTTGTTCTGTCCCTTCTCTCTTCCTGTAATCCCCTCCCACATGACATGGCCTGGATCCAAAAGAAAAAAAAAACCTGTAGAAAAACAAGCTTTGCAGTGATGCCAATGTTTCAGTGCCTGTGATGCTGTCTTGCTTGTATCCTGCATGTCCTTTATCCAGTTACAACTTCAGACATTTCACGTTTCACTAGATAAAACTGGGGCTGTGACTTCATCAGGGCTGGAGGAAAGTATTCTTAGGTGGTGGCATCATGTTTAGTGTGGGGGTTTGCAATTCTTCTGGCTCTGGCCTTCATGATTAATCTCTGTGAATGGTTTTTTTGCAGAGATAAATTTGAGATGTTTCTGGAGATTTGGGGATTCGGAGTTTTTGAATATGTGATATAGATGGATTTAGATTTAGGATGTGTATTGTTTTAGCTAGCTGCCTTATTGAATATGTTTTATTAGTTACTAGCCGTCCCCTGCCATGCGTTGTTGTGGCCCACATGGGGGTTTTGTGTGGGAGGTTTGGCCCAATTCTATCGTTGGTGGGGTTCAGAATGCTCTGTGATTGTAGGTGAACTATAAATCCCAGCAACTACAACTCCCAAATGTCAAGATTCTATTTTCCCCAAACTCCACCAGTGTTCACATTTGGGCATATGGAGTATTCGTGTAGAGTTTGGTCCAGATCCATCATTGTTTGAGTCCACAGTGATCTCTGGATGTAGGTGAACTACAACTCCAAAACCAAAGGACACTGCCCACCAAACCCTTCCAGTATTTTCTGTTGGTCATGGGAGAACTGTGTGCCAAGTTTGGTTCAATTCCATCATTGGTGGGGTTCAGAATGCTCTTTGATTGTAGGTGAACTATAAATCCCAGCAACTACAACTCCCAAATGACAAAATCATTTTTTTTTTTGAGTGAAGGACATACATTGGGTTGTTAGGTGTCTTGTGTCCAAATTTGGTGTCAATTCATCCAGTGGTTTTTGAGTTCTGTTAATCCCACAAACGAACATTACATTTTTATTTATATAGAGTAGCTGTCCCCTGCCATGGGTTGCTGTGGCCCAGACTGTTGATCTGGAAAATAAAGTAATGAGAAAGTGTTGGTTTCTAATATATGTCATTTCTTTCTGCTTGTGGGTAAACAGTATTTCTTTTTGTTTCTTTGTCAGTGTTGATGTTGAGATTGTCTGGTTTTATTTATTTATTTATTTATTTATTTACTTCACTTGTTGACCGCCGCTCTCAGCCCTAGGGCAACTCGCGGCGGTGTACAACATGTAAAAACAGTCTACAAAACATATAATATATCAACAACCAAATTACACATTAATCTAAACTACACTAATAAAACCGCGCCATCACAACATAGAATCATAGCCAGTCTCATAATCCATAGTCCGTTCCAAATGTCATTACCAGATTCGTATGGCTCAATTAAATGCCTTCTCGCATAGCCAGGTCTTTAGGCTCTTACGAAACACCATCAGGGAGGGCGCCTGTCTGATGTTAGCAGGGAGGGCGTTCCACAGCCGGGGGGCCACCACTGAGAAGGCCCTCTCTCTCGTCCCCGCCAGACGTGCCTGAGAGGCGGGCGGGATCGAGAGAAGGGCCTCCCCAGATGATCTCAAGGCCCTCGTGGGCTCATAGGCCATATCATTGTTCTTCTTTAGGGGTCCCTTACAAATCTATGATACTGTATCTGTGTGTGTGTGAATCATATCTATCTATCTATCTATCTATCTATCTATATCTATCTATGGCTGGATGGCTGTGTGTCAGGAGGACTTTGATTACGTGTTCTTGCCCTGATTAAGGGAGTTGGATTAGATGGCCTTAAGTATTTTCTGTTGGTCATGGGGGTTCTCTGTGGGAAGTTTGCCCTGATTCTGTCGTTCGCGGGGTTCAGAACTCTCTTTGATTGTAGGTGAACTGTGAATCCCAGTAACTACAACTCCCAAATGTCAGGATTATATTTTCCCCAAACTCCACCAGTGTTCACATTTGGACATATTGAGTATTCGTGTAGCATTTGGTCCAGATCCATCATTGTTTGAGTACAGAGTGATCTCCGAATGTAGGTGAACTACAACTCCAAAACCAAAGGACACTGCCCACCAAACCCTTCCAGTATTTTCTGTTGGTCGTGGGAGAACTGTGCGCCAAGGGTGGTTCAATTCCATCGTTGGTGGGGTTCAGAATGCTCTTTGATTATAGGTAAACTATAAATCGCAGCAACTACAACTTCCAAAATGACAAAATCAATTGTTTTGAGTGAAGGCCATACATTGGGTTGTTAGGTGTCTTGTGTCCAAATTTGGTGTCAATTCGTCCAGTGGTTTTTGACTTCTGTTAATCCCACAAATGAACATTACATTTTCATTTATATAGATTGCGTTGATTTCTTATGCAAAAGATTATTAATCAGTTTTAGTGCTGGGTTTTACTTCATGAGTTTATTTATTTATTTACAATATTTATATTCTGTCCTTCTCACCCTGCAGGGGACTCAGGACGGATTACAATGTACACATATATGGCAAACATTCAATGCCAAAGACACAACACATATAGACAGTCAGAGGCTATTTAACATTCCACTTTTCTGGCCGCGAGGGGAGCTGTCGCTTTCATCATCCATCTGTGACACTGATGAAATACTTCCGCATTCCCCGCATGCTTTTGCTGGAGTGCTTTGCTGGAGTCTTTTTTTATGGCCTCGTAAATTAGGCCATCTAGTCCAACTCCCTTCATTCTGCCTTAATTAATTAATTAATTTTTATGTACAGTACATTGTATTCCGCCCTTCTCACCCCGCAGGGGACTCAGGGCGGAATACAATGTACATACACATGGCAAACATTCAATGCCATAGACACACAACATATATAGACAGACACTCAGAGGCTACTTAACATTCCAGCTTCTGGCCACCAGGGGAGTTGTCGCTTCACCGTCTGTTTGTGACACTGATAAAGTACTTCCTCATTCTTTGCATACTTCCTGGAGATTTTTATGGCCTCGCAAATCAGTTAAACTAGCCTCCCCATATAAGTGGTACCTAAATTTCCTACTTGACAGATGCAGCTGTCTTTCGGGCTGCAAAGGGTGACAGCAAGCTACACAATTTTAGTCAGAAGCTCACTCTGACCCGGGCCTGGCTTCGAACTCATGACCTTTCAGTCAGTAGCGATCTTAATGCAGCTGACTCCCAGCCAGCTGCGCCACAGTCCCGGTTCTACATGTCTTGAAAACCCACACAACCCTAACCCAAATTCTACTTCCTATAGTGATCTAACATAATCACTTGCACATTGATATGTTTGAGGGATGTCTTGATAGTGTTTTCAACTGTCCGTATTCTCACTTACTGGCTTGTCATTTTGCTGTGTCTTTACTTATAGCAAAACATCTTTTTTCCACATTGAGATTCCTGAATGAAATTTGGTACATTATAACTTGTAGGGTCTGTTTGGAAATGTAAGGAGCCAAAAATGTGTGAGTGCAGTGAGATTTTACAGTGTCCCTTGTGATCTTTGTTGGCTTTTGAGAGTATCTAAAAATCCTATTGTTTGAAGAAATAGGTGATAAACTGCTTTTAAGGGTTTCAAGATAACTCGACAACTTTGTTGTTTCTCCAGAGTTGGCAACACTCCTTCATTCCCATTGCTTCTCTCCACTGCACCATTCCATACGGAAACTGGTGAAAATTCACTTATATTTCTGTTAACAAAAACATTTGTATGTGAATGCCATTGGTGCAGTCATGTGCAGCAGTAACCATTAGAGCAGTTGGATTTCAGGGCCTAGCTGTGATAATTTTTATATAAATTGAGCATTGATCACCAGGAATTCTGAAATTCAAAAATCTCCAAACTTCAAAATACGAGCGGTATTTTAAAAGTAAGGTCTGTTTTCTTGTAGACACTAGTAGTTTGCGCGCATACCGCAACGAGCGCATGCGTCGTGTACCGGCATGCCTCGGGAACAACTGTGCTCAGTTTCTGCTCTGTAGCTAACCTGTATGGTTCTGTTCTGTGCTTTAAAAATGTTTAAGACTATCAACTCACCCGCCGCATGTGAGGTTCGCTCAGTGATACGGTTTTTGTCAGCAAGGAACCTGCCTGCTGCAGAAATTCATCGACAGATTTGTGAAGTGTACGGTGATATTGTTATGAGTGAAAGCAAAGTGCCTATGAACCATCAAGATTATTATTTTTTTTTTATTGATTTGTGGTGCATACAGAAAACAAAACCGACACCAAAGGAAAACCGAAATAAGTAAAAAGTTAAAAAAAAGAGAAAAAAAAACAGAAAAAAAGAAATACAAAAGAGTATGCCAGTTAGCAGAATGGTATACAGTCAGCGCTCATTAAACATATAAAAAATCAGCTTTGACTGTACAGTTATAATACATTAACATTTATTGTCCCTCTAACCCCACACCCGTGAACCCAACCCCTGTGACCTCCGACACCACTCCGTATGGATCACATAACTAACCCGCAACTACCCACGTATCTTCTTTCACTGAATCCCCTTTATGGCAATCTTCAAATCTACTTTTGTCTTCTTTTCAAGATATCCAATTGCCAACCGCCATTTTTCAACAAATTCTTCATTATTTCCACCTCTGCTACTATTTGTCAGTTTGGCCATTTGGATATAGTCTACTAAT
>NW_026845477.1:136967378-137034287 GCF_025583915.1 Anolis sagrei ordinatus | reverse complement strand
TGTCTGGAAGCAGCGGCAGTAGGAAACCCCTGCCTCCGGCGCGCCCCTTCTCCCTCTCTCGGATCCCCTTGGCGAGGCAGGGTGGGGGTTGCAGGGTGGGTGGGCGGGCGGGGGGGGGGGGGCATCCCAGTTGCCAAGGCGACGTTGTGGGCCTCCTTCACCGGGGCGTCCTGCTTGGCCGGCCCCTTTTTGGCGGCGGCGTGTCTGTGGGGAATGGCGCGCCTCTCCCGCAACCAACCTGCGGGGCCGGTGACATCAGGCGCGGCGGCGGTGGCAGGGGCGAGATTCCCGGGTCTGCCTGCAGAGGAGGAGGCGGCAGAGGCGGAGGGGGAGCCGGGCCCCCCCTCGCCCCCCCTCGCCCTTTCCCTCTTCTTTCCTTCCTTTTTATTTCCTTTTCTCCTTCCTTCCTTCTCTATCTTTCTTTCTTCTCTCCTTCCTTCCCCCTTTCCCTCCTTCATTCCTTCCCTCTTTCCCTCCTCCTCTCATTACTTCTCGACTGCCCCTTCCAACTCTATTCGATGAGTATTTAATTTGTGTTATATAGTAATGCACGCGCGCGTGTGTGTGTGCCGCGCCGGGGGGGGGGGAGGGTGAGGGGCCATGTGTGTGCGCGCGCCAGGGAGTTTGCGCCAGTGCGCATGCTCAGTTGCTTTGCCGTTTATTGTGGTTGTTGTTGTGTGTTTTGGATTTCTGACTGGATTAGTTTGTACCTTGTTGGTTGCCCTTGGGGCATGGGAAGTTTGGTGGAGTTTCGTTGGGGGGTTTTAGAGTTTTGTTTCCTCATACGACGCCAGGAGGAAATTTATATATATAGATTAACATTTATTGTCCCTCCAACCCCACACCCGTGAACCCAACCCCTGTGACCTCCGACACCACTCCGTATGGATCACATAACTAACCCGCAACTACCCACGTATCTTCTTTCACTGAATCCCCTTTATGGCAATTTTCAAATCTACCTTTGTCTTCTTTTCCATATACCCAAGTGCCAGCCTCCATTTGTTTGCAAATTCATTATTTCCTCCTCTGCTGCTATTTGTCAGTTTGGCCATTTGGATATAGTCTACTAATTTATCTCTCCAATCCTTAATATTTAACTCTTTTTTCCCCTTCCACGATTTAGCTATTATTAGTCTCGCAGCAACAAAACAATACTGACAAATTTCTTCATCTCCTGTGCTAATACGCCTCCTAAATATTCCTAATAAGCACATTTCTGGGTTTTTCTTGATTTTTTTGCTGATCATTTTGTTTGTTTCTTTCATCACTTTTTTCCAGAATTCTTTAACTATGTTACAGGTCCACCATACGTGGAAAAAAGATCCCTTCACCTTCTTGCATCTCCAGCAAGCCCCTTGTCCTGTTTTCTCTATTTTAGCTAGTACCTCTGGGGTTATATAGGCTCTGTAAAACATCAAGATTATTAAGATCGTCTGGAGAGGCCCCGCTCTCTGTCCCACCGGCCTCGCAAGCGCGTCTGGTGGGGACGAGGGACAGCGCCTTCTTGGTGGTGGCCCCTCAACTCTGGAACTCTCTCCCACTGGAGATCAGAACCGCCCCTTCTATCCTGACCTTCAGGAAACAGCTGAAGACGTGGTTATGGAGACAGGCATTCGACGAGTGAGCCAGATATGGATGAAGGATGATGAACAACGAGTTAGTGTGACGACTGACCATTGTAGTTTTTGAATGTAATTACTGTTTTAATGTTTTAGTGTAAAATGAATTATTATATTTTTAACTGTATGTGATATTATGGTTGGAAACCGGTCTGAGTCCCTTAAGAGAGGTGAGAAGGTCGGTATATAAAACTTTTAAATAAATAAATAAATAAATACATAAGTGGGTACAACAATTTAAAGATGGCCGTGACAACGTCCATGATGAGGACCGCTCCGGTCGCCCTTCTTTGATTCCAGACGATTTGGTGGCTTCAGTTGAAGTGAGTTTTTATGAAGAGGGTATTTTAAAATTGGTTCAGAGGTGTGATAAGTGTTTGAACAAACTTGGCAGCTATGTTGAAAAATAGAGTGAAGTACGTACTTTCTGAAAATAAATTTACTTTTTGGAAATAAACTTTCGTTGTGTACTTATGTTCCAACGGACCTTACTTAAAAAATACCCCTCGTAGTTCTACATGGATGGCAGTGATTGTAACACCTTTACTTTCCGATCATTCAGCAGACACAAACTTAGTTTCATGCACCACGTTATTAGAAATATTGAGTATAATCTTACCTTCAGGGATACACAGACTATTATGCACTTTTGACAGATGTCATTTCATTTTGTTTGCACCATTCTGCTTGCTCAGAATGAGTTTCTTATTTGCCAAGCACTTGTTTAAGTTTCTAGATTAAAGCTGCTTTAAATTGAGCCCCTTAATATCTTATATCTTTTTTGCAGTAACTTTCCAGCATCGCAGAACCTCATTTGGAAGCTCAAGCCACATATCCAGCCTTTGGGGCGAGGGGATGAGAGAGCTGATTAGTCTGGGGTTGCCAGAACAATGGAATCCCATGACTCAGTTCGAGGTTGGCCTCATTAGAATTCCTCCTCTGTTTTTCCAGGCTGGCGAAGTGCATTCCAGGCGTCAGTCAGTGTTGCTGCAACGAGAGGGCTGGAGACACTGTGCTCGCAGGTTTGTCTCCAAATTGCCCCTCATCCATCTCTGGCCCCAGAGCATAGAAACTTCTTAGCCTGTAGCATACATAGAATCCTACACTTGGCAAAGACCCCATGGGCTATCCAGTCCAACCCCTTTCTACCATGCCGGAATTTATGTAGAATCCAAGCATTCCCGGCTATTGGCCATCAAACCTCTGTTTCAAAACCGTCAGAGAAAAAGGCTCATCCACACTCCAAAGCAGCATATTCTGTCAAAGATCTCTTGTCATCAGGAACTTTTTCCTAATGTTTAGGTGCTCTAGTCTCTAAAGTAGGGGTCCTCAAACTTTTTAAACAGAGGGCTAGATCACAGTCCCTCAAACTGTTGGAGGGCTGGATTATAATTTGGAAAAAACATGAATTCCTATGCACATTTGCTGTTCATTCATTCAGTCGTCTCCGACTCTTCGTGACCTCATGGACCAGCCCACGCCAGAGCTCCCTGTCGGCCGTCACCACCCCCAGCTCCTTCAAGGTCAGTCCAGTCATTTCAAGGATGCCATCCATCCATCTTGCCCTTGGTCGGCCCCTCTTCCTTTTACCTTCCACTTTCCCCAGCATAATTGTCTTCTCTAAGCTTTGCTGTCTCCTCATGATGTGGCCAAAGTACTTCAACTTTGCACACTGCACATATCTTATTTGTAGTTCAAAAAACACTTAAAATAATACAATAATTAAAATGAAGAACAATTTTAGCAAATATAAACTTATTAGTATTTCAATATGAAGTGTGGGCCTGCTTTTGGCTGATGAGATAGGATTGTTGTTGTTGTTGTTGTTGTGAGTCGTTTCAGACTTAGGTTGACCCTGAGTGAGGGCCAGGTAAATGACCTTGGAGGGCCATATCCGGCCCCTGGGCCTTAGTTTGAGGACCCTTGCTCTAAAGCAGGGGTCTACAAACTTTTTAAACAGAGGGCCAGTTCACAAGTCCCTCAAACTGATGGAGGGCCGGATTATAATTTGAAGAAAAAAATCATGAATGAATTCCTATGCACTCTGCACATATCTTATTTGTAGTGCAAAACGTATTTTAAAACAATACAATCATTAAAATGAAGAACAATTCTCATAAATACAAGCTTATTAGTATTTCAATGGGAAGTGTGGGCCTGCTTTTGGCCGATGAGATAGGATTGTTGTTGTTGTTGTTGTTGTTGTTGTGTGCTTTCAAGTTGTTTCAGACTTAGGTTGACCCTGAGTGAGGGCTGGGTAAATGACCTTGGAGGGCTGCATTCGGCCCTCGGGCTGTAGTTTGAGGACCCCTGCTCTAAAGCAAAAGAAAACAAGTTTGCACCACTCCTCACTGTAACAGTCTTTCAAATATTTAAACATGGCTATCATGAGCCCCCGGTGGCGCAGTGGGTTAAACCGCTGAGCTGTTGAGCTTGTTGACCGAAAGGTCACAGGTTCGAATCCGGGAAGCGGCATGAGTTTCCGCTGTCAGCCCCAGCTTCTGCCAGCCTAGCAGTTCGAAAACATGCAAATTTGAGTAGATCAATAGGTTTTTGGGGGTTTTTTTTTGCCTTTTCCTCCTCCTACAAATACGAGTGGTGTAGCATAGCACCCAAGAATGCACCTTATTCTTACTTTGTGCCTGAATATGAAAGTGTGTGACTTACCCTAGATCAGCAGTGGATTTCTATGGCCAAGCATGAACTTTAACCCAGGTCTACATAATTCAATGCTCAGATCTCCAAACCATGTTGAGATTGAGCTACCCATTGGGACCTCCCTCCTGCACAGTTGCAAAGGGAAAAAATCCTAATTTGCCTCCTAGAGTTGTCCTAACAAGAGCTCTGGATTATCAAAATTGCCATGTAAAATACCAAATACTTACAGTGCTTAACTCCATAATAGATTTGGCAGCAGTGTTAAAACTGAGGTCTCTCCTAACCAGATATTCTTGTCCATGGACTGTTTTGTATAGTGAACCTTGTTCCAAAGGCACGTGAAAGTATATTTTGATAGAAGTCTTCCGTAGATAGATCTGAGACAATTCTGTAAAATTAATTTGAATTGAATAAATCACCTGTTTTATAATGGCTGTAGTCTATCAGATTTATGTCTGTTGAAATAATGTAGTTTTCCCCATTTTTTCTCGTTAGAATTGTTCAAAATTGTGCCTTCACCATCTCACTGAACTCCCTTCACCATTTCCCTGGTTTACTGAAACCAGCTTTCATAAAATCTAGAATTCATATCTGAAAGGTGCATTGGATAGACTGCATCAGCTCTAGTTGCTTAGATATGGTTATCTGGATTTTATGGTAGAATCATAGAGTTGGAAGAAACTTCGTGGGCCATCCAATCCAACCCCCTGCCAAGAAGCAGGAAAATAGCATTCAAAGCACCTCTGACAGATGACCACACTCCGGGGCAGAGAGTTCCACTGCTGAACAGCTCTCACAGTCAGGAAGTTCTTCCTAATGTTCAGATGGAATCTCCTTTCTTGTAGTTTGAAGCCATTGTTCCACTGCGTCCTAGTCTCCAGGGCAGCAGAAAACAAATTCGCTCCCTCCTCCCTATGACTTCCACTCACATATTAATATATGGCTATCATGTCTCCTCTCAGTCTTCTTATCTTCCAGCTAAACATGCCCAGCTCTTTAAGCCGCTCCTCATAGGGCTTGTTCTTCAGACCCTTGATAATTTTAGTCGTTCTCCTCTGGTACATGGCATATGTACTAGACACTAGAGAGTGAAGAGAGGGGCCAGGAAGACAGTTCCATCTTGTCTCCTGCACTGTGCGTATAATATAATATAATATAATATAATATAATATAATATAATATAATAATATAATATAAAATATAATATAATATTTTTTCTTGTGTCAAGAGCAACTGTAATATAATATAATAATAATAATAATAATATGATAATATAATTATGTATTTTATATTACATGTAATATTACTAATATTACAGTATAATGTTATAGTACAATATAATAATATGTAATATTAATATTGTGCTATGGCAGGGGTCCACAAACTTTTTAAACAGAGGGCCAGGTCACAGTCCCTCAAACTGTTGGAGGGCCGGATTATAATTTGAAAAAAACATGAATGAATTCCTATGCACACTGCACATATCTCATTTGTAGTGCAAGGAGCACTTAAAAACAATACAATAATTAAAATGAGGAGCAATCCTAACAAATATAAACTTATTAGTATTTCAATGGAAAGTGTGGGCCTGCTTTTGGCTGATGAGATAGGATTGTTGTTGTTGTTGTGTGCTTTCAAGTCGTTACAGACTTAGGTTGACCCTAAGCGAGGGCCGGGTAAATAACCTTGGAGGGCCGCATTTGGCCCCCGGGCCTTAGTTTGAGGACCCCTGTGCTATGGTAATAATATAATATATTGTATTTACATTTTACTTGTAAGCCGCTCTGAGTCCCCTTCAGAGTGAGAAGGGCGGCATCTAAAAGTCGTAAATAAATAAATAATATGTTCTATATAACTAGAGCAAATAGAGGAAAAATCATGCCCATTTTCAGATGTATCCAAAATCAGGGCTAACATTTGAGGCACCGCAACGTGTGTTGGTGAGTGATATTAATCTCCCGGAAGTTGAACTGCTTTCACTCTTGGACTTAGTTGCTACTGATCAAAAGGGCTTTTTTTACATTAGCAAATGATGGTTGATACACATGGGTCATATATGTGTTAGCTATTCAGAGAACTACTAGTATTGCTAATGATGATGACTGTAATAAATAAAAGGGCTTCTACTTTACATAGTTGACACCAGGTGTTATTGGACATGCGTATGGTATTTTTTTATTTAGGGTAAAGTCTTGATAATTTCAGTTAGCAAGGGTACAGATTTCATAACACTCTGCCATCAGCTCGTCTCCTGTCCAGCAATTGAGTAGTAATTCTAATACTACTCATTTATGATACAGTTGACGGTGTTTGATCATGAAAATATTTGACTGTCCCACAAATGGCCCAGGACAGCCCTGCCCTCCTATGGCTTGGCCTTGACTGCATCTGACTACAAACTGGAAATGGTTCCTCTTCATAAAGCAGCTCAAACTGTAAGATATTTCATTTTAGAAAGCACAAAGGGGCTTTTGTTACTGGGTGGTTTGCTTTTTCCATTCCTGGATGACCACTAAGCAAATATTTATTAATAATTTTGAAGCCTAAAACATTAAAACTTTGGAAGTGTAGGGGTCAGCTGCATATTTGCATTCAAGATAGGTTTCATGTAAGCTGACCATGATGGTGTAACAATCTCAACTGGATAAGAAGTCTCCTACACAGCTAGAAAACCTCCTCATGGTGAACCATGCATAGATGGTAGTACTGTTACTATTACTCTTCTCCCTTCAAATGGCTGAGAAGTGTACTTCAGTTACCACCTGATAGCCTATTTATATATTTTTTAACAAATTTTTATTTTTACAAGACAAAAAAATACATATTGTGCGCACACAAAACATTTACAATTCCCACCACCAACGCGAGGATTATTTTCTTTCACATATTCATTTCTTTTTGAGACGATCATTATATCTTTATACATTTATTTATTTATTTGAAGCTTTTATATTCCGCCCTTCTCACCCCGCAGGGGACTCAAGGTGGATTACAGTGTACACATATATGGCAAACATTCAATGCCAATTTTTGACATACAAACATATACAGACATACACAGAGGCTATTTAAGTTTTCTGGCCGCCAGGGGAGCTGTCGCTTTCATGGTCCATCTGCAACGCTGATGAAGCACTTACGCATTCCCGCATACTTCCCCTCTGGAATGCTTTCTATCCAGTATGCTATATAACATTTGTATCTTATTTCTTATGGCTTGATCTCCTGAATGATTCATAATATAGTTCTTTACCCTTGTCCATCTATCTTCCATTTCTCTCATTCTATTTTCATTGATTTTTAAATCATTTAATTTCACATTCATAATTTCAAATTCCATTTGCTCCACCATATATTGGTACCATTTATTTATTGTCCATTTTGATTTATCTTTCCACCCTAATACTATTACTGCTTGTGCACGTTCTATTATTGCTTCTTTTATTTCCCTTTTATTTCCCGTTTCCTCCCTTTCCCCTAATACCGCCGTTTGCTTTGTTATGACCCACTCACTTCCTAGTATTTGATTTGACTCATTTTGTATAGTCTGCCAAAAATCTTGTACATATTCACATTCCCACATCATGTGCATAAAGTGCCCTTTCTGGTGGCATCCATGCCCTTTTTATAGTAGTATGCTAATTGGCAGGGTGTACGATACCATTTGTGCAATAATTTCCTTTTCATTTCTCGTACTTTGGTATTCCTTTCAATCCCAGCCTATTTGTATATTTGAGCTGATAGGTACTTCATTTTCGATAGTTCACTTCTGGTATTGGATGGTACTCCATCAGACAGGTGCTCAGATGTGGTGGTGGTTTCATGGAATCATAGAGTTGGAAGAGATCTCAAGGGCATCCAGTCCAACCCCCTGCCAATTAGCAGGACTATTGCATTCAAAGCACCCCTGACAGATGGCCATCCAGCCTCTGTTTACAAGCTTCCAAAGAAGGAGCCTCCACCACACTCGGGGGCAGAGAGTTTCACTGTTGAACAGTTCTCACAGTCACAAAGTTCTTCCTGATGTTCAGATGGAATCTCCTTTCTTGTAGTTTGAAGCCATTGTTCCGTTGCATCCTAGTCTCCAGGGCACCAGAAAACAAGTCCACTCCCTCATAGAATCCTAGAATCATATAGTTGGAAGAGACCTCATGGGCCATCCAGTCCAACCCCCTGCCAAGAAGCAGGACTGTTGCATTCAAAGCACCCCTGACAGATGGCCATCCAGCCTCTGTTTAAAAGCTTCCAAAGAAGGAGCCTCCACCACACTCCAGGGTGGAGAATTCCACTGCTGAACGGCTCTCACAGTCAGGAAGTTCTTCCTATGTTCAGATGGAATCTCCTCTCTTGTAGTTTGAAGCCATTGATCCACATCCTAGTCTCCAGGGAAGCAGAAAACAAGCTTGCTCCCTCCTCCCTGTGACTTTCTCTCACATATTTATACATGGCTATCATGTCTCCTCTCAGCCTTCTCTTCTTCAGGCTAAACATGCCCAGCTCTTTAAGCCGCTCCTCATAGGGCTTGTTCTCCAGACCCTTGATCATTTTAGTCGCCCTTCTTTAGACACATTCCAGCTTGTCAATATCTCTCTTCAGTTGTGGTGCCCAGAATTGGACACAATATTCCAGGTGTGGTCTACCCAAGGCAGAATAGAGGGGTAGCATTACTTCCCTGGATCTAGACCAGGGGTCTACAAACTTTTTAAACAGAGGGCCAGGTCACAGTCCTTCAAACTGTTGGCGGGCCAAATTATAATTCGAAAAAAAAACAAGAATTAATTCCTATCCTATGCACACTGCAAATACCTTATTTGTAGTGCAATTTTTTTAAAAAAACAATACAATAAMTAAAATTAAGAACAATTTTAACAAATGTAAACTTATTAGTATTTCAATGGAAAGTGTGGGTCTGCTTTTGGCTGATGAGATAGGATTATTGTTGTTTTTGTTTGCTTTCAAYGTCATTTACCCCGAGGGCCGGGTAAATGACRTTGGAGGGCTGCATCCGGCCCCCGGGCCTTASTTTGAGCACCCCTGATCTAGACACTATACTCCTATTGAWGCAGGCCAAAATCCCATTGGCTTTTTTGCCGCTTCATGACATTGTTGGCTCATGTTTAACTTGTTGTCCACTAGGCATCCAAGATCTTTTTCACATGTGGTGCTCTCGAGCCAGGTGTCCCCCATTCTGTATCTTTGCATTTRATTTTTTCTGCCTAAGTGGAGTATCTTGCATTTGTCCCTCTTGAACTTCATTTTGTTAGTTTTGGCCAGTCATCTCTCTAATCCGTCAAGATCGTTTTGAATCCTGCTCCTGTCCTCTGGAGTATTGGCTAACCCTCCCAATTTGGTGTCGTCTGCAAAGTTGATGATCATTCCTTCTAACCCTTCATCTAAGTCATTAATAAATATGTGTGTCAGGAGCGAACCAAAAACAGTTGCATTGCATTAAAAACAAACAATATCTCTCTTCAATTGTGTTGCCCAGAATTGGACACAATATTCCAGGTGTGGTCTAACCAAAGCAGAATAGAGGGGTAGCATTACTTCCTTAGATCTAGACACTATACTCCTATTGATGCAGGCCAAAATCCCATTGGCTTTTTTGGCCGCCGCATCGCATTGTTGGCTCATGTTGAACTTGTTGTCCATGAGGACCCCAAGATTTGTTAAAGCCTGACTTAGAATTTGAAATCTGAAGGAACTTTTGCTGCGGTTACCAGTATTTTTCTGCATGCTGCAAATGTTCATTGGAATCATTTTAAAAATGAACCCATGGTCCTGATGCCACATTTCATGCCAGTCATGAACTAATTTAATGGCTTTACGCAAGCTACAGCTCTCTCAACTTAGGTTCTCAAGCCACTCTCACAATTCTGCAGGATGAAGCATTTTGCTTTGGGCAGATTTTAGAGTGGCATGAAAGTGCAGTATTTTTTTTTAAAGGAGTGTTACTCTTATATCACTAGGCTAGCATTTGGATTTCCTGCCTCAAGCCCTACCATCTGCAGTATAGATAGTTCAACAACAAGAACTGTAACAACACTGGGATTCAGCCTTCCTGAGCATCTGGTTGATGGAGGAGGGGACACAAGCTATTGACGATGAAATAACTTCTCCTTTTACACATGGAGTCATGTTTTCTTGGTCAGAAGTAGTTGGGGCTATATAAAAACTAGCCATCCCCTGCCACGCATTGCTGTGGCCCAGTCTGGTGATCTGGAAAATAAAGTAATGGTTTCTAATATATGTAATTCCTTTATGCTTATGGATAAGCAGTATTTTTGTTGTTTCTTTGTCAGTGTTGATGTGGAAATTGTCGTGTTTGCCTACTCTGAAACATGCAACATATAATTGTCCTTCTTGGGATCCCTTTCAAATCTATGATACTATATCTCTTTGTGTGTTAATCATATCTATCCATTTATATCTATGGCTGGATGGCTCTTTGTCAGGAGGGCTTTGATTACGTTTTCTTGCCTTGGTGAAGGGAGTTGGACTGGATGGCCTTAAGTATTTTCTGTTGGTCCTGGGGGTTCATCGTGGGAAGTTTGCCCCAATTCTGTCATTGGTGGGGTTCAGAATGCTCTTTGATTGTAGGTGAACTATAAATCCCAGTAACTACAACTCACAAATGTCATGGTCTGTTTCCCTTAAACTCCATCTGTGTTCATATTTGGGCATATGGAATATTCGTGCCAAGTTTGGTCCAGATCCATCATTGTTTGAGTCCAAAGTGCTCTCTGGATGTAGGTGAACTACAACTCCCAAACTCAAGGTCAATGCCCACCAAACCCTTCTAGTGTTTTCTGTTGGTCATGGGAGTCCTGTGTGCAATGTTTGGTTCAACTCCATTGTTGGTGGAGTTCAGAACGCTCCTTGATTGTAGATGAACTATAAATCCCAGTAACTACAACTCCCAAATGTCAAGGTCTATTTTCCCCAAACTCCATCTGTGTTCATATTTGGGCCTATGAGAATGTGCCAAGTTTGGTCCAGATCCATCATTGTTTGAGTCCACAGTGCTCTCTGGATGTAGGTGAACTACAACTCCCAAACTCAAGGTCAATGCCCACCAAACCCTTCTAATGTTTTCTGTCAGGCATGGGAGTCCTGTGTACCTAGTTTGGTTCAACTCCATTGTTGGTGGAATTCAGAACGCTCTTTGATTGTAGGTGAACTATAAATCCCAGCAACTACAACTCCCAAATGACAAAATTATTTTGTGTGTGTGTGTGATGGTCACTCGTTGGTTTAGTAGGTGTCTTGGGGTTAATTCGTCGAGTGGTTTTTGAGTTGTGTTAATCCCACAAATGAATATTAATAGTTCAGAAATGGGGAAATTTCAGTACTTCCCTCATTCCTTCTTCATTTTTTGTCTGTGCATCTTTCCAGATACTTGGCAAAAGATTTTAAGATCCCCCCCCCCCCCCAATCACACATTCAAGCATACATCTGCCATCTTTTCTCTGGGTGTTGCCAAATTGATTTTTTCTTTCCCAACTGGGGAAACCAGGCTGGCTGCATTCTTCACTGCCTGCGCTTTCAAACAAGCAGAAGCAGGAAGTGGAAGTGAAGGTTGGTTCCTGAAAAGACTGCTAGCCAAAGTGGTTCAGATTTGGGTCATGTGCATAGCTAATAATATTTATTTCAAATATTTTACAACCATAGAATCATAGAGTTGGAAGAGACCTCATGGGCTGTCCAGTCCAACCCCCTGCCTAGAAGCAGGAATATTGCATTCAAAGTCACCCCTGACAGATGGCCATCCAGCCTCTGTTTAAAAGCTTCCAAAGAAGGAGCCTCCACCACACTCCGGGGCAGAGAGTTCCACTGCTGAACGACTCTCACATTCAGGAAGTTCTTCCTCATGTTCAGATGGAATCTCCTTTCTTGTAGTTTGAAGCCATTGTTCCACGTCCTAGTCTCCAAGGAAGCAGAAAACAAGCTTGCTCCCTCCTCCCTGTGACTTCCTCTCACATATTTATACATGGCGATCATATCTCCTCTCAGCCTTCTCTTCTTCAGGCTAAACATGCCCAGCTCCTTAAGCCGCTCCTCATAGGGCTTGTTCTCCAGACCCTTGATCATTTTAGTCGCCCTCCTCTGGACACATTCCAGCTTGTCAATATCTCTCTTGAATTGTGGTGCCCAGAATTGGACACAATATTCCAGGTGTGGTCTAACCAAGGCAGAATAGAGTGGTAGCATTACTTCCCTAGATCTAGACACTATGCTCCTATTGATGCAGGCCAAAATCCCATTGGCTTTTTTGCCGCCCCATCACATTGTTGGCTCATGTTTAACTTGCTGTCCACAAGGACTCCAAGATCTTTTTCACACGTACTGCTCTCGAGCCAGGCGTCCCCCATTCTGCATCTTTGCATTTCGTTTTTTCTGCCTAAGTGGAATACCATATATTATAAGACCATGGGAGTGGGGGTAATGGGAGAGGGTCGGACTAAGATATGGAAACGGGGAAAGGGAAGGTAAGTGGAGTAGAGTACAAAGGAGGGGGGAAAAAAAGAAACATAGAGAAAAAAGAAACATGGAGCTACGATGAGGTTTGGTAAGAATGGGGTGTGGAATGGGGAATGAGGATAAGTTGGGGGGGAGGGTAAGCTTCCAGACCATTTCACAGGAAGCTTGTGTTCTTTTAGTATAATATTCCTGTAACTTCTCGCTACATTTTTATCTTAAGTCTTGTATCTGAGGTGAAATTTTTCCTTTCTTTTTATTTTGTTTTGATTTATCTTTTTTTGTTGTTTTCTTATTATTTTACTTCTTCCTATTACTCTACTTCAGGGGTCCTCAAACTATGGCCCGAGGGCCGAATACGGCCCTCCAAGGTCATTTACCCAGCCCTCGCTCAGAGTCAACCTAGGTCTGAAATGACTTGAAAGCACACAACAACAACAATCCTATCTCATCTCATCGTTTGGAGTTAGGTGCCATCTCTACGCAGATGACACACAACTCTACTACTCATTTCCACCCAATTCCAAGGAGGCCCCTCGGGTGCTGGACGAGTGCCTGGCTGCTGTGTCTATCTGGATGAGGAGGAACAAGCTGAAGATCAATCCCGACAAGACAGAGGTCCTCCTGGTCGATCGTAAACCTGACCGGGGTATAGGGTGGCAACCTGTGTTGGACGGGGTTACACTCCCCCTGAAGCCACAGGTCCGCAGTTTGGGAGTCCTCTTGGATTCATCGCTTACGCTTGAGGCTCAGGCGTCGGCGGTGTCTGGGAGGGCTTTCGCACAATTGAGACTCGTGCGCCAACTGCGACCGTACCTCGCGAAGGCTGATCTGGCCGGGGTGGTCCATGCCTTGGTCACCTCTAGATTGGACTACTGTAATGCGCTCTACGTGGGGCTGCCCTTGAAAACGGCTCGGAAATTTCAACTGGTCCAACGGGCAGCAGCCAGGATGTTAACTGGTGCTCCTTACAGAGAGAGGTCAACCCTTCTGTTCAAGGAGCTCCACTGGCTGCTGTTTATTTTCCGAGCCGAATTTAAGGTGCAGGTGCTTACCTACAAAGCCCTGAACGGTTTGGGACCATCCTACCTGCGTGACCGCATCTCCGTTTACGAACCCACGCGTTCACTTCGTTCATCTGGAGAGGCCCTGCTCGTGATCCCGCCGTTGCAAGCGCGTTTGGTGGGGACACGAGACAGGGCCTTTTCTGTGGTGGCCCCCCGACTCTGGAACACCCTCCCAAAAGATCTTAGACAGGCCCCTACATTGGCAGTCTTTAGAAAGAACTTGAAGACCTGGCTGTTCCGATGTGCCTTCCCAGAATAGGAAATCTCCAATACCAAGTCCCAGAAGCACTTTATTAGAACTAAGATTGCCGCACACTGCACACTGCACTTACCCTATAATCCTTATATACCACCTGTCACATCAGCACTTTTAATTCTGTACCCATTACTCTGGCCCGGCCCAGTTTTATTGTGTTTTGGTGTATTGTTTTTATTGCTTGTTGTTTAATATTGCTTTAATTGTTTTTAATTTGCTTTAGGTTTTGTATTGTTATGTTGTGTATTGAGGCCTTGGCCTTTGTAAGCCGCATCGAGTCCTTCGGGAGATGCTAGAGGGGTACAAATAAAGTTAATAAATAATAATAATAATAATCATTATTATTATTATTATTATTATTATTATTTCCGGGGCCTATTAGGGGAAATTAGCTGGGTAATTGGTAGGAAAAATAAGGGCCTCTCCGGATAATCTTAAAGTCCTTTGATGGTTTATAGGGGAAGATACGTGTCTTGATCCATCATTCTACAAGTCCCCAGGGTCAGATCAACTACACCCCAGAGTATTGAAGGAACTAGCGGAAGTCATTTCGGAACCATTGGCAACCATCTTTGGAGTTCTTGGAGAACGGGAGAAGTTCCAGCAGATTGGAGGAGGGCCAATGTGGTCCCAATCTTCAAGAAGGGAAAAAAGGATGACCCAAACAACTACCGTCCGGTCAGCCTCACGTCGATACCGGGTAAGATTCTGGAAAAGATTGTTAAGGAAGCGGTCTGCAAACACTTAGAAACAAATGCAGTCATCGCTAATAGTCAACATGGATTTATCAAAAACAAGTCATGCCAGACTAATCTGATCTCTTTCTTCGATAGAGCTACAAGCTGGGTAGATGCAGGGAATGCCGTGGATGTAGCGTACCTGGATTTCAGTAAGGCCTTCGACAAGGTCCCCCATGACCTTCTGGCAAGGAAACTAGTCCAATGTGGGCTAGGCAAAACTACGGTGAGGTGGATTTGTAATTGGTTAAGTGGACGAACACAGAGAGTGCTCACTAATGCTTCCTCTTCATCTTGGAAAGAAGTGACGAGCGGAGTGCCGCAGGGTTCCGTCCTGGGCCCGGTCCTGTTCAACATCTTTATTAATGACTTAGATGAAGGGCTAGAAGGCATGATCATCAAGTTTGCAGACGACACCAAATTGGGAGGGATAGCCAATACTCCAGAGGACAGGAGCAGAATTCAAAACGATCTTGACAGATTAGAGAGATGGGCCAAACCTAACAAAATGAAGTTCAACAGTGACAAATGCAAGATACTCCACTTTGGCAGAAAAAATGAAATGCAAAGATACAGAATGGGTGACGCCTGGCTCGAGAGCAGTACGTGTGAAAAAGATCTTGGAGTCCTCGTGGACAACAAGTTAAACATGAGCCAACAATGTGATGTGGCGGCAAAAAAAGCCAATGGGATTTTGGCCTGCATCAATAGGAGCATAGTGTCTAGATCTAGGCAAGTAATGCTACCCCTCTATTCTGCTTTGGTTAGACCACACCTGGAATATTGTGTCCAATTCTGGGCACCACAATTCAAGAGAGATATTGACAAGCTGGAATGTGTCCAGAGGAGGGCGACTAAAATGATCAAGGGTCTAGGGAACAAGCTCTATGAGAAGCAGCTTAAAGAGCTGGGCATGTTTAGCCTGAAGAAGAGAAGGCTGAGAGGAGATATGATAGCCATGTATAAATATGTGAGAGGAAGCCACAGGGAGGAGGGAGCAAGCTTGTTTTCTGCTTCCCTGGAGACTAGGACGCGGAACAATGGCTTCAAACTAAAGAGGAGATTCCATCTGAACATTAGGAAGAACTTCCTGACTGTGAGAGCCGTTCAGCAGTGGAACTCTCTGCCCCGGAGTGTGGTGGAGGCTCCTTCTTTGGAAGCTTTTAAGCAGAGGCTGGATGGCCATCTGTCAGGGGTGATTTGAATGCAATATTCCTGCTTCTTGGCAGGGGGTTGGACTGGATGGCCCATGAGGTCTCTTCCAACTCTTTGATTCTATGATTCTATGATTCTATGTCACAGAATAACATAACATGCTATCCCAGGCCTGTGTCCAGAGTGGCACGAGGGGTCTTAAGGGTTCAACACTCCTACCCCAATTTTTTCAGGTTTAAAAAAACCCAGGTTTACTAATGAATTGGATTTTTTTAAAACCTGAAACATTTTGGGTGGGAGTGTGTGTGGTTGAACCCCTGCACCCCTCCCCCCCCGGCTACCGACCATTCACCTCTTTGTGCAGGCACTCAAAAAAGTGTAATTCTTCACCCAAATCCAAGTCTTCTAAATTCTGTATTAGTTTATGTGCATTACAACATTCTGGCAGAAGTAATTACACAAATCTTGTAGAAATTGGAACGAATGTTTAGCAGCCCATTTGCTCCTGGAAGTCTTATCCAGATTCAGCTGACTTTGGGGATTTGCCAGGCGTTGTTTATGCACTTCCAAGCATCTTTTTGAACTGAATGAACTGAATTCATATCTTTTCCCTTCCCTGCGTTAACCTGAATAGGACCAGCTGTTCCGGGAAACATGGTGTGTGACTGGTTTGCTTCTGCTTCTTATTATTTGGATAACACTATGTAATTTGTGAAGCTGACATCATTTTAGTTTACCCTGTGTTCTAAAATAAGCCAGTGTTGTTTCCATGCTTCTTTTGTTAAGCCATAGATAGCCTATCAAAATTAGCTGGAATCTGAACCCAGGTCTTCTATCTCGAAATCCAGATTTCTATCCACTACAAATTGTGGTAGCAGCAAGGTGGGAAGAATTTTACTACAAAGAAGGTTGCCATTTGGTTGAATCCAAAAATTGGATGTTGAAGTGAGATTTTTGTTTGTAGATGTTTAGAAAGCATTCATACCAGGAAAAAAAAACCCAGATAGAATGCCCATTTCGAAATCTATATAAATAAAAATGTAATGTTCGTTTGTGGGATTAACGTAACTCGAAAACCACTGGACGAAATGACACAAAATTGGGACACAAGACTCCTAACAGATCAATGAGTGTCCATCACTCATAACCCCCTCCCCCCAAAAAACAGTGGAAAGGACTTTAAAACCCCCCCCCAAGATGGGAAGGAAAGAAGGGAGGGAGGAGGGAGGGAGGGAGGGAGGGAAGGAAGGAAGGAGGAAAGGAAGGAAGAAGGAAGGAGAAGGAAGGAAGGAAGGAAGGAAGGAAAGAGAAGGGGAAGAAGAAAGGAAGGAAGAGGAAGGAAGGAAGAAAAGGAGAAGGAAGGAGGAAGAAGAAGAAAAGAAGGAAGAGAAAAAAGAAGAGAAGGAAGGAAGGAAAGAGAGAGAAGGAAGAAAGAAGAAGAGAAAAGAGGGAAAGAAGGAGAGAGAAGGAGGAGAAGGAAAGAAAAAAGGAAAGGAAGAAAGGGGGAGAAGGAAGAAGAAGAAGAGAGGGAAGGGAAGGAAGGAAGACAAAAGGAAGGATGGAAGCAAAAAGCAAAGGAAGGAAGGAAAGAGGCAGAGAAGGAAGAAAGAGAAAGGGAAGGAAAAGAAAAAGGGAGGGAGGAAAGAGGAAGAAAAGGAAGGAAGGAGAGAAGGAAAGGGAAGGAGGGAAAGAAGGAGAGAAAGAGTGAGGGAAGGTTGGCCACAGCAACACATGGTATAGCTAGTTTATAATATTTATATGCCCCCTTTCTCACTGTTGTGGTTTTGACTTTTGCGAGTTTGTTCATGGATTTAATTGAAATGTTCTCTAGGAACCCTCAGTAGTGTAGTGGGTTAAAATGCTAAGTTGTTGAACTTGCTGACCAAAAGGTCGCAGGTTCGAATCCATGGAGTGGCGTGAGCTCCTGTCATTAGCCCCAGCTTCTGCCAACCTAGCAGTTCGAAAATATGCAAATGTGAATAGATCAATAGGTACTGCTCTGGTGGGAAGGTAACGGCACTCCATGCAGTTATGCTGGCCACATGACCTTGGAGGTGTCCATGGACAACGCTAGCTCTTGGCTAAGAAATGGAGGTGAGCACCAACCTCCAGAGTCAGACACAACTGGACTTAATGTCAGAGGAAAACCTTTACCTTAGGAATTTATAGGTCCTCTGGTGCAACTCTACAATTAACTTCCAGTGGAAGTTGGCCATAGAGTCGTGTGGAGGATCTAGAAATTGCTAAAGAGATGTCTTCCCATTATATATATATATATATATATAATTAAAATGTTATATTTATTGAGATTTATATAATATCAACAGACAAGAAACAATTTAAAGATAATTAAAATAATTATTCATATTTTTTTACTTTTATGGGACCCTTGTGTGTGTGTGTGTGTGTGTGTGTGTGTGTGTGTGTGTATATATATATATATATATATATATATATATTCTGTCCTTGATAGACGCTTCCGTGGAGGAAATATTTATTACTGTAGTTGGCCTTATACATTCACTGGAGTTAGGGACACATGACCCTTGCAAAAGTGGAAAAAATAATAAAATATTATTGTTTAACTTAATACAACACCTCTTTAGGAATTTTTAGGTCATCTAGCTGAAGTTGACCATAGAATCCCACAGGACAGTGGTTCTCAACCTTTGGTCCTCCAGGTGTTTTGGACTTCAGCTCCCACAATTCCTAACAGCGGGTAAGCTGGCTGGGATTTCTGGGAGTTGAAGTCCAAACCAACTAGAGGCCAAAGGTTGGGAACCACTGCCACAGGAGGACTTGCCAATCTCTAGAGAAGTGATCTCCCTAGAAAACTGTAGATGCCCCAGCACAAATCTGAGGTCCGGGGTAGAGAGTTCCACTGCTGAACGGCTCTCACAGTCAGGAAGTTCTTCCTCATGTTCAGATGGAATCTTCTTTCTTGTAGTTTGAAGCCATTGCTCCATTGCGTCCTAGTCTCCAGGGACAGCAGAAAACAAGCTTGCTCCCTCCTCCCTATGACTTCCTCTCACATATTTATACATAGCTATCATGTCTCCTCTCAGTCTTCTCTTCTGCAGGCTAAACATGGCAGCTCTTTAAGCCGTTCCTCATAGGTCTTGTTTTCCAGACCCTTGATCATTTTAGTCACCCTCCTCTGGACACATTCCAGCTTGTCAATATCTCTCTTCAACTGTGGTGTCCAGAATTGTGGTGCCCAGAACCGACCTTCTGCTTAAGCAGTTTGTGGACCTATAATAATATTTATTTTATTTATTTATTTGATCAGTCATATGACCATTTCAAACTAGAACATGTTGAGATTAATTTCACAATTCAGCAGCAGATCAGTTGCACAACTTCAGCGCTTTCCAGTAGCTTCTTCCTGCACAGTATTTTCAGTCAACTGCTCCCACAAACTGCAGTCACTCTGGAACTCTTTTACAGACACTTGAGCACATGCCCGGCCATTGTCAGTTTTACTATTGTTTTCCTCTCCAATCTAGATGACACTACAAACTTACCACAGCACACGGTTATATCTTGTCTTAGCAGACAGGTTCTTTTAATTAATTACATAGAGCCTTCAACGAACAACATTACAGCACAAGGAGAAATATACACTGTACATGACTTCCTTATATACAATTCTATACAATTACACATAGCAATCTCTGATTGGTTCCCAACTCATTAACTTAACTCAGACCCAGGATTACATCATTCACAATCACCTGGACTAGGCCAGAACACATTCCCCAAATGATTCCCTATATACAGTTAATGCATGACTCAGCATTTCCAATAGAAGCCCATTAGCAGTGCATGACTCAGCTATATTACATTACAATACATTGTAAAACCTGACAGAACATGAGTAAAAAACAAGGCAAAAAAGTGAGGACAGCAGCTGACCTTCAATTTAGAGTCGGAATCTTATTTTCCTGGTTTTTCTTTCAGGAAATCTGCTCTTTTCTTAATAGCTTTCAGAATAAAAAGGCTTACTCTGATTATGTTGGATCTTTCCTGCCCTTGCAAGAGGGATGTCAGAATATCATTTCTGTTGGGGGACCTGCAGTTGGATAATACTTACCTGGCAGGGGAGACACCATGATCACAAAGGTGGTTTTCCCAGGGTGAGGCTCATCCATTGCACTCCGGGTGTGCTGACCCCTGCGATTTCCCCAAATGTGGGAAACTCGACTGCATAATTCGTAGAATCATAGAATCAAAGAGTTGGAAGAGACCTCATGGGCCCTCCAGTCCAACCCCCTGCCAAGAAGCAGGAATATTGCATTCAAATCACCCCTGACAGATGGCCATCCAGCCTCTGTTTAAAAGCTTCCAAAGAAGGAGCCTCCACCACACTCCGGGGCAGAGAGTTCCACTGCTGAACGGCTCTCACAGTCAGGAAGTTCTTCCTCATGTTCAGATGGAATCTCCTTTCTTGTATTTGAAGCCATTGTTCCATTGTGTTCTAGTCTCCAGGGCAGCAGAAAACAAGCTTGCTCCCTCCTCCCTATGACTTCCTCTCACATATTAATACATGGCTATCATGTCTTCTCTCAGCCTTCTCTTCTTCAGGCTAAACATGCCCCGCTCTTTAAGCCGCTCCTCATAGGGCTTGTTCTCCAGACCCTTGATCATCTTAGTCACTCTCCTCTGGACACATTCCAGCTTGTCAATATCTCTCTTGAATTGTGGTGCCCAGAACAGGCCTTCTGCCTAAGCAGTTTGTGAACCTGTGATCTAAGGAGGTCAGAGCTGAGGGAGAGGCACAAACTTTTTCAGAGCAGAGAGAAGACGTTCTGCTGTCTGCTGCTACGAATGTGCACTGCTCTCTGTCATTTTTCTGCCTTCCCTAGGCAATGATATCATTCATCACTGTGTGTTGGAGATTTAAATGGTTGCATGTGTGACTGGGAGCAATGGAGGTTGCTGGGTGCATGCAAGGAGAAGATTAAAGCCCCAGAGACTTGCCAAGATTACTGGAGATTGTTTATGAGTGCATGAAGGATAGACCGCTTGTAAGAAAGTGAGAAGCTCAGGATTAGGCAGATTGCAAACTTCTACAGCCACTGGAAAGTCTTCTAATTTTGCCCTGTCTGCAAGCAAAGGACAGGGCTGGCTTGGATGCCACATTGATCCTCCTTTGCCCGGAGCTGGCTTGCTGCGTCCATTAATCAGTTGATCTTCCTGCAACAGAGGACAATGAAGGCAGAATCAAAATTAATTATCTCAGTAGGATCTAAGCCAGAAAAATCTGGGTTCTTCTAAAATTGGCCACAGGAACTTCTTGTGACCACAGTGATGAAAGGAAGCTCTTCTGGACCATTCTATTTTCTGTCTTCAAATAAAGAAATGGCGGGGAAACTGTTTTCAGGATTGACAGCACGTCTGATATCCTGGGGAGCACTCTTGAAGTTTTTCATTGCTAGCTAAGCATAGAGCATTGGATCTTTTATTATGCTGGAAGTACAAGGGTTGAATGAAAAGTAATGCCTCCACTTTCGTAACTCCTCAACAGATGGCAGTACTGGTATGCGGCAGGTACTGGCTTGTTCAGTAGGCTCTCCTCTACAGTTCCATTTTGGCGAGAAGCCTTAGCATTGAACGGTTGTGTTGTTAAAGTGTGAAGTATGGAACCCTGTGCAGACGGTCGGTCAATGCGACTTAAGCAACGGGCAGTCATTGAATTCATGACAGCAGAAGGTGTCACCCCAAAGGAGATTCATCAGAGAATGCAAGCTGTTTATGGTGATTGTGTTGATGTGAGTACTGTGTTCATTGGGCGAGTAAGTTTAAAGATGTTGAGGTGGGAACATCTGACTTGCATGACAAACAAAGAGTTGGACGTCCTGTGACAGCAACCACCGAGTTTCACAAGCAAAAGGTTGTTTGCTTGTGAAACCACCGAGTTTCACAAGCAAAAAAATCTATCAGATTGATTCCGGACGATCGTCATATTACTCAGAGAGAAATTTCAAGCATAATCTGCATTTCTCAAGAATGTGTGTCACATTATTGGCTATCGGAAGATCTGTGCACGACGGGATGCGGAAACAGAGTGTCGACTTCTTCTGTGACGGCTTCAGAAAACTTGTTCATTGTTGGCAGAAATGTATCCAATTGTCTGGTGATTATGTGGAAAAGTGAATAGTGGTAGTTATCGTGGTGAGATGTGTTCCACACTGGGCATGCATACTCAGCAGCAGAGTAGCATAGTGCAAGGGCAGATGTCTTCACTGTATCTGGTTGTGATCCCCTGGTTGTGCCAATCAGCTTTCATATGATATTATTTCTAGCACCCACTTTTTGCTTGATATACATTCAGTGCTTCTTGTAGGTCAGAGAATGGTCCAGGGTAACTCCCAGATATTTGGGTGTGCTTCAATACTCCAATTGGATTCCTTCCTAGGTAATCCTCAGAGCTTGGGATGCTTGTCTGTTCTTAAGGTGAAAAGCACATGTCTGTGTTTTAGATGGATGAGGAATCAGCTGGTTTTTCCTGTAATAGGCAGTAAGAGCACCTAGAGCTTTGGAGAGCTTCTGTTCAACCATCTCAAAGCTCCCTGCTTGAGCTGCCCGCAGGATGGTAAGACATCCGGGCGTCCCCTGGGCAACGTCTTTGTAGACGGCTGATTCTCTCACTCCAGAAGTGACCAGAAGCGACTTGCAACATCTATATAAATAAAAATGTAATGTTTGTTTGTGGGATTAACATAACTCAAAAACCACTGGACCAATTGACACCAATTTTGGACACAATATACCTAACAACCCAATGAATGTCCTTCACTCAAAAAATGATTTTGTCATTTGGGAAGTGTAGTTGCTGGGATTTATAGTACACCTACAATCAAAGAGCATTCTGAACACTACCAATTATGGAATTAAACCAGTCTTGGGACACAGAACTCCCATGACCAACAGAAAACACCAGAAGGTTTGGTGAGCATTGACCTTGAGTTGGAGAGTTGTAGTTCACCTCCATCCAGAGAACACTTTGGACTCAAACAATGATGGATCTGGACCAAACTTGGCACAAATATTCCATATGCCCAAATATGAACACAGATGGAGTTTGGGGGAAATAGACCTTGACATTTGGAAGTTGTAGTTACTGGGATTTATAGTTCACGTACAATCAAAGAGCATTCTGCACCCCACTAACGACAGAATTGGGGCAAACTTCCTACACAGAACCTCCATGACCAAGAGAAAATACTTAAGACCATCCAGTCCAACTCCCTTCGCCAGGGCAAGAGAACGTAATCAAAGCCCTCCTGACAAAGAGCCATCCAGCCATAGATATACCTAGATATATATGATTCTCATACACACACAGATATATAATATCATAGATTTGAAGGGAACCCCAAGAAGGACAATTATATGTTGCATGTTTCAGCGTAGCCAAACCAGACAATCCCCACATCAACACTGACACAGAAACAAGAAGAAATACTGTTTACCTATAAGCATAAAGGAATTACATATATCAGAAACCATTACTTTATTTTCCACATCACCAGACTGGGCCACAGCAACAACGTGGCTGGGGACGACTAGTGTTTAGTATATATTTAGTAAATAAAAATTTAAAATATGCCATATTGCCACTTTCTCCAGGATGGTGTCCTTCAGATGTTTTGAACTACAACTCCCACAGCTATCAAAACCAATTAGAAGCTGTAAAGTGCTGTCCCAAAATTGTGGGTTGTCTTAGAGAAATTAATATACACACTTTACATAGACTGCACATGTCACTCTCTCTCCAGAAGTCTTTAATAGCCCAGAGAATTTGAAGCATCATATTTGCTGTGGGGAGAGTGAGGAATAAATTAAACACGCTTAAGGTGCTCTAAATACTCTTTTCAGCTCTTTACTCTGAAATCATTTTTAAAAAAAATATATACAGTATTTTCAGACATTGTTATTAGATTCTTTCTTTAACTATAAAGGGAAACAAAAAGCTTTGAAAACTGTCAACATGCTAATTTTAATGTGCCCAAAGAGCATTGCCTCTTTGAATTATATATGCATGCATGCTCTTGGAGAATAGTCACCTGAGCAAAGTTAATTACAACTTCGAAGCCGCCCTATTTAAATGCCATTGTTTCTATTCATTATGTTACTAATTAAATTTGATGAAACAATGCCTTTTTAGAAATGGAAAGTTTTACATGGGAAAAATTTGGGAGAGAAGAATTTTCTGCTCCATATCACTTGTTCCAGTTTAGTAACCACATATATGAGGCCTATCGGGGGGTTAGAAAAGCACATCATGACTCATGCAGTGACATCCAGATTACAGGAATTGGTTGTGGGGTTGCGGGAAGGTAAATTCAATTTCTACAGTGTAGTTTGGCATGGGATCCCCAGAGATGCCTCGGAGATAATTACAGAATTTTACTGCCTTAATTTTGGACAAAAAACATTTCTTCATCATTATCTGCTGTGATTTTTGACAGAGCTATAGGTTTGACTATGTCTTGCAGTTCTTGTCATCTGCCCTTGTGTTCCTATTTTTGGCTGGCTTCTCTTTCAAGAAGAGATACACACACACACACACACACACACACACACACACACAAGCCGTCCCCTGCCATGCATTGCTGTGGCCCAGTCTGGTGATCTGGAAAATAAAGTAATGAGAAAGTGTTGGTTTCTAATATATGTAATTTCTTTCTGCTTGTGGGTAAACAGTACTTCTTGCTGTTTCTTTGTCAGAGTTGATGTGGAGAGTGTCTGCTTTGCCTACTCTGGAACATGCAACATATATTTGTCCTTCTTTAGGGGTCCCTTTCAAATCTATGATAGTATATCTGTGTGTCTGAATCATATCTATCTATCTATATCTATGGCTGGATGGCTCTTTGTTAGGAAGGCTTTGATTACGTTTTCCTGCCCTGGTGAAGGGAGTTGGACTGGATGGCCTTAAGTATTTTCTGTTGGTCATGGGGGTTCTGTGTGGGAAGTTTGCCCCAATTCTGTCATTAGTGGGGTTCAGAATGCTCTTTGATTGTAGGAGAACTATAAATCCCAGTAACTACAACTCCCAAATGTCAAGGTCTATTTTCTCCAAATTCCATCTGTGTTCATATTTGGGAACATGGAATATTTGTGCCAAGTTTGGTCCAGATCCTTCATTGTTTGAGTCCACAGTGCTCTTTGGATGTAGGTGAACTACAACTCCCAAACTCAAGGTCAATACCCACCAAACCCTTCTGGTGTTTTCTCTTGGTCTACGCGGGGTTGCCTTTGAAGACGGCCCGGAAGCTTCAAATGGTCCAGCGTGCGGCAGCCAGGTTGCTAACAGGAGCGGCGCTCAGGGAGCACACAACTCCTCTGCTGCATCAGCTCCACTGGCTGCCAGTTTGCTACCGGGATTGATTCAAAGTGCTGGCTTTAGCCTATAAAGCCCTAAACGGTTCCGGCCCAGCCTACCTATCCGAATGCATCTCTTCCTATGAACCCCCCAGGAAGTTAAGATCATATGAGGAGGCCCTGCTCTCGATCCCGTCTGCTTTGCAAACATGCTTGGCGGGGACAAGGGACAGGGCCTTCTCTGTGGTGGCCCCTCGGCTGTGGAACTCCCTGCCTAGATCAGCCCCTTCCCTCCTGACTTTTCGGAAGAGAGTAAAAACCTGGCTCTTCAAGCAAGCATTTGGAACCCCGGAATAAATAGTCAAGCTTGAGATGGAGAATGACCCAGGAATGGCCAAGACAATGAAACGGATGAGGATTGGAATGAGAGGATATAGCTCTTTTTAAATTGTTATTGTCTTTTTTGTCTAAATGCACTTAATTGTTTTTGCTTTTTGAATGTATGTATTGATGGCATCAAATTGTACCGATATGTAGACCGCCCTGAGTCGCCTGCGGGCTGATATGGGCGGGATATAAATAATGTCAATAAAATAATAATAAATAAATTGGTCATGGGGGTTCTGTGTGAGAAGTTTGGCCCAATTCCATCATTGGTGGAGTTCAAAATGCTCTTTGATTGTAGGTTAACTATAAATCCCAGCAACCACAACTCCCAAATGACAAAATCATTTTTTTTAAAGTGATGGAACTCCTTGGGTTAGTAGGTATCTTGTGGCCAAATTTGGTGGCAATTCGTCCAGTGAATTTTGAGTTATGTTAATCCCACAAACGAGCATTACATTTTTATTTATATAGATGTGGCACATTTCCAGTATTTGTAAGCTTTCGTAGACAGTTCCTCAAAGACAAATCTGAGAGCAGTTACCTGGAGTAAGAACATATAATTACTACAGGTCATATAATTACTTCAGGTGCTTTGATTTCTGCATGGCAGGGTGTTAGACTAGATGATGCTTGTGGTCTCCTCCAACTCTATGATTCCATGATATAAAACAAAGCACCTAACTTGATACAGCCCTTCAGTTGAAACAGTGAGGTCTTCAAGCAAGATTATGCTGCTTCCAAAGTTGGACAGGCAGTACCTTCCCCTGTCTGAATGAAAGTGGAGCAATAGTGGACTCCTCATGGTAGAACAAGAACCAGGGTCTTGGCTGGTGTGTGTATGTGTGTAGGTATGGTGAGAGGGTTTAAACACACATGTATTTATTTACTTTATTTGTATACCGCCTTTCTCAGCCCACAAGCAACTCAAGGCAGTTTACACGGTAAAATTCAATGTATACAATATCATAAATACAATTAAAACATTACATATAATAAAAAACTAAACAGAATCAATAAAATATAAATCCATAGTGTCTCCTTCTTTAAAACGTTGTCTGTCTCGTTGTTTAGTCATTCTGTTGTCCTATGTCAATTACTCTGAATTTGCAAACGCTTGCTCAAAAAGCCATGTCTTGACTTTTTTCCGGAATGTTAAAAGGGAGGGGGCTGATCTAATATCTATAGCAGGGGTCCTCAAACTAAGGCCCGGAGCCCGGATACGGCCCTCCAAGGTCATTTACCCGGCCCTCTTTCAGGGTCAACTTAAGTCTGAAATGACTTGAAAGCACACAACAACAACAACAACAACAACAGCAACAATCCTATCTCATCAGCCAAAAGCAGACACACACTTCCCACTGAAATACTAATAAATTTATATTGGTTAAAATTGTTCTTCATTTTAATTATTGTATTTTTAAGTGTTTTTGCACTACAAATAAGGTATGTGCAGTTTGCATATGAATTCATGTTTCTTTCAAATTAAAATCTGGCCCTCCACCAGTTTGAGGGACTGTGACCTGGCCCTCTGTTTGAAAAGTATGAGGACCCCTGATCTATAGGGTTGCTCTCCCTACATTCTTTTAAAATCTTCCTGCTTAGATACATCCTACCTCTGTTCATGCCCATTGTTTATCTATTTTTTTTAATTTATTACATCTGGCCCAGCCATAAGGTTTTAAATTCTCTGTGTTATTGTTTATATGTAAGTTATATTAATTGTACTGTTTTATTTGCTTGCTGTTTTGTTTTTATTGATGTGTTGTTGGGCTTGGCCTCATGTAAGCTGCCACGAGTCCCATTGGGGAGATGGTGGCAGGATATAAATAAAGTATTATTATTATGTTCTTGTGGGTTTTTTCGGGCTATAGGGCCATGTTCTAGAGGCATTTCTCCTGACGTTTCGCCTGCATCTATGGCAAGCATCCTCAGAGGATGCTTGCCATAGATGCAGGGAAACGTCAGGAGAAATGCCTCTAGAACATGGCCATATAGCCCGAAAAAACCCACAAGAACCTAGTATATGAAACATCCACCGATTCTGTCTTTAGACCTTATTATTATTATTATTATTATTATTATTATTATTATTATTATTATTAGGGAGGGTGTTTCATAGCCGAATGGCCACCATCGAGAAGGCCCTGTCACTCATCTCCGCCAAATGTACCTGTGACAAAGGTGGTAACGAGAGCAGGGCCTCCCCAGACAATCTTAAGGTCCTAGATGGTTCATAAGGGGAGATGCGTTCAGATAGGTAAGTTGGGCCAGAACCGTTTAGGGATTTATAGGCTAAAGCCAGCACTTTGAATTGTGCCCGGTAGCAAACTGGTAACCAGTGAAGTTGGTGTAACAGGAGTTGTACACTCCCTGAGTGCTGCTCCTGTTAGCAATCTGGCTGCCATTCATTGGACCATTTGAAGCTTCCGGACAGTCTTCAAAGGCAACCCCATGTGCAGCGCATTGCAGTAGTCTATACGAGATGTAACCAGAGCGTGGACTACCGTGGCCAGATGTACACATGCATTTGTTTGACTTTTGGACAGCTTGCATCCTGCCTGTTTTGGTTCCAGCTCATCCTAGACCGGTATGTTTTCTATTCATTCCTAGGACAAGCTGTCTTCTATTTAGCAGTCTTCTTTTGTGATGGGATTTATACTCAGTAAACATCCTCCCCTCCTTCCAGTTATTTTCCCTCTGAATGCTGCTGTGAGTGGGAGGATCGGTATTTCCTCTTGTAATCCCCCCATAGGATCTGAGCTCTGGGAGGATCCCAACTCAAGGCTTGTTCTCGGCCAAGCCTTCATTCGCTGGCCAGCCAACCAGCCATCTCTTCCTACCAGATGTCCAATTCCCTGGAAGCAACATCTTGTTCTCAGCGACGTCTTTTTTCCCCAAAGATTTCGTATGTCAAAGTACTGCTTGCTTTCGTCAGCTGATACCTCTGATGTCCCTTTAGTTACCAGGAGCTTCTGTTGTGCACATCACTTGCCTTGTAGTTTCAACACAGCCTGCACACAACTTTTCTGCTTACAGTCTCTCACTATCACCCTGCAAATAATTTGCCAGAGAACAAGTTGTCTGTCATGGACCACCTTAATACAAGGGTTAATGAAAAGTAATGCTTCCACCTGTGTTACTTGGTTTGAATGGGAATATTTTAATGAATCAAACACATAAATAATCCTTAGAATGTGCTCTTTAGCTACCACTATTCACTTCTTCACATAATCATCAGATAATTAGATACATTTCTTCCAACTATGAACAAGTTTTCTGAAGCCGTCACAGAAGAAGTCGACACTCTGTTTCCGCAACCAGCATCTCACAGTTCTCTCATCGATCGTGCAGAGATCTTCCGATAGCCAAGCAAAGCAATAATGTAACCAACACGTTCTTGTGAAATGCTGATTACGCTTGAAATTTCTCTCTGAGTGATAAGACGATCGTCCTGAATTAATCTGTCAACCTTTCGCTTGTGAAACTCGGTGGTTGCTGTCACAGGACGTCCAGCTCTTCGTTTGTCACGCAAGTCAAATGATCCCACCTCAACATCTTTAAACTTACTCGCCCAACAATGCACAGTACTTGGTTCAATTCCATCGTTGGTAAAGTTCAGAGTGCTCTTTGATTGTAGGTGAACTATAAATCCCAGCAACTACAACTCCCAAATGACAAAATCATAAATTTTTGAGTGATGCTCACTCCTTGTGAGATGTTTTGTTGCCAAATTTGGTGTGATTTTGTTAATTGGTTCTTTTGTTTTTAAGGTACTCATTATGCACAGAGCATTTTTAGATAGATAGATAGATAGATAGATAGATAGATAGATAGATAGATAGATAGATAGATAGATAACCTTTCCTGAAAAAGAATGTTGTGTTATTCAGATGGAATTTGAGGTGCTGAGCAGTCACTCACCTAACATTCTTTAATTATGCAAAATTATCATGAGAACTTTTATGCTTGTACTTGAATGGCTATATTATCTTGAGGAACATCTCATTCCAGCCAGACTACGGAACGAATGGGTGGCAGACTTTAGCGGGTTAGAACAATCTGCTGCTGGAATGCTTTTAGAGTGAGGGCCAGGTCAGTAAAAGTCCTAGGGGCCACCTTCCCTTTCCTTTCATCTCTCTGTCCTCAGTGCTTTGGGAAGTTGTTGCATGTAGATACTTGAACAGAGAAAGGCTGACGTGTAGGTTGTGAACCAGAGAATTTGAATCTGTAGGCTACATATGGCAATGGAAGATGTGTCCAAAGCCAGTTTGGGTGTTCTGGGGACATATGCTCTTGGTCAATGGCAGTCTTACAATCTAATAACTTTTTAGGGAGATCTTTTGTTTTGCTGTTGAAACTGCCCAGGCTGATAACAATACAGTTTCTTCACTTATGTAGTAAGAAACATACTCTCTGTGTTAAAAGTTTTGTTGTTGGAATGTCCCAAAAGAATTCCTATATTGTATTGTCAAAGGCTTTCATGGCCGGAATCACTGGGTTGTTGTAGGTTTTTTCGGGCTGTATGGCCATGGTCTAGAGGCATTCTCTCCTGACGTTTCGCCTGCATCTGTGGCAAGCATCCTCAGAGGTAGTGAGGTCTGTTGGAACTAGGAAAAAGGGTTTATATATCTGTGGAATGACCTGGGTGAGACAAAGGACTCTTGTTTGCTGGAGCTAGGTGTGAATGTTTCAACTGACCACCATGATTAGCATACAATGGCCTGACTGTGCCTGGAGCAAACTTTTGTTAGATGTCCTTGTTTGTTTCCTCTCTGTTGTGCTGTTGATTTTGACTTTCAATCCAGGTCTTACATTAGAGCCATAGAATCATAGAATCACAGAGTTGGAAGAGGCCTCTTGGGCCATCCAGTAATGGTTGTAGTTTATCATATTTATGTCTGTTCAAATAATGTAGTTTTCCGCATTTTTCCTCATTAGAATTGTTCAAAATTGTGCCTTCACCATCTCACTGAACTCCTTTCACCATTTCCCTGGTTTACTGAAATCAGCTTTCTTGAAATCTAGAATTCATATCTGAAAATTACATTGGATAGACTGCATCAGCTCTAGTTTCTTAGATATGGTTATCTGGATTTTATGGTAGAATCATAGAGTTGGAAGAGACCTCATGGGCCATCCAGTCCAACCCCCTGCCAAGAAGCAGGAAATGGCATTTAAAGCACCCCTGACAGATGGCCATCCAGCCTCTGTTTAAAAACCTCTAAAGAAGGAGCCTCCACCACACTCTGGGGCAGAGAGTTCCACTGCTGAACGGCTCTCACAGTCAGGAAGTTCTTCCTCATGTTCAGATGGAATCTCCTGTCTTGTAGTTTGAAGCCATTGTTCCACGTCCTAGTCTCCAGGGCAGCAGAAAACAAGCTTGCTCCCTCCTCCCTGTGACTTCCATATTTATATATGGCTATAATATCTCCTCTCAGCCTTCTCTTCTTCAGGCTAAACATTCCCTCTTTAAGCCGCTCTTCATAGGGCTTGTTCTCCAGACCCTTGATCATTTTAGTTGCCCTCCTTTGGACACATTCCAGCTTGTCAACATCTCCCTTCAGTTGTGGTGCCCAGAATTGGACCCATATTCTATGTGCTATTCTAATAATATAATATAATGTAATGTAATGTAATGTAATGTAATGTAATGTAATAACGTAACGTAATGTAATGTAATGTAATATAATATAATATTTAAAGTGTGTGTATATATGTATGTATGTATATGTGTGTGTGTGTGTATATATATATATTATTTATAATATTATAATGTAATGCAATATAATACTACTACTACTAATAATAATAATGTGATATTATAATTATATATTTATATTACATGTAATATTACTAATAATATTACAGTATAATTGATATAGTACAATATAGCAATATTTAAAACTGATATTGTACTATGCTAATAATATATTGTATGTATATATACCTTGTAAGCTGCTCTGAGTCCCCTTCGGGGTGAGAAGGGCTGCATATAAATGTAAATAAATAAATAAATGAATAAATAAATATTCCTAGTTCCCATATTCCAGGCTCCTTTTAATTTTTTTAACTTTTCTCAAGTATTACAAAATATTTGTATCTTAATACAAAAACATGTTTTACAGAGATACACCCGGTCAGAAATAGATTGGCAGCGTTCTGCTTGGAATTAAACCTGTTCCCATCTTTTTGTGTTTTGAGCAATGCACGCAAGGGCACAAGGAATACTTGACAAGTGCTTAGCACATTTTTAACATTTCATTGAAATTATTTCACAAACTGATAGCACAGTTCTTAAGCCTGTTTACGTAAAACTAAGCCTGCCTTCCTATTCTGAGAAAAAAGTGTGCTTAGGAATTCAGCTCCAGATCATTTGTCTTTAACCCCTTTCTGCTTCTGTTACATTGATGTTCTCTTGTTATTTACCCAGCAGTTGCACAATTTCTGTCTAAAGGTCTGCTTGCAATGTGCATATAGATAAACAGGAGACTTTGGCCAAATTCATCAAATTCCAGACTAGCACTTCTACCTCCCTTTCCTCAACATGTAGAGCTTGTACCATAAAGTAGTTTATTTGGATTGCAGACTTTGAGAGGTTCCTGGTTTCCTTGCAGTAGCCTCCTTTACGGATCTGATTTCTGTCAAGTTTGTATGAGTGCAGCTCAAAATCTATTTGTTCCCATTACTGGACCAGTCTTCAGTCATTAAATCTTCACATAATATTCAATTTATTTTGGTATACAGCTTTTCCTACTGCAGTATGACAATGATACCCATGGATTGGATATCCATGGATTTACTTATCTGCGCTCCAAAAAATATCCCCCTGAAAATATTTTGGGTGTCTCTATTTTTATTTATTTATTTTATTTGGTTTACTTTTACCCCGCCCTTCTCACCCTGAAGGGGACTCAKGGCGGCTTACACATCCAAGGCACAATTCGATGCCCGTAACGTACAACAGCAATAAAACGGAATAACGCAAATTAGCAAACAACAACAATACATTACATCTATACCCACTAAAACCAATAAAACCAATAAAATTTCATACAAACCGATACAAACCAATTACTCCTTATTGCCAGTCAATGTTCTCTATCTCATAGTTCAGAGTTTCCTTCCACATATATCAGTCCACATTTWTCAGTCCTGCCGGTCCTATTTGTCTGGTTGTCCTTCCTAGTTAGCAGATTGCCCGAAGGCCTGGTCCCACAACCACGTCTTTACCYTCCTCCTRAAGGACAGGAGTGATGTCGATGCCCTGATATCCACTGGGAGTGAGTTCCACAGGTGAGGGGCCACCACTGAGAAGGCCCTGCTCCTCGTCCCCACCAGCCTCGCTTGGGAAAGCAGTGGAGTCGAGAGCAGGGCCCCCTCAGATGATCTTAAATTCCGAGGTGGGATGTAGAGGGAGATATGTTCGGACAGATACGCTGGACCGGAACCGTACAGGGTTTTGTAGGTCAAAACCAGCACCTTGAATTGGGCTCGGAACTGAACCGGCAGCCAGTGGAGCTGACACAACAGAGGGGTGATGTGCTCTCTGTATGTCGCCCCAATGAGCAGCCTGGCTGCCGCTCACTGGACCAGTTGAAGTTTCCGGACCGTCTTCAAGGGCAACCCCATGTAGAGTGTGTTGCAGTAGTCTATTCGGGATGTAACAAGAGCATGGACCACTGTAGCTACATCAGGCATAGTCAAACTTCGGCCCTCCAGGTGTTTGGGATTTCTGGGAATTGAAGTCCAAAACACTTTGAGGGCTGAAGTTTGCCCATGCCTGCTCTTAGATCTTCCAGTGTGGTTCTATGATATGCCTCCAGCCCCATCACAGTACATATATAGGGTTTGCTATTGTCTGCGGTTTCAGGTATCCACAGGCCATCTTAGAATGCATTCCATGTGGATACAGGGGTTGTATTATACATGCATTTTTCTATACAACTCCCCTGATAAATTGTATGCATACTGTATATACTCGAGTATAAGCTGACCCGAATATAAGCCGAGGCACCTAATTTTACTACAAAAAACTGGGAAAATGTATTGACTCAAGTATAAGCATAGGGTGGGAAATAATAATAATAATAATAATAATAATAATACTTTATTTATACCCCGCTACCATCTCCCCAAGGGACTCGGTGTGGCTTACATGAGGCCAAGCCCAAAATACAACAATACAAGCAATGCCAGTTTGGTCCAGTGAATGGAAATACATCTTGCATATCTGATATTTACATTTTGATTTATAACAGTAGTAAAATGACCGTTATGAAGTAGCAACAAAAACAATGTTATGGTTGGGGGTCCCCACAACATGAGGGACCGTATTAAGGGGCATTAGGAAGGTTGAGAACCACTGCTCTAACTGTTGGAGGGCCAGATTATAATTTGAAAAAAACATGAATGAATTCCTATGCACACTGCACATATCTTATTTGTAATGCAAAAAACACTTTAAAACAATATAATAATTACAATTAAGAACAATATTAACATATATAAACTTATTAGTATTTCTATTGGAAGTGTGGACCTGCTTTTGGCTGATGAGATAGGATGGTTGTTGTTGTTGTTGTGTGCTTTCAAGTCGTTTCAGACTTAGGTTGACCCTGAGTGAGAGCCGGGTAAATGATCTTGGAGGGCCGTTTCCGGCCCCCGGGCCTTAATTTGAGGACCCCTGGTTTAGTGTGAATGTCCCCAGCATTATTGTTAGACCATTTTGATTCTTCTTTAGAGTAAATCCTTTAACATAGTTGGCAGCAGCAAGCAAATCTAAGGCAGTTCCCCTCTTGTGGTGTTTACTACAAGAGGGATTAATTTCATGGGACAATATTTTTTTAGGAAACCAATTGAATTCACACATCCCTGTGGTGCAGTGGGTTAAACCACTGAGCTGCTAAACTTGTTGACCGAAAGGTCGCAGGTTTGAATCAGAGGAGCAGCGTAAACTTCCGTGGTCAGCCCCAGCTTCTGCCAACCTAGCAGTTCGAAAACATGCAAATGTGAGAAGATCAATAGGTACCGCTCCGGCGGGAAGGTAACAGCGCTCCATGCAGTCATGCTGGCCACATGACCTTGGAGGTGTCTATGGACAACGCTGGTTCTTTGGCTTAGAAATGGAGATGAGCACCACACCCCGGAGTCAGACACAACTGGACTTAATGTCAGGGGAAAACCTTTACCTTTACCTTACCAAAAGTAATTGTTTGTTAATGTATTATTCTCATAAATGTGATATAGTTTTTATCTCGAAAAAATACTGTATATACTCGAGTATAAGCCTAGTTTTTCAGCCCCCTTTTTAGGCTGAAAAAGCTCCCCTCGGCTTATACTCGAGTCAAGGTTATTTATTATTTTACTTCGTTATTAGTATTAGTTTTATTACATTTATTATTTTACTTAATGTGTTATTACTATATTGACAGTATTTTACCGTATTATTATTATATTTATTATTTTACTCTATTATTATTATTATTATTATTACATTTATTATTTTACTCTATTATTATTGGAAGGATATGTAAGCACATTTACATTGAAGAAAGTCAGAATAATAGTTTAATCAGAGTTGGGCAGTCTTATCTTAAAGACTGCTAATGTTGGGGCATGTCTAATGTCCCTGGGTAAATAGAACCATAGCACTATAATTGTGGTGTATAATTGTGGTCTCTGTGTATTGGTAATAGACATACGATGCTTGCATATTTGTCGTATCTGGATTTTTTTTAGGACATCCTGCTTACAAGATGATATATTGCAAGGTTGGATTATTTGTTCCAGTTACAAAGTGAATTGATGAGTCATTGTGTTGTAGACAGTCGTGTTCACAAGTGTACATAGAGAAATTACTAATGATGGTAGCCAACAACTCTCTGCCCCTTTTCTTCTCCCCTTGGACAGCTCATCTTGGCTTATGAATAACAAATGGTTTTCTTTTTCCACTTTAGGCGGTTGTGTATTTTACATTTCTTTTTTGAGGCAAGGTACATGATTTGCTCTGTCCTCGTCTCTGTATTGCATTGTACTGTAGGGAGAGTCCAGAATGAAGTGATGAAATTACTCAGGAAAATGGCATGAAAAGCAAACCATTACAATGATTCGCACGGCTCATTGCAAGGATTATTTGTGCTTTCCTGTTGGCCAAAATACTGCCTTGTTGTCAGACTTAAGCTAGATGTTACTATTATGTAACAGGGTTGGGTTTTTTTTTAGTTTCTTTTTATTGTTTGGTGCACTGAGCACAAATGTATTTGAGTGAAAACATGAGACTGCCTTGGAAAGTCTTTGTTGAGTTGTTTGCTTTGAGGGCTTACACCATACTCTTTTAAGTGTTTCTTGGCTCTTTGTTATTGACAAGGCAGTGATAGTAAGAAAATGGCAGTGACCCTACACAAGATATTTAGAGCTAGCGTGGTGTAGTGGCTTGAGTGTTGGACTACAAATCTGGAGGCTAGGGCTTGAATCTCTTCTTGGCTGAGCCTGGAACCCCAGGTTTCGGTGGTGACAAGGGGAGCACTTGCACAATTAAAACTTGTGTGCCAGCTGCACCCATACCTTGGGAAGTCTGACTTGGCCATGGTAGTTCACGCTCTGGTTACATCCTGTATAGACTACTGCAACGTGCTCTACATGGGGTTGCCTTTGAAGACTGTCTGGAAGCGTCAAATGGTCCAACGGACAGCAGCCAGGTTACTAACAGGAGCGGCACTCAGGGAGCATACAACTCCTCTGTTGCGCCAGCTCCATTGGCTGCCAGTTTTCTACCAATTCAATGCCCAGAGCATGGACTACTGTGGCCAAGTCAGGCTTCCCAAGTTACGGGCGCAGCTGGCGCACAAGTTTTAGCTGTGTGAATACTCCCCTGGTCACTGCCGAAACTTGGGGTTCCAAGCTCAGCGATGAGTCCAGGATCACACCCAAGCTGCGAACCTGCACTTTCAGGGGGAATGCAACCCCATCCAACACAGGTTGTAACCCTATGCCCTGTTCGGCCTTACAACTGACCAGGAGTACTTCTGTCTTGTCTGGATTCAGTTTCAATTTGTTCGCTCTCACTCAGATCGTCACAGTGGCCAAGCACTGGTTCAGGACCTGAACAGCCTCCTTAGTAGAAAGTGGGAAGGAGTGACAGAGTTGGATGTCATCTGCGTGCAGATGACACCACACCCCAAAACTCCAGATGATCTTTCCCAGTGGCTTCATGTATGTGATAAACAATATGGGGGACAGTATTGAGCCCCGAGGAACCCCACAAGACAATGGTTGTGGAGTTGAACAGGAGTCCCCTAACAACACCTTCTGGGTGCGACTCTCCCAGGCCAATTCCGGCGAGGCGTCCCAGAAGGATACTGTGGTCAACTGTATCGAAGGCCGCTGAGAGGTCCAGCAGAACCAACAGGGACACAATCCCCCTGTCTAGCTCCTGGCGCAGATCATCAACTAAGGCGACCAAGGCTGTCTCGATTCCAGTCCCGGGGTTATACAGAACATGTAAAAGAGGGAAAAGGAAGAGTGCAAGTCACAGAATATGGTTGGAGCAGACACATTGACTAAAGTAAATTCGGAACTCAGCCTGTTGCCTCTGAGTTTGTGGCTTGCTGTGGATTTCAAGCAAAGTACTGGAATCATCCTATATAATGCAATACTGTATAGTTACATTTTAACAGCAGACCACTAAGTATTTGCAATACTGTATATCCCAAGAGGCTTTGAAACAGTATAGTTAGTGGGTTGTTGTAGGGTTTGGTTTTTTTTGGGCTATATGGCCATGTTCTAGAACAGGGGTCCTCAAACTTTTTAAACAGAGGGCCAGGTCACAGTCCCTCAAACTGATTATAATTTGAAAAAAAAAACATGAATGAATTCCTATGCACACTGCACATATATTATTTGTAGTGCAAAAAAAAAAAACCCACTCAAAAACAATACAATAATTAAAACAAAGAACAATTTTAACAAATATAAGCTTATTAATATTTCAATTTATTTATTTATAAATGTATGATAAATATATAAATAAGTATTTCAATGGGAAGTGTGGGCCTGCTTTTGGTTGATGAGATAGGATTGTTGTTGTGTTGTGTGCTTTCAAGTCATTTCGGACTTAGGTTGACCCTGAGCGAGGGCCGGGTAAATGACCTTGGAGGGCTGTATTTGGCCCGCGGGCCTTAGTTTGAAGACCACTGTTCTAGAGACATTCTCTCCTGACGTTTCGCCTGCATCTATGGCAAGCATCCTCAGAGGTAGTGAGGTCTGTTGGAATTAGGAAAAAGGATTTATATAACTGTGGAATGACCAGGGTGGGACAAAGAACTCTTGTCTGCTGGAGCTAGGTGCAAATGTTTCAACTGACCACCTTGATGAGCATTTGATTGCCTGGCTGTTGTTTGGTGTGGCTTGTTAGTGCCTGGGGAAATCTTTTGTTGAGAGGTGATTAGATGTCCCAGATTGTTTCCTCTCTGTTGTTTTGCTGTTGCAATTTTAGAGTTTTTTAATACTGGTAGCCAGATTTTGTTCATTTTCATAGTTTCCTCCTTTCTGTTGAAATTGTCCACATGCTTGTGGATTTCAATGGCTTTGTAGTCTGACATGGTGGTTGTGAGAGTGGTCCAGCATTTCTGTGTTCTCAAATAATATGCTGTGTCCAGGTTGGTTCATCAGGTGCTCTGCTATGGCTGACTTCTCTGGTTGAAGTAGTCTGCAGTGCCTTTCCTGTTCCTTGATTCGTGTTTGGGCAAGGCTGCGTTTGGTGGTCCCTATGTAGACTTGTCCACGGCTGCATGGTATACGGTAGACTCCTGCAGAAGTGAGAGGATCCCTCTTGTCCTTTGCTGAACGTAGCATTTGTTGGATTTTCTTTGTGGGTCTGTAGATAGTTTGTATGTTGTGTTTCCTCATCAGCTTCCCTATGCGGTCAGTGGTTCCTTTGATGTATGGCAAGAACACTTTTCCTCTGGGTGGATCTTTGTCTTTACTCTCGTGGCTTGTTCTCGGTCTTGCAGCTCTTCTGATGTCTGAGGTGGAGTGTCCATTGGCCTGTAGTTAGTGTTCTTACCATCCTCCAGCATACAGGCATGCATGCAAATTGAAAGCTGCAGTGCTACTATGCTGGAAAGTTTCCTCAGCCATGCCCAAATTGCAGGTTGGCACATATTGTGTGCCAAGTTAAGGAAGTAAAAGATGACACACCAGCTGAGCTGAACTCCACAAAGTTGTCATAAAGTCTTGCCCACTCTTATGTGAAGCAAACTCCTGCCAGAATGTTTCCTTAAAAGCTACTATTAGTGGCTGGGGATTGAAAGTAAGAGAGTATGTGTATGCTTTGGTCAAGTCTTTGAAGTCAGTGTTAATCATATGCCATAAGCAGTCATGGATGTTACTAATGGATTACTGATGAACTGTCTGTGTGATTACAATTAATTAAACATTAGTGTGTGTGAGAGAGAAACCTGCCACGTAGATGTAAAACACTCTGCGTTAGATGGCTTCATTCAGTATAGGACAACTTAATATATTCAGTTTTTTAATATTAAAATATTCAGGATTGATGACTTCATTACGGATGTTCTCAAAACAGACTAATGAGATTCCTAAGCCTTAAACCTAAGGTAACATGATTGCAAGTCAGACATCTGAGGTTGGCTAAGGAAAGATTTGTTGCACAACTCAATTGATAGCATAGTAGCTGATACAAACAGGGTCTCTAGTTCGGCTGACGTTATGGGGAATGGTGGGGAAGAATAGATATACAGTATTCCTGTTCTGCAACCTGTGTTGCACCCTTAGAATAATAGAATCATAGTTGGACCATCCAGTCCAACCCGCTGCCAAGAAGCAGGAAAATTGCATTCAAAGCACCCCCGACAAATGGCCATCCAGCCTTGCTTAAAAGCTTCCAAAGAAGGAGCCTTCACCACACCCCGGGGCAGAGAGTTCCAGTGCTGAACGGCTCTCGCAGTCAGGAAGTTCTTCCTAATGTTCAGATGGAAGCTCCTTTCTTGTAGTTTGAAGCCATTGTTCCGCATCCTTGTTATCAATCTATCAGAATATTGGGCATAAAGACCACATTTGTGGCTGTTTGTTGTGAGGTTGAAGACAGACAAAATAGCTTGATGTGTTGTGATCCAAACTGATATGTTGTGTGTATTGGCTTTAATGGCCAGAATCACTGGGTTGTTTTAGGTTTTCTCGGGCTATATGGCCATGTTCTAGAGGCATTCTCTCTTGATGTTTTGCCTGCATCTATGGCAAGATATGATGTGATGTAAACTGATTTAGCAACGTAAATGGAATTGGCCACTTCGGGATTTTTTGGGTGAGTCTGCAGCTCAAACATCCTTTCACTGCCCATTGATAGTAGCTACGTACCAAAAGATTATTGGGAAGAGATACTTCACATTGATCCATGGAAATGTTTTCCTTCATATTCATGGTATCATGGGTTTTTTGTTAATTTTTCTGGATCTTGTTTTATGTAAAATGGTGTTGTTATTTATACTTATGCAGGCTGGTGTATTTTATGTGTTTTGTGAGATACCGTTATATGCTACTCTGTATTTATTTACAGTGTTTATATTCCGCCCTTTTCACCCCGCAGGGGACTCAGGGCAGATTACAATGTATATATACATGGCAAACATTCAATACCGTAGACATACAACATATATAGACAGATACAGAGGCAATTTAACATTCCACTTTTCATGAGGGTATTCTGGCCACCAGGGGAGCTGTTGCTTCACCGTCTGTTTGTGACACTGATGAAGCACTTCCTCATTCTTTGCAGGCTTGCTGGAGATTTTTATGGCATCGTAAATTAGTTAAATTAGTCTCCCCACGTAGGCGGTACCTAAATTTCCTACTTGACAGGTGCAACTGTCTTTCAGGCTGCAAAGGTCAACAGCAAGCTACACAAATTGGTCGTACACTCACTTTGACCCGGGCTGGCTTTGAACTCATGATCTTTTGGTCAGTAGTGATCTTAATGCCAGCTGCACCACAGCCCTGGGGCAGCTTACAGCTTACAACCACATCATGTAAGCTTTAAGCTGCCCAAAGTTCCTTTTGGGAGATTGTGGTATGATATTTATTTATTTATTTATTTACACCCTTTCCATCCCGCCCATATCAGCCCAAAGGATATAAATAAAGTAGTAGTAGTAGTAGTAGTAGTATGATAAGAAACAAAGGATATAAATAAAGTAGTAGTAGTAGTAGTATGATAAGAAACAAAGATGGCAGGGACCTAACAGAAGCTGAAGAGATCAAGAGAAGGTGGCGAGACTATACAGAAGATCTGTATAGGAAGGATAATAATATTGAGGATAGTTTTGACGGTGTGGTGAATGAATTAGAACCAGACATCCTGAGGAGGGAGGTTGAATGGGCCTTAAGAAGCATTGCTAACAACAAGGCAGCAGGAGATGACGGGATCCCAGCTGAACTGTTTAAAATCTTAAAAGATGATGCTGTCCAGGTGATGCATGCCATTTGCCAGCAAATATGGAAAACACAAGAATGGCCATCAGACTGGAAAAAATCAACTTATATCCCCATACCAAAAAAGGGAAATGCGAAAGACTGCTCCAACTTCCGTACAGTGGCCCTTATTTCTCATGCCAGTAAGGTAATGCTCAAGATCCTGCAAGGAAGACTCCAGCAATACATGGAGCGAGAGTTGCCAGATGTTCAAGCTGGGTTTAGAAAAGTAGAGGAACGAGAGACCAAATTGCCAATATCCGCTGGATAATGGAGAAAGGCAGGGAGTTTCAGAAAAACATCTACTTCTGCTTCATTGACTATTCTAAAGCCTTTGACTGTGTGGATCATAATAAATTGTGGCAAGTTCTTGGTGGGATGGGCATCCCAAGCCACCTTGTCTCTCTCCTGAGGAATCTGTACAAGGACCAAGTAGCAACAGTCAGAACTGACCACGGAACAACAGACTGGTTCAAGATTGGGAAAGGCGTACGGCAAGGCTGCATCCTCTCACCCCAACCTTTTTAACTTGTATGCAGAACACATCATGCGATGTGCGGGGCTTGATGAATGCAAGGCTGGGGTGAAAATTGCTGGAAGAAACATTAACAACCTCAGATATGCAGATGACACCACTCTGATGGCCGAAAGCGAGGAGGAGCTGAGGAGCCTTCTACTCAAGGTGAAAGAAGAAAGCGCAAAAGCCGGGTTGCAGCTAAACATCAAAAAAACCAAGATTATGGCAACAAGAATGATTGACAACTGGAAAATAGAAGGAGAAACCGTGGAGGCCGTGACAGACTTTGTATTTCTAGGGCAAAGATTACTGCAGATGCAGACTGTAGCCAGGAAATCAGAAGACGCTTACTTCTTGGGAGGAGAGCAATGTCCAGTCTCGATAAAATAGTGAAGAGTAGAGACATCAGACTGACAACAAAGAGCCGCCTAGTCAAAGCCATGGTATTCCCTGTAGTCACCTACGGATGTGAGAGCTGGACCTTAGGGAAGGCTGAGCGAAGGAAGATCGATGCTTTTGAGCTGTGGTGTTGGAGGAATGTGCTGAGAGTGCCTTGGACTGCGAGAAGATCCAACCAGTCCATCCTCCAGGAAATAAAGCCCGACTGCTCACTGGAGGGAAAGATACTAGAGACAAAGTTGAAGTACTTTGGCCACATCATGAGGAGACAGGAAAGCCTAGAGAAGACAATTATGCTGGGGAAAGTGGAAGGCAAAAGGAAGAGGGGCCGACCAAGGGCAAGATGGATGGATGGCATCCTTGAAGTGACTGGACTGACCTTGAAGGAGCTGGGGGTGGTTACGGCCGACAGGGAGCTCTGGCATGGGCTGGTCCGTGAGGTCACGAAGAGTCGGAGACGACTGAACGAATGAACAACAACAACAGTAGTAGTAGTAGTAGTAGTAGTAGTAGTAGTTGTTGTTGTTGTTATTATCATCATCATCATAATCGTCATCAGTACATTGATAGCATTGCCTCCAATTATTTGTTATTCCATTTATGGAGGAAGTCCTTCATGGAGCACCAGAATTGTGTCATGATTTGAGGAGTGATTACAACTCTAGAGATCAGGGTTCAAATCCCCACTTGCCATGGAAACTTCCTGGGTGGCCTTGGACAAGTCACACTTTTTCAAATTCATAAGAAGGCAAAGAAAAAGTCCCTCTGAAAGCATTCTGCTGTGAAAATCTTATGACAGTGTTGCCTTAGGGTCACCAAATGCCAGAAACAAGTTGAAGGCACACAACAATAAAAGCAACGGTCATGACATAAAAAACAATATTGAATGCTTTGGAAAGGTTAGAGAGCAGGGTAGGTATGGATTGCAACTTCCATCAGTTTTATCACAAATTAATCAGTGGTAGGGTTTGATGGGAACATTCGTTATAACAACATCTGCAGGGCCAGGTCCTCTCCATTTCTGGTCTGAACCTGACCTCTTATGAAAGATGATGTCTTTTTCTATATTCTGCTTTTCCTCTGCCAAGAGACCAAAGGTAACTTTTTAAAAATTGGAACAATCAAGCCTGATATCTTTCTAGAAGCTGAGAGGACTAAACTGAGACTATCATACTTTGTCCCTATCATTTATTTATTTATTTATTTATTTATTTATCATGTCATCAGCAACCATACCATTGTATTACATTTCTAACAGAACAAAACAAACAGATTTTAAAAAAACACAGATTTTGCAAACTTGGTAGTTGATTAAGTGTCCTTTGATCAGTATCTGGCCACTTGGAGTGCCTCTGGTGTTGCCGCAAGAAGGTCCTCCATTGTGCATGTGGCAGGGCTCAGGTTGCATTGCAGCAGGTGGTCAGTCGTTTGCTGTTCTCCGCACTCGCATGCCGTGGATTCCACCCTGTAGCCCCATTTCTTAAGGTTGGCTCTGCATCTCGTGGTGCCAGAGAGCAGTCTGCTCAGCACCTTCCAAGTCGCCCAGTCTTCTGTGTGCCCAGGGGGGAGTCTCTCATCTGGTATCACCCACGGATTGAGGTGCTGGGTTTGGGCCTGCCACTTTTGGACTCTCACTTGCTGAGGTGTTCCAGCTAGTGTCTCTGTAGATCTAAGAAAACTATGTCTTGATTTAAGTCATTGACGTGCTGGCTGATACCCAAACAAGGGATGAGCTGGAGATGTCACTGCCTTGGTCCTTTCACTATTGGCTGCTACTTCCCGGCGGATGTCAGGTGGTGCAATACCGGCTAAGCAGTGTAATTTCTACAGTGGTGTAGGGGAAAACCTGATAATGCTTGGTAAAGTGAAAGGCTATAGGAAAAAAAGGAAAGCCACATAATTAGTTGATTGGTTCAGTTAAGAAAACCACATTGCTCTATTTCTTATTTAGTTGGCAAATCTGTGTCTAGACTTTACATAGAGGTGTTGTCATAGGGGGTGCAAGTTGAGGTCATTTCCCCCCGTGAGAATTATGCACCCCCTCTGTGAATTTTTCCTTAATTCCCCAAATTTCTAGTTTGTTTGTTTTGTTTGTCGTGCCAGGAACGACTTGAGAAAGTGCAAGTTGCTTCTGGTGTGAGAGAATTGGCCGTTTGCAAGGACGTTGCCCAGGGGATGGCCGATGTTTTGATGTTTTACCATCCTTGTGGGAGGCTTCTCTCATGTCCCCGCATGAGGAGCTGGAGCTGATAGAGGGAGCTCATCCGCGCTCTCTCCCGGATTCGAACCTGCGACCTGTCGGTCTTCAGTCCTGCCGGCACAGGGGTTTAACCCACTGCGCCACCGAGGGCTTCACTCAAAGGGTTGATGCATCACAAGTCCCAGCATTCCTTAGCATTTGCGGTGTTTGCTGGGGTATCCTGTTTATGCACCAGGAGGGTTGGAGACTCCGGTGGCGCAGTGGGTTAAACTGAAGACCGACAGGTCGCAGGTTCGAAATCTGGAGAGGCGGATGAGCTCCCTCTATCAGCTCCAGCTCCTCATGGGGACATGAGAGAAGCCTCCCACAAGGATAATAAAACATCAAAATATCCGGCGTCCCCTGGGCAACGTCCTCGCAGATGGCCAATTCTCTCACACCAGAAGTGACTTGCAGTTTCTCAAGTCACTCCTGACACGAAACAAATAAAAACAAAACAAAAAAACCAGGAGGGTTGCTAGAGCTGCTTCATAGCGACCCGATACGGTTTAATTTTTTTTTAAGGCTTGGGGGTGGGGGGTGGGGGTGGGTGGGAAGGGGATGGGTGTCCTCTTCACGTCTCTGGGTTCATGGGGCCCAAAGAAGCGAATTGGGCTATGGGGACAGACTCCCCACAGGGAGTCTGTCCCCGATTAGACCAGGGAATTTCATGTTTTTCCTTTTTTTTAATTTGAAGGCTTTTGGTGGGTTTGCACTAGCCTTGGCCTGGCTTTTTAATTGCTCTGAACAGGCAGGATTATTTTTAATATACATGTGTTAATTGTAATAATGTTATGCTTATGTTTTGTTAATTTTATTATGCTGTTTACTCTGTATGTTTTGGTGATGGTGCTTGGAAACTGCCCCGAGCCCCCCTCGGGGAGATAGAGCGGTATATAAATAAAGTTTTTTTAAAAAATATTATTATTATTATTATTATTTTGGTGGTGGCCCCATTCCAGCGTGGCAGTTACACATCCCCGCCCCTGGAGAGCCTGGGTTTTTCTTCGGGCGTTTTCCACAATGGAGTTAAGCAAGGGGTCCTCAAACCTTTTAAACAGAGGGCCAGGTCACAATCCCGTAAACTGTTGGAGGGCCAGATTATAATTTGAAAAAAAAAAATGAATGAATTCCTATGCACACTGCACATATCTTATTTTAGTGCAAAAACACTTAAAACAATACAATAATTAAAATGAAGAACAATTTTAACAAATATAAACTTATTAGTATTTCAATGGGAAGTATGGGCCTGCTTTTGGCTGATGAGAAAGGATTGTTATTGTTGTGTACTTTCAAGTCGTTTCAGACTTAGGTTGACCCTGTGCAAGGGCCGGGTAAATGACCTTGGAGGGCTGCATCCGGACCCTCGGGTCGTAGTTTGAGGACCCCTGATTTAAGGCCTGTGTGGAAGCGTCCCATGTTTTCTTTTCACACTGACTTCAGCTTTCATTTGGATGTCTAAGCATAATTTCTTAAAGTTGATGTTGCAAATAATTGCAACACTAGAAATGTGGAGGTTAAAAGAACATTTCAGTTGAGGTGAGAGAATCCTTATTGCTGGTGGATTCATAGAATCATAGAATGATAGAGTTGGAAGAGACCTCATGGGCCATCCAGTCCAACCCTCTGCCAAGAAGCAGGAATATTGCATTCAAATCACCCCTGACAGATGGCCATCCAGCCTCTGTTTAAAAGCTTCCAAAGAAGGAGCCTCCACCACACTCCGGGGCAGAGAGTTCCACTGCTGAACGGCTCTCACAGTCAGGAAGTTCTTCCTCATGTTCAGATGGAATCTCCTTTCTTGTAGTTTGAAGCCATTGTTTCGCACCTTGTCTCCAGGGAAGCAGAAAACCCTTCTTTTTACCCCTGCTGTATAACTCAATTCCTGGACCTTGGCCTTTTTAGATTAAGTGTATTATGGTGGTACACTTAATAAACTAAATTGTTAAGTGGAATGGTTTTGTCCTGGCTGTATGCTTGACATGTTAGTATACTTCTTGGAGGGAACTTCTCATGGTTTTTGGCCCTGGCAGCTTGCACCTTTGCAAGATGTAGTTTTACTATCTTCTTGAGAAATGTGTTTTTGTGTCTCAGGCTTTGGGAAACAAATATAGAACGTGTTGCCAAACTCAATTTTGTAATGATCCCTCTCCCTTCCTTCTTCCAGGATCAGTTTGACATAGTCGAGCGGCACACACAGTGGGGCCTGGATCTGATGGACAAATATGTCAAGTTTGTGAAAGAGCGGACAGAGATTGAGCAGTCATATGCAAAGCAATTGAGGTAGGTACCTTCGTGACCATATCTTTCTCAACGTACCAACCCTGGCCCTTAGATCTTCAGGGGAGGCCCTCCTTTCACCCCTACCAATCTCACAAGCTCGCCTTGTGGGCACAAGGGAGAGAGCCTTCTCCTCTGTGGCTCCCCGACTTTGGAACTCATTACCTGGAGAGATCAGGAAAGCCCCTTCTCTAGAAATGTTCAAAAAGAACCTGAAAACCTGGCTCTACCGCTGCACCTTTGGTGAGTAGGTGCACAATATGACACCATTGCACCCCTCAATGCTCTTCCCACTGGAACACATGCCCTCCAAATGGGAAGTTTAGCTTCACAACTATGTGTGTTTTTATGAGTTCCCTGCAGATAACTTGCTCCTATTTTTTATCCCATTAGAGTCTTTGAATCGTTTTTATCCTATACATGTGGCCCGCACATTGTTATTGTGATTGTGCTTATTGGAATGTTATTTTATGACTGTGTTTATAATTTTTTTTCTTGATGTAATTTGATGATGTTGTTTATTGTTTATGCTCTGGTTTTATTTTGTTGTAATTTGTTGTCTGGGCTTGGCCCCATGTAAGCTGCTCCGAGTCCCCATTGGGGAGATAGTAGACGCTGCTCCCCAGATTCGAACAGCCAACCTTTTGGTCAGCAGCAGGGCCGTAGCCAGAAAAAAATTTCGGGGAGGGTTGACAATTTGGGGGGGGGGGGTTGAAAATTTCGGGGAGGGTTGAAAATTTGGGGGGGGGGGGGTTGAAACCTGCCTCCTAGCTCATGCTGAAGCAAAGAGCACAGCAGGGGGCAGAGCAGCCTTCAATAGCCTGCAGCTCCACCCCTGTCAACCACCTCCACCAAGTCTGGCCTCCTTAATGAGAGCATTCAACACACACCCCCAACTTGGTTGCTTCACTACATCAGCAATTGCTGCAAGTAATGACAGTGTGAATAAATTGTCAATATTTGCTTGAGATAGTGCTTACAGTTCTGGAAGGACTCTTAATTTTTTGCATCTCATAGACTTAGCATGGGGATTTGGTTAACCAGTTAAAATTCATGAGTAAACCAGTTTTTATAAAAAAATCTGAAACATTTCGGGGGAGGGGTTTGAACCCCTAAAACCACCCCCTCGCTACAGGCCTGGGTACTAGCCGTCCCCTGCCACGCGTTGCTGTGGCCCACTTTGGTGGTCATGGGGGTTCTGTGTGGGAGGTTTGGCCCAATTCTATCATTGGTGGGGTTCAGAATGTTCTGTGATTAGGTGAACTATAAATCCCAGGAACTACAACTCCCAAATGTCAAGATTATATTTTCCCCAAACTCCACCAGTGTTCCCATTTGGGCATATTGAATATTCATGTAGAGTTTGGTCCTGATCCATCATTGTTTGTGTCCATAGTGTTCTCTGGATGTAGGTAAATTACAACTCCCAAACTCAATATCAATGCCCATCAAACCCTTCTAGTGTTTTCTGTTGGTCATGGGAGTCCTGTGTGCCAAGTTTGGTTCAATTCCATCGTTGGTGGAGTTCCAAATGCTCTTTGATTGTAGGTGAACTATAAATCCCAGCAATTACAACTCCCAAATGACAAAATCATTTTTTTTGAGTGAAGGACATACATTAGGTTGTTAGGTGTCTTGTGTCCAAATTTGGTATCAAATCGTCCAGTGGTTTTTGAGTTTTGTTAATCCCACAAACAAACATTACATTTTTATTTATATAGATGCAGGTGGTATGAACCCTACAAGTTTAAATTTTAGGGCTTGGGTGTAAAGCAAGGGAAGGGGAGATGACATAACCCAGAATGTAGTTCATGCTTGGCTGTGGAAAAAGAGTGTTTGCATAGCACTGAACAAGAATTAAGAACTTGGACTCCTTTTGGACTGTTCTTCAGTGTCTCATAAATTCATGAACAGTGGATAGGAACAGACTGTTCTCTCCCTCTCGGGGTCAGCAATGAAATTCATTTAATAGTGCATTGAGGACAGGCAAAGGGAATTTCACCATGAATAATTATGAAATTCACCACTATAAGATGTAGCTTTGGTAATTATCATGGCTGCTTAAACCCATCCTCCTTGACTTAATGTAATTTGCGGACTACATCGTGTCTAGAGGACACACACGTCTCATATTAGGTGCTGGTGATAAAAAGTAATAATTGCTGCCTTCATGCCCATCATGGACATCCAGGTATCTATCAGTCCAGCCACTGTCAGAAGCAAGATCTGAGGTTAAATTTTGTTCAAATCCAGCCAGCTAGTTCTTAATCACAACTTCCATGTTCATTTCTAACATCTATCCCGTCATGGCTCTGCAGAAAATTCTCATCATCTTCTATGTACATGGTTCATCCCCCCCTCTCTCTTTCATAGAATCATAGAATTGGAAGAGACCTCGTGGGCCATCCAGTCCAACCCCCTGCCAAGAAGCAGGAAAATTGCATTCAAAGCACACCTAACAGATGGCCATCCAGCCTCTGTTTAAAAGCCTCCAAAGAAGGAGCCTCCACCACACTCCGGGCAGAGTTCCACTGCTGAACAGCTCTCACAGTCAAGAAGTTCTTCCTAATGTTCAGATTGAACCTCCTTTCTTGTAGTTTGAAGCCATTGTCCCATTGTGTCCTGGTCTCCGGGGCAGAAGAAAACAAGCTTGCTCCCTCCTCCCTGTGACTTCCTCTCATATTGTCTCAAGGAATGGGAGGCAGTGATAGAGCTACAGAATTGGAAAATGTTGCTTAGAGGTTATCCAGTCTAAGTTGTATTAAAAGTTTCCACACAGAACCTCTTTCAGATGGGACATTCTTACATGACCTTGACTTACTTACTTACTTAGGCGATCCCTCGTTTTCCGAGGAGGATTGTCTTCCAGTGTTTTTGTGGGTCCGTATGTGGCTGTGGAGCCCTATTCTTGCTCTGCATCTTCTTCCGCAGTGAGGGCATTGGTTTCCAGGTGGAAGGCGGTCTCGGTCGGGGTTGGCTTGACACGCCTTCCTCTTGGCACGCTTCTCCCTTTCGCCCTCCATTCGTGCCTCTTCAAATTCTGCAGCACTGCTGGTCACAGCTGACCTCCAGCTGGAGCGGTCAAGGGCCAGGGCTTCCCAGTTCTCAGTGTCTATGCCAGAGTTTTTAAGGTTGGCTTTGAGCCCATCTTTAAATCTCTTTTCCTGTCCACCAACATTCCGTTTTCCGTTCTTGAGTTCGGAGTAGAGCAACTGCTTTGGGAGACGGTATTCGGGCATCTGGACAACGTGGCCGGTCCCGTCGAGTTGATGGCGGAGGACCATCGCTTCAATGCTGGTGGTCTTTGCTTCTTCCAGCACGCTGACGTTTGTCCGCCTGTCTTCCCAAGAGATTTGCAGGATTTTCCGGAGGCAGCGCTGATGGAATCGTTCCAGGAGTTGCATGTGACGTCTGTAGACAGTCCACGTCTCACAGGCATAGAGCAGGGTTGGGAGGACAATAGCTTTATAAACAAGCACCTTGGTATCCCTACGGATGTCCCGGTCCTCAAACACTCTCTGCTTCATTTGGAAAAATGCTTCACTCGCAGAGAAATCCCAAATGTTTTTTTCTAATGTTCTTTTCTATTCGTCTCTGCCCTCTATCTCCTTCCTTTCTTTCATCTCTTCTGCTTCAGGCTACTATCATCTGCCTCCCTCATCCCTCCTTATCTTACAGGACCAGTTCCTCATTGGGAGCTTGTTCTCGCTCCCCAGACCCCCTCTTTGATTCATTTTTTTTTACCTAGATTTACTAATCTGAAACTGTTCCCACTCATGATAGCTACTGAGTGATGACTGTGACACTATTCCCATGATTCTGTTAACTAAGAAAATACAGCCCAACCAATGCGTAAAATACACACATGCAGGTAAGTGCATCAAAACAACAACATAAAGCAGGGGTCCTCAAACTTTTTAAACAGAGGGCCAAGTCACAGTCCCTCAAACTGTTAGGGGGGCGGATTATAATTTGAAAAAAAACGTGAATTAATTCATATACACACTTATTTGTAGTGCAAAAAAACACTTAAAAACAATACAATAATTGAAATGAAGAACAATTTTAACTAAAATAAAATTATTAGTATTTCAATGGGAATTGTGGGCCTACTTTTGGCTGATGAGATAGGATTGTTGTTGTTGTGTGCTTTCAAGTTTTAGACTTAGGTTGACCCTGAGCGAGGGCCGGGTAAATGACCTTGGAGGGCGGCATCTGGCCCCCGGGCCTTAGTTTGAGGACCCCAAGTCTCAAAGATTGTTTTAAACTTTAAAGAAAATTAACCAAAAGCTGTGGATAATGTTGAGTGAAGAACACCATTTCCGTTGCTGTTCTATAATAGCTAATATCAAACATTGATTTACGTGGGATTCGTATTTGATTTTTAAAGCTGAATCTGATCTTTTTTCCTTTTTTTTGTAATTGCAGAACCAACTCCACACCTTCAATGATGTTTGTAATAATGAATCTTTAGTTTTTTTTTCTCTTCTTTTTTTGTTTTTTTTTTTATTTTTTTTTTTTTTTCTTTTTTTTTGGTTTTTTATTTTCCACCCCCCTGTTGTGTCAGTTCCACTGGCTGCCGATCCAGTTCCGAGCACAATTCAATATGCTGGTTTTGACCTACAAAACCCTTTACGGCTCCGGCCCAGCATACCTGTCCAAACATATCTCCTTCTACGTCCCACCTCGGAGTTTAAGATCCTCTGGGGAGGCCCTGCTCTCAGCCCCACCTTTATCACAAGTGAGACTGGTGGGGACGAGGGACAGGGCCTTCTCAGTGGTGGCCCCTCGCCTGTGGAATTCGCTCCCCGGGGATATTAGGGCATCGACATCCCTCCTCTCTTTCAGAAGGAAGTTAAAAACTTGGATTTGGGACCAGGCTTTTGGGTAAGCTGGCAGATGGATAAAGGAAAATGATGACTGGAATAGGAAAGGTTACGATAATGCTGGATGGACTACGGATTTGTGAATTGGCGAATGTTGACCACAAGATTGGCTTGTTACTGCTGTTATTGCTGTTAGTGTATTAATGTGATTGTTTTTATCAGTTATAAGTGTTTTTTATATTGCAAATTGTATATTGTATTTTGTGAATGTTTGGCATCGAATTGTGCCTTTTTGTAAGCCACCCTGAGTCCCCCACTAGGGGGTTGAGAAGGGCGGGGTAGAAGTACTTGAAATAAATAATAAATAAATCTTGCATTTGTCCCTGTTGAACTTCATTTTGTTAGTTTTGGCCAGTTCTCTCTATTCTGTTAAGACTGTTTTGAATCCTGCTCCTGTCTTCATTCACGGAGTCGGAGCCCTCGGTGGTGCAATGGGTTAAACCCTTGTGCTGGCAGAACTGAAGACCGACAGGTCGGAGGTTCGAATCCAGGGAGAAAATGGATGAGCTCCCTCTTGTCAGCTCCAGCTCCCCATGCGGGGACATGAGAGAAGCCTCCCACAAGGATGTTAAAACATCAAAACATCCGGGTGTCCCCTGGGCAGCATCCTTGCAGACGGCCAATTCTCTCGTACCAGAAATGACTTGCAGTTTCCCAAGTCGCTCCTGACACGAGAAAAAAAGTCACTGAGTCAGACAGCTTTGTCCAGTCTTCAAGGAAGCACCTGTGTTCCTCGCTCTCTCTTACCTTTAATTCCTGCTTGCTGTTTTCTCAGTACTTCTTGTTTTCTCAAAAGTTTCTTCCTTTTCATAGGAAGATTGATCCCGAAGGAACCTTTTTCCAAGTATCCTTGAAGTTGATCAAAAAGCTCTGTTATTCCATGATCCAGAAAGTCTAAAACTTCGAGCTGTCCAGCTGCTTCAGGAGTCATCCAAGTCTCTGTCTCCCTTTGGCTGGATTCTTTAGCCGTGACTCCTTTCTTCCTCTCCCTTCATTCCCCACCAGTCTGCTGGCATCGATCTACTCTTGATTTGTAGGCAACACAAAAGGGAACAAAAGGCCTTTTTCCATGCTCTTCCCAGACTAAATTGGCCTTCTTCCCACTCACCTTCCTCCTCACCCCCACCCCCCAGGAATCCTTGAGTACTACATCTGCCAGGTAGGTCTGGGCTAAAACCTTACTTCCCATTTGATTCCTGGAATTGCCGGTGACGTTGCTTCATAATTGGTGACTCTGTTTCCCTTCCCCCTTCTGAGTGCTTTACTCTTTTGACTGAATCAAGGGTTACTTGCCTGGCTCTTTCTCCAGTCTTGAGTCATAGAATCGCAAAAGACAAAAAGTACATGGCGTCCAATTTTCCACCTCAAGTGGAACTGCTTTACACACAGGCCTTCAACTCTTCCCCCTGGGAAATAACTAAAAGTGTTTGCACAGCAAATGCTGTCCTGCTCTTGTCCTTTCTCTGAAATTACTCCAAGGTTTTCTAGATGACATCAATTACCTGGATCAGTCACAGTCTGGCTTCAGGCCTGGCCACGGCATCGAGACGGCTTTGGTCGCCTTGGTGGATGACCTCCGCAGAGAGCTGGACAGGGGGAGTGTGACTCTGCTGGTTCTCTTGGACATCTCAGCGGCTTTCGATACCATCGATCATGGTATCCTTCTGGGACGACTCTCTGGGATGGGTCTCGGGGGCACGGTTCTGTCGTGGCTCCGGTCCTTTCTGGAGGGTTGATCCCAGATGGTGAAGCTGGGAAATGCCTGCTCGGACCCCTGGCCTTTGACCTGTGGGGTCCCGCAAGGCTCTATTTTGGCTCCCATGCTTTTTAACATCTACATGAAAAAGCTGGGAGAGGTCATCCGGAGTTTTGGAGTTAGGTGCCATCTCTACGCAGATGACACACAACTCTACTACTCCTTTCCACCTAACTCCAAGGAAGCCTCTCGGGTGCTGGACGAATGCCTGGCCGCTGTTGCTGTCTGGATGAGGAGGAACAAGCTGAAGATCAATCCCGACAAGACAGAGGTCCTCCTGGTCGATCGTAAACCGGATCGGGGTATAGGGTGGCAACCTGTGCTGGACGGGGTTACACTCCCCCTGAAGTCACAGGTCCGCAGTTTGGGAGTCCTCTTGGATTCATCACTTTCGCTTGAGGCTCAGGTGTTGGCGGTGTCCGGGAGGGCTTTTGCACAATTGAGACTCGTGCGCCAACTGCGACCGTACCTCGTAAAGGCTGATCTGGCCAGGGTGGTCCATGCCTTGGTCACCTCTAGATTGGACTACTGTAATGCGCTCTACGTGGGGCTGCCCTTGAAAACGGCTCGGAAATTCCAACTGGTCCAACGGGCGGCCAGGTTGTTAACTGGTGCTCCTTACAGAGAGAGGTCAACCCTCCTGTTTAAGGAGCTCCATTGGCTGCCATTCATTTTCCGGTCCCAATTCAAGGTGCAGGTGCTTACCTACAAAGCCCTAAACGGTTTGGGACCCACCTACCTGCGTGACCACATCTCCATATATGAACCCACACAATCCCTGGAGAGGCCCTGCTCACGATCCCACCTGCGTCGCAAGCACGTTTGGTGGGGACGAGGGACAGGGCCTTCTCTGTGGTGGCCTCCCAACTCTGGAACTCTCTCCCCAAGGACATCAGACAAGCCCCAACATTGGCAATCTTTAGGAAGAGCCTGAAGATCTGGCTGTTCCAGTGTGCCTTTCCAGATTAGGAAACTCCTGGCATCATGTCCCAAATGCACTTTGTTAAGAGATTTAGGATTGTCTGCACATTGCACCTACCTCCAAAAACCTCTACATTTCACCTGTCATGTCCAGCACTTTTTAAATTTGTCCATTACATTTGGCCCGGCTTTAGGTTTTAAATGCGTCATGGTGTCATTGTTTTTAGTGTTTTATTGTTTTGCTTGATGCTTTATTATTTGCTTTATGAGTTTTATTGTTGTATTTGTATGCTGTTGTTTTGTTGGTGGCCTTGGCCTTGTAAGCCGCATCGAGTCCTTCGGGAGATTTTGCGGGGTATAAATAAAGTTAATAATAATAATAATAATAATAATAATATAATGCAGTGATTCTCAACCTGTGGGTCCCCAGATGTTTGGGCCTTCAACTCCCAGAAATCCTAACACCAGGTAAACTGGCTGGGATTTCTGGGAGTTGAAGAGCAAAACACCTGGAGTCCCACAGGTTGAGAACCACTGTTATAGAGGCATTTGGAACCTGTGGCTGGGGTAGCAAGACCTATTTTGTTGTAATTCACGTCATCTCGTACCACCCACTGTTATGTCAGCTCCACTGGCTACCGATCCAGTTCCAAGCACAATTCAAAGTGCTGGTCTTGACCTATAAAACCCTATACGGTTCCGGACCAGCGTAACTGTCCGAACATATCTCCTTCTACATCCTACCTAGGAGCTTAAGATATTCTGGGGAGGCCCTGCTTTCGGCTTTGCCTCTATCATAAACGCGATTGGCGGGGACGAGGGGCAGGGCCTTCTCGGTGGTGGTCCACCGCCTGTGGAATTTGCTCTCCGGGGAAATTAGGCTGTCTTCATCTTTCCTCGCTTTTAGAAAGAAGTTAAAAATGTGGATGTGGGACCAGGCTTTTGGGTAACTATGTGGTCTACGACAATGACATGGATGTGGGAACAGACCTTCGGTAATTATGCTGACAATGACAATGACAATGATGACAATTGCTATGGTAATGGACTATGGACAAGCTTGATGAGTCTCCAACCACAGAATTCAGATAGATAATGGCCACCAGACTGGTATATTTTAGTAGATTTATTTTATTTATTTATTTCGAGCTTTTATAACCCGGTCTTCTCGACCTCCGAAGAGGGACTCAGGCCGACTAACAGCAGAGGGTTAAAATACAGTAAGATAAACCACAGTAAACATCATAATACAATAGTACAAAATACATTAAAATACAATTATACAACTTACAAAAGGTCAGTTCATCAGAATAAATCATAAATTCATCGCCATCCGCCCATGTGGTCAGCAGTTATTGACTCAGTCATCATTCTGCAAATGCAGTATTCCAAAGCCATGTTTTTACCAGCTTTCTAAAAGTCAAGAGGGAAGGGGTAGATCTAATCTCCATCGGGAGGGACTTCCAGAGCCGAGGGGCCATCACTGAGAAGGCCCTGTCCCTTGTTCCCACCAATTGCGATTGTGAAGGAGGTGGGACCGAGAGCAGGGCCCCTCCAGAAGATCTTAATAACCTTGATGGTTCATAGGGGAGAATCCATTCAAACAGGTAAATTGGGCAGGAGATTTTAATTGTATTGTTTTTAACTACCGTATATTCTGGCGTATAAGATTACTTTTTAATCCAAGAAAATCTTCTCAAAAGTCAGGGGTCATCTTATACGTGGGAGTCGTCTTATACACGGGAGTCGTCTTATACGCTGGAGTAGCCTTATGCATGGGAGTTGTCTTATACGCCGGGAGTTGTCTTATAGAGCGGGTGCTGAAACTTCCAATCTGGATTGGAGAATTTGTGTTGCTGCATATTGTGGAGGGAGCTCAAAAATGGCAGTGGCCGCGTCCCTGCCGTATGCAGCGACTGTATGAAAGCATTAAGGGAGACGCTGTACAAGAATGGTAGAAGAAAATCCATTCATCAGGATTCGTGGACTTAATGCGGTCCCGATGGTGAGGTGAAGGGGCGCCTCACCGGGAAGGTGTAAGTGAAGGGCGGAGCAAGCTGCAGGCGTCTGGGGCGCCCGGGTTATGGAAAAAAGAGATAGAGTGGCTCTGGGCCCAGAAAAACACACCTCTTTTACCTGTCTGGCCCGCCCTTGTATCCTATTACCGTACCTCCTCCTCTGCCTCTCAGATCTCGCTCCTGAAGACTGCAGTGAAGTGGTGCAGGTGCACATGTGTGAGATCTGAGAGGCAGAGAAGGAGGTACAGTAATAGGAAAATTACCATATTGAAATCAAATCTGATGCTTTTAAAATTTTTATTTGGTGTGTGTTGGAAGAGGGGTAGTCTTATATGGCGAGTATATCCCAAACTATATTTTAACTTTGGGGGTCGTCTTATACGCCCAGTCATCTTATATGCCGGAATATACAGTATATATAATTAAGACTCGTGCGCCAACTGCGACCGTACCTCGTGAAGGCGGATCTGGCCAGGGTGGTCCATGCCTTAGTCACCTCTAGACTGGATTACTGTAATGCACTCTACATGGGGCTGCCCTTGAAAACGGCTCGGAAATTCCAGATGGTCCAACAGGCGGCAGCCAGGTTGTTAACCGGGGCTCCTTACAGGGAGAGGTCAACCCTCCTATTTAAAGAGCTCCACTGGCAGCCATTCATTTTCCGAACCCAATTTAAGGTGCAGGTTCTTACCTACAAAGAGCTGAACGGTTTGGGACCCGCCTACCTTCGTGACCGCATCTCCATATACGAACCCACACGATCTCTTCGATCGTCTGGAGAGGCCCTGCTCACGCTCCCACCTGCATCACAAGCACGATTGGTGGGGACGAGAGAGAGGGCCTTTTCGGTGGTGGCCCCTCGACTCTGGAACTCACTTCCTAAGGACATCAGGCATGCCCCAACTCTGGCAGTCTTTAAGAGGAGCTTGAAGACGTGGTTGTTCCAGTGTGCCTTCCCAGAATAATGATCCCATAGCACTTTGTCCTCTAAAGCACTTTATATATTTAGGTCTGCTCGTATGTTCCCACAAACTGCCCTATCACTTTTTCGTCCATGTCCAGCATTATTTTTAATTTTTTAATTTTAATTACATTTGGCCTACCCATAGTTTTTAAAGTGTGTTGTCCTATTGATATTGTATGTGTTATTGGTTTATTGTTTTGTTATTTTAAATTGCTTGTATTATTATTGTTATTGCTTGTATTGTTGTATTTTGGGCTCAGCCTCATGTAAGCCGCACCGAGTCTCTTGGGGAGATGGTAGCGAGGTACAAATAAAGTGTTATTATTATTATTATAGTACTAGCCGTCCCCTGTCACGCGTTGCTGTGGCCCAGTCTGGTGATCTGGAAAATAAAGTAATGTGAAAGTGTGGGTTTCCTAATATAAGTAATTTCTTTATGCTTGTGGGTATTCTTGTTGTTTCTTTGTCAGTGTTGATGTGTAGATTGTCTGGTTTGCCTACTCTGGAATATGGAACATATAATTGTCCTTCCTTAGGAGTCCCTTTCAAATCTATGATACTATATTGTGTGTGTGTGTGTGAATCATATCTATCTATCTATCTATCTATCTATCTATCTATCTATCTATCTAACTATATCTATGGATGGCTCTTTGTCAGGAGGGCTTTGATTACGTTTTCTTGCCCTGGTGAAGAGACTTGGACTGGATGGCCTTAAGTATTTTCTCTTGGTCATGGTGGTTCTGTGTGGGAAATTTGTCCCAATTCTGTCATTTGTGGGGTTCAGACTGGTAGATGAACTATAAATCCCAGCAACTACAACTCCTAAATGTCATGGTCTATTTCCCCCAAACTCCATCTGTGTTCATATTTGCGCATATGGAATATGCGTGCCAAGTTCGGTCCAGATTCATCACTGTGTGAGTCCACAGTGCTCTCTGGATGTAGGTGAACTACAACTCCCAAACTCAAGGTCAATGCCCACCAAACCCTTCTAGTTTTCTGTTGGTCATGGGAGTCCTGTGTGCCAAGTTTGGTTCAATTCCATCGTTGGTGGGGTTCAGAATGCTCTTTGATTATAGGTGAACTATAAATCCCAGCAACTACAACTCCCAAATGATAAAATCATAAATTTTTGAGTGATGGTCACTCCTTGTGTAGTGAGATGTTTTGTTGCCAAATTTGGTGTGATTTTGTGCATTGGTTCTTTTGTTTTTAAGGTACTCATTATGCACAGAGCATTTATATATATATATATATATATATATATATATTTAATGTTTTTAACTGTATGTAATTATTGGATTTTATTATGTATTTTATTATGTGCACATGGAGGCATTGAATTGTTGCCAGCTGGAAGTCGCCCGAGGGCTGCCCCCCCCCCCAGGTTGAGAAGGGCAGGGAACAAATATCTGAAATAAATAATAAAAATAATTCTTAGCTGCTGCTGCTCAATTCAATATCCTCAGTGATCCAGTATCAGCTAGTAATTGGTGCAGGGGCCATGTCTCTAGCAGCAGCGCCACATATATTGTTGTAAGAGAATGTGGATAGTGGTGCTTTGTACAGAATCTTGTTTTCTGTCACTGCTTCCTCCCAATGACTGTTCCACTTCCGTGATTTTGAAATTTGGGAGTTTCCCATAAGGGGGTGATCTGCCTGTGCCATTCGCCATGATGAATTTGGCTGATCTTGCTCCATGTGCATCCCACTTAGAGCTGCATGTTCAGTGGAAGAAGAGATTTTTAATGAAACAGGCTAGCCTTGTATTTGCCTTGTGTAGAGCAGATGTGAAACAAGAGAAGATGAGCTCAGCTATGTCCTCAGATTAGGGTGAGCAAAGCGCAGCCCTGAAGTTCCTAGCCCCTCCATTGGCTGCTTCCATGAGCCTTGCCACCTCCAGACCACTCCCTCTGTTAATTATTATTTATTTTATTTATTTATTATTTGCTTTATTTGTATATAATTGCGCTAATCCCCTTCTTGCTCTTAATGCTGAACCCAAGGCACAGAGTTAAAAAAATTTATTTTAAAAAACTATTAGTAGAAAAATTATTGAACAAGGAAAACAAGCTGGGTAGATGCGGGGAATGCCGTGGATGTAGCGTACCTGGATTTCAGTAAGGCCTTCGACAAGGTCCCTCATGACATTCTGGCAAGGAAATTCTGCCAATGTGGGCTAGGCAAAACTATGGTGAGGTGGATCTGTAATTGGTTAAATGGAGGAACCCAGAGGGTGCTCACCAATGCTTCCTCTTCATCCTGGAAAGAAGTGACGAGTGGAGTGCCGCAGGGTTCCGTCCTGGGCCCGGTCCTGTTCAACATCTTTATTAATGACTTAGATGAAGGGCTAGAAGGCATGATCATCAAGTTTGCAGATGACACCAAATTGGGAGGGAGAGCCAATAGTCCAGAGGACAGGAGCAGGATTCAAAACGATCTTGACAGATTAGAGAGATGGGCCAAAACTAACAAAATGAAGTTCAACAGGGACAAATGCAAGATACTCCACTTAGGCAGAAAAAACGAAAAGCAAAAATACAGAATTTGGGACAATGCCTGGCTCAAGAGCAGTACGTGTGAAAAAGATCTTGGAGTCCTCGTGGACAGCAAGTTAAACATGAGCCAACAATGTGATGTGGCGGCAAAAAAAGCCAATGGGATTTTGGCCTGCATCAATAGGAGCATAGTGTCTAGCTCTAGGGAAGTAATGCTCCCCCTCTATTCTGCTCTGGTTAGACCACACCTGGAATATTGTGACCAATTCTGGGCACCACAATTAAGAGAAATATTGACAAGCTGGAATGTGTCCAGAGGAGGGCGACTAAAATGATATAGGGTCTGGAGAACAAGCCCTATGAGGAGCGGCTTAAGGAGCTGGGCATGTTTAGCCTGAAGAAGAGAAGGCTGAGAGGAGATATGATAGCCATGTATAAATATGTGAGAGGAAGCCACAGGGAGGAGGGAGCAAGCTTGTTTTCTGCTTCCTTGGAGACTAGGACGCGGAACAATGGCTTCAAACTACAAGAAAGCATTTTAAACCCACAGATGTTTCCAAACAGTTTGCAAGGCACACATTGAGTGTGTTGGGGTAATATAAATAGGATGTAATCATGACCAGGTATCACTACAAGTAGATCTGACATCTCAAGGAATTGTCACAACTGGGGTATTAGTTTTCACTGTGCAAATTTATTTATTTTATTTATTTACAGTTTTTATATTCCGCCCTTCTCACCCCGCAGGGGACTCAGGGCGGATTACAGTATACACATATATGGCAAACATTCAATGCCAGTTTGACAAACAACATATACAGACAATACACAGTGGCTATTTAACTTTTTTTGGCCGCCAGGGGAGCTGCTGCTTTCATCGTCCACCAGCGACACCGATGAAGTTCTCCGCATTCCACATTCCCCGGAGTCTTTTTTTATGGCCTCATAAATTAGTTAATTTAGCCTCCCACACAAGGTGGTACCTTATTTTCCTACTTGACAGATGCAACTGTCTTTCGGGTTGCAAAGGTGGACAACAGGCTACACAATAGCTGGACACCCACTCCAACCCGGGCTGGCTTCGAACTCATGACCTTTTGGTCAGAGTGATCTTAATGCAGCTGACACTCAGCCAGCTGCGCCACAATCCCAGTGCTAAACATTTCATGAATGGCAATTTCCTTCTTAAGAAGGTTGCAGGGAAACATTTTCCATACTGTGGTGGTGTGATAGCCATCAATTGAGTATCTAATATTGCTGAAAATTGGTTGTTACGAATCATTTTCCATTTAATTAAACATTTTGTCATATTTGAAATTAATAGGGTGATTAGTTGTTTGAGTCTGTATATTAGCATTTCCCCTGAAAAATTATTTTGATTCAAGCAACTTCTTGAAATACCTCAAAAAATGTTCATTTTTTATCTACTAGTTTGGGGACCCGGCGCTGCCTGGGTTATTTGAGATAGACATTGTTTGTCTGTTCTGTAGTTTTAGTCTAGATCCAATGTCTGGTGGTTCAGTGGGTGCAGGTAAACTACAACTCTCATATGCAAGTCCCATTGTCTATGGTCCATCCTCCTCCACACTGCAGCAGAATGTAGAGTGGGTCATGGGGGCTCTGTGTGCCAAGTTTGGTCTTGATCGGTCATTGGATGAGAGTCGCAGTGGTTTCAGCAAGTGTGCGAAGGTACTGGAATTCCCATCATCCATGGTCCATCCCCCTTAGAACTGCATCAGGATGTAGAGTGGGTCATGAGTACTCTGTGTGCCAAGTTTGGGCCTGGTCTGTGATTTGTAGGGGCTGCAGTGTTCTGTGGAAAGGGAATTTCAGAATTAGATTCTAGATCCAGAATTTTAGAATCTTCAGGCTGGCCTATCAGAAACCATATGCAAATGATACCACTGTGGCAACCAATCAGAATGTTAGAATGAGGCTGGCCAGTCAGAGACTATATGCAAATACTACCACAGTGGCAGCCAATCAGAAAGCTGGCACATACATTTCCGTCCTTCCGCCCTTCCGTCCTCCGCATACATACAAGCAAACATTCTCTTTTATTATATAGATAGATAGATATAGATTTGACCCTACCGGTCCTATTATGCAGCAAAGCTGGAAGGATTAAGGGGAGCAGACGAAGGCTGGAACTTATATGCGATATAATTCATGTCAGCCCTAGGGAATGGAGTGAGGAATAAATATATGGTTCAGTTTGTGGATTTTCTTCAAGTTATGTATTCATTCATACTTTCTCTCTTTCTTTTCCTCTTTTGCAGGAACCTTGTAAAAAAGCATCTCCCCAAGAGAACTACACGAGAAGATCCAGAGTCAAAGTAGGAAGCTTGATTTGATCACACATATATTAATTTGGCTGTTTCCGAACTTTCTTTTAACAAAGCCTGGGCAAACTATTGGCTCTTCAGTGTTAGTGATTCAAACAATTTAGTCAGGAAGTGGCCTATAGGAAGTGGTTATGTCATGGATTAAGATATATTGCCCTAAGCAGTGTGTGTTGATGGTTTTGATATTTTTTTTTGTCATGTCAGGAGTGACTTGAGAAATTGCAAGTCGCTTCTGGTGTGAGAGAATTGGCCGTCTGCAAGGATGTTGCCCAGGGGATGCCTGGATGTTTTTGATGTTTTATCATCCTTGTGGGAGGCTTCTCTCATGTCCCTGCATGAGGAGCTGGAGCTGATAGAGGGAGCTCATCCACTCTCTCCCCAGATTCGAACCTGCGACCTGTCGGTCTTCAGTCCTGCCGGCACAGGGGTTTAATTTATTTTTTATTTCAGTTGCTTCTACCCCGCCCTTCTCACCCCGGAGGGGACTCAGGGCGGCTTACAAAAGCAAGGCACAATTCGATGCCCGTATCACATAACAGCAATAAGACAAATAACATCAGTTAACAGAAAACCGCAATTCTAGCAATAACATCAATTAACAGAAACAATAATTATCGTAAGGCAAAAACAACCATAAAACCAGTAAAAAGCAATAAAACCAATACAAACCATTCTTCTCATTGACGGTCAGCGTTTCGCAATCTCATAGTTCAAAGTCCAATCCACAATTGTCAGTCCTTTCAGTCCTATCCATCTGGTTGTCCATTTCTAGTTGTCAGATTGCCCAAAGGCCTGGTCCCACAACCACATCTTTACCTTCCTCCTGAAGGAGAGGAGGGATGTTGATGCCCTAATTTCCCCTGGGAGTGAGTTCCACAGGTGAGGGGCCACCACTGAGAAGGCCCTGCTCCTCGTCCCCACCAGCCTCACTTGTGATAGCGGTGGGGTCGAGAGCAGGGCCTCCCCAGATGATCTCAAATTCCGGGGTGGGACGTAGAGGGAGATACGTTCGGACAGATACACTGGACCGGAACTGTAAAGGGTTTTGTAGGTCAAAACCAGCACCTTGAATTGTGCTCGGAACTGAACCGGCAGCCAGTGGAGCTGACACAGCACGGGGGTGGTGTGCTCCCTGTATGTCGCTCCAGTGAGCAATCTGGCTGCCGCTCGCTGGACCAGTTGAAGTTTCCGAACAGTCTTCAAGGGCAACCCCACGTAGAGTGCGTTGCAGTAGTCTATTCGGGATGTAACAAGAGCGTGGACCACTGTGGCCAGATCAGACTTCCCAAGGTACGGGCGCAACTGGTGCACAAGTTTTAATTGCAAAAGCTCTCCCAGCCACCGCTGAAACCTGGGGTTCCAGGCTCAACGATGAGTCCAGGATCACTCCCAAGCTGCGAACCTGTGTCTTCAGGGGGAGTGTGACCCCGTCCAGCACAGGCTGTAACCCTATGCCCTGTTCAGCCTTGCGACTGACCAGTAGAACCTCTGTCTTGTCTGGATTCAGTTTCAATTTGTTAGCTCTCACTGCGCCACCAGGGACTCCGATGTTTCTGCTAGTATAGCCCTATTCTCAGTATCCTGGGTATCATTTAGTATTGAGCAAGTGAAAACTGGAGGGGGTACCTTTAATGGTTGACTAGAAGATGGAATTAAGCAGGTGTTACCTGTCACTCAACCAGGGAACAAGCAGTATCCGCTGAAACTCTGGTTCCTCTTCATACTTTTGAAACTTAATAAATATGCAGGAAGTCATTTCTGGTTGACCAACCCTTATCCAAAATGCTTGGTATCCAAATTGTTTTGAATTTTGATTTTAAAACATTTTTGGAATACCTGTATTTGCATAATGGTACAGGCAGTGCCCAAGTTATGAACAAGATCAGGCACAAAGATTGTCCATTCCATGGTCTCCAGATTATAGACTGTAGTTCTCATTGGCCCTAGCCACTGTAACCATGGAAAAGGGAGTTTCCATTCAAGATCTGGACATATGTTACAAAATGAGGTACAAAAATGAGGTTTTTGTATTTCAGTACGTTTCTGTTGACTGTATAAATTTGATTTCTGACACCTAGAAAGATTGGCGGGGGGAGGATCTGACAATAATATGTTTGAATTGACTATTTTTGGCCCAGAATTAGTTAAGTCAAAAGTTTTATTGTCAGAAGAAGTAATTCAAATCAGTTAGATAATAATGACTTTCCTCGTTTTGTTGTGGGCAGGGAATCCCCTCCATATGCCTTTGTGATGACTAAGCTTTCTGGTAACTACAGCAAGAAATTTAAAAGAACTAAGTGTCGAACTATGTGATTGCTGTCAATTATTCATTTTGCTAGATCTGTTCCTATCTGCCAAGTCATCTGATGAGAGAGCCAGGATTTTCTTTCTAGTGTTCCAGAGGGACCTGTACCATCGTTGAGCTTTTTGACTACAATTTTCGTTTCTTTCTACTCTGTCACAAAGTAGAAGTGAGCTGTGCTGTCGATGTCATAGAAAGCACGCTGATACAATGGGCCCAGCTTATCTGCAAAGGCTCAGTTCTGGAACCCATTACTGATACAAAAAGGCATACAAACATGTCCTGTATTATTACAGCATGTCTGTCTTCACATCACCACCATTTACTAATATGGGACATGATGATCTACGGTTGATGAAAATCACAGATCTGGATCCCGCTGATCCAGAGGTCTCACTATATTTGCAGAATGTTATAGCAGTATCTTGTAGGCATGGTTTGGTCCTCAAAGAATCTTCGTAATTCGGAATAAATTCGGAAAAAAATTACCTTTTTGAAGCAATTTTGACCTTTTTAGGAAACTGGAAGTCTCTTTGCCTTTCCAAAGCTAGTCTCGCCATTTTTCTTCTGACTCAGGAAGTGAGTCAGAAATGATTCTGGTCCCTGGCCTTGGCTCAAGCCAGAGAAGCCAGTTTTAAACCTGAAAAGGCTGAATTTCCTCCCCCCCCCCCACTTCTGCCTCAAGCCAGAGAAGCTAGTTTTAAACCAGGGAAGGCTGAATTTCCTCCCTTTGCTTTCCCCGATTCTGCCTCAAGCCAGAGAAGCCAGTTTTAAACCAGGGAAGGCTGAATTTCCTCCCTTTTCTTTCTCCAGCTAGAGAAGCCAGTTTTAAACCGGGAAATTTCCTCCCTTTGCTTTCCCCACTTCTGCCTCAAGCCAGAGAAGCCAGTTTTAAACCGGGGAAGGCTGAATTTCCTCCCTTTGCTTTCCCCGCTTCTGCCTCAAGCCAGAGAATACAGTTTTAAACCGGGGAAGGCTGAATTTCCTCCATTTGCTTTCCCCACTTCTGCCTCAAGCCAGAGAATCCAGTTTTAAACCAGGGAATTTCCTTTTCTTTCCCTGATTCTGCCTCAAGCCAGAGAAGCTAGTTTTAAACCTGGGAAGGCTSAATTTGCTCCCTTTGCTTTCCCCASTTCTGCCCCAAGCCAGAGAAGCCAGTTTTAAAKCGGAGAAGGCTAAATTTCCTCCTCTTGCTTTTTCCCCACTCTTGGAGTAAAACAACTACTTTCAAAGTAAAGAACACCCAATGAAACAAGAAATAACACTTTCAAACCATTAACGAAAGGATTCAGAAGTCTCGGAAGTTTCAAAAAGTTTTGAACAGTTTTTTTCTGTGAAAATCAGAATTAGAATCGAACCACCAGTGCCCCCTACATCCCCCTACATTTCTCAAACAAGCCTAGTATCTTTTAACTTAGCCTATTCCACTTTTTAGTCCCTAAGGGGCAAGCATCAGCAATGACAAGAGATGGAGATATCACTACAGTTAAGGTTCTAATGGCAAGCACAGGGACAACAGTGTCTAAGCATTGAGGGAAACACTGGTTTAAAACCCCAGTATTGTGCTTGAGGGGTGAGGAAAATGGAGTCATTATCCCACCTCTGTATGGGACGAGGATGTGAGTGGCAGTGGAAGAGGCAGTAGATCCTTGTGTCTCACATCAAGAGTATAATCACAAGCATTTCCTGTTTTTTTTCTTTCACATTGCAGATTCTGTCAATACCAGGCCTTCCTTCAGGTGGTGAAAGAGCTAAACGACTTTGCCGGCCAGCGAGAGATCGTTGCAGAGAACCTTCTGACACGGATCTGCGTGGAGCTTGCCAAGTATTCACAGGAGCTCAAGCAGGAGAGGAAACTGGTAAAGAAATCCTAAGTTGTGCCAAATAACAATGCATCAAGGTTGTTAAGATCTTCTGGAGGGGCCCTGCTCTCGGTCCCACCTTCTTCGCAATCGCGTTTGGTGGGGACGAGGGACAGGGCCTTCTCGGTGGTGGCCCCTCAGCTCTGGAACTCTCTCCCATTGGAGATTAGATCTGCCCCTTTCAGAAAGCTGGTAAAATCTTGGCTTTGGAATATAGCATTTGCAGAATGATGATTGAGTCAATAACGGCTGACCACACTGGCGGATGGTGATGAATTTGTGATTTTACTCTGACGACCTGGCTTTTGTAATTGTATGATCTGTATTTTAATGTATTAATGTATTATGATGCTATTATGTTTATTCTATGTGTGTATGAATTTTCTGCTGTTAGCCGGCCTGAGTCCCTCTTCGGAGGTCGAGAAGACCGGGTTATAAAAGCTCTAAATAATGAATAAATAATAATAGCTACAAAATATCCAGAGTGAAGTCAGCTGGTGAGTCAGGAACGAATTGGGTCCTGATCACTTTGGCCTTGGCTTTAATGAACCAAACTGTTAAAGTGTTCCTCTACATATTTCAATGCTACCCCCATTCTCACCGGACAACCAACAGTTTGGAGATGTATTTGTGCCAGAGCTGGCATTCATATTGTGATGTAGAATCATAGAATAATAGAGTTGGGGGATCACGTCCAACTTTTCATGCTGACGGATGAGAGCTGGGGGGCGACGAGTAGTGTA
>NW_026845477.1:136956215-136966299 GCF_025583915.1 Anolis sagrei ordinatus | reverse complement strand
TACAGAAGATGACGGACGTAGTGTCTCGCCATCCAGGGTAGGCAGCTGGATCTCCCTCCCACCCGGACAGCCTAGCCAAAGGATCTCCGTCTTATCTGGATTCACCCTCAACCTGCTGGAACGCAACCATCCAGTAACGGCCTCAAGGCACTGATGGAAATTTTCGGGTACGGAGTCCAGCCGGCCCTCCATCCTCAGAATGAGCTGAGTGTCATCAGCGTACTGGTGGCACTCAAGCCCAAAACTCCGCACCAGTTGGGCAAGCGGTCGCATATAGATGTTAAATAATAGAGAAGAGAGAATAGCTCCCTGCGGGACACCGCAAGTTAGCGGAGATCTCTCAGATTCCATCCCTCCCCTCACCACATGCTGTCCCCGATTCTGGAGGAAGGAGGACACCCATTTAAGGGTTATCCCCCTAACCCCAGTCATGGCTAGGCGGTGGGTCAAAAGATTGTGATCGACCATATCAAATGCTGCTGTGAGGTCCAATAACACAAGCAGCGCTGATCCGCCTTGATCCATCTGGCAGCGAAGCTGATCTGTGATGGCAACTAGCACAGTCTCCGTCCCGTGCCCCCTACGGAAGCCGGACTGGAAGGGATCAAGTCTGGCTGTGTCATTTAGGAACTGCTGCAACTGTTCCGCTGCTGCCCTCTCAACCACCTTGCCCAGAAATGGAAGGTTCGAGACTGGGCGGTAGCTAGAGGGAACCGAATGATCTAAGTCTGGTTTTTTCAGCAGCGGAGATACCATCGCCTCTTTTAAACTGAAGGAAGAACTAATTTTGGTCTCATGTATGAAAACAATCTGTCACATAAGAAAAATCAGAGTGAACAATCCTTGCAATGCAAGTAAAGACACATGGAATAACTTACTATGACATTTTCTTTTTGTCTTCGCACCTTTTCCATCACTGCTTTTTGCCTCAGGACAATTTTCACACTCTACTTGGCCATACTTTTCATTATATGACCCAACAGGACATAATATGCAAACGGTATCCTGTTTTGCACTGAATCTACCTGGTGGGCATGTTACTATTCAAAAAGAGTAAAAAACAGAGTTAAGAATCATCACAGCTCACTTTCACTGCTACTATTAGCCTACTTTTGATCCCTATTTATATTCAGAAACACACATACACACACAAAAAAAAAGAATAGACAACACCCCTGGGAGCCAATGTAAACCATTTCAAGACATGGAATGAAGGCAAAAACATTAATGGGATTGTGGTTCCCCTAAATTAGAGGTGGATAGAATTACTTGCATTACATATTACAAACATATTTATTACAAGTTTTCTTATATCATCTTCGACCACTTGTATGGGAAATACATATAATTTTCCCCAGATCACAGAACTACTCCAGCTTATTAAAAGTAGTAGTATCCCAAACTGAAATTCCAGAGACCTATGCCACGAGAGGCAAATCCTTATACAGAACATGTTCCTCAAAAACTATCTCCTGAGGAGTGCATATGTAAATGGAATGGTTGAATGATGTGATTGGACAATGTTTTTAACAGGAGACTCTAATGTTTATGTTTTTATTGGTTTTGTTATGGTTTTATTATCTGATTGTTTTTATTCTATTGAAATTGTATTTTATGGTCTTGGCACCAATTGTAAACCGCCCCGAGTTGCCTGCGGGCTGAGAGGGACGGTGTGTGTGTATATATATATTCTTTGTGGTCTCTGTGAATGCATACATGTGGAGTATCTGTGCCTGCACAGGCCCCAACGGAAACGTCTCTAGTTTAAATTTTTGAAGTTTTGGTGGTAACCCTGCCCAGTCCCCGGCAGGGCATAAAAGTTCCTGTTTTTCCGCCGCAAGGCTTACTTCAGAACTTCTGTGATGTCCACAACTAGATTCAAGCACTGCACACAGTGTTCTAGGGAGATTCCAGATTCAGATAAGCACTCTTTGTGCCTTCTTTGCCTCGGTGAGGCCATATCGCCGACTCCTGTCATCATTGCCAAGCCTTGATGGCACAATCTCGGAAGAACCGAGTTCATCGTCTGCGGTACCTGCTGTACCAGCAGTCTCTGGCACCAGCACCCTCGACATTGACGGCTCGACCATCGACATCGGCATCAACAGCTCAACCGTCAACCTCAACAGCGGCATCGACCTCCCAACCGGCTGATCCGCCCTCACAGCCTGCAACTCGCCGAACAAATGCGACTAAGGCGGCACAAAAGAGACTTTGGGTTACCATGTCGACGACGTCGAAGACCTCGAAGCCGTCAAAACAAACCAAGAGGCCCTGTACGGTGACTACTGAAACCATACGCATGCGCCACTCTTCAACTAGCTCTGTGGCTTCAGTGAGGTCAGCCCGGACCACGGGTTCGGCAGCTACAACTCCGCCATCGTCAACGGCAGTATGCATTGCCTTTCGTCAGGCCCAGGAGGAATCTCGTCGTGCTGCGACCTCATCTTCGGTCCCTCCCACGCCGGGCAAGTCGCTCTCGAAGTCGACATTGACTCAACCCCTGGCAAAGAAGAAAAAGACGATGCCTCCACCCACTTTGTCATCGTCTTCTTCCCGAAGAGCAACAACAGCCTCATTGGCTACCTTGTAAGCGAGGTCTTCGCCGATCCAGTCGACCTCCGCCTTTCTCGCTGCCTTGCGGCATAGGAACTGCTGAGTGTGCGCACGGGGCGCCTTTTATGCCCTGCCGGGGACTGGGCGGGGTTACTGCCAAAACTTGAAAAGTTTAAACTAGAGAAGTTTCCGTTGGGGGGCTGCGCAGGCGCAGACACTCCACATGTGTGAATTCACAGAGCACCACTCGAAGAAAGATGGTCACAGGTATGTAACCTACCAATATAAAGATGGCATCGGGCGAAGATGTGCACAGCAGGCAGATGGCAAACTTGTTCATTAAGAGAAAGTTCTTGCATTCTGAATGATGTGGGCTCAAATATTCGGATAGGGTGGATGACTGTTTCCCAAGAGCCTTGAAAATACTAATATAATCCCACAGGAAACTCAAAAGTTGTTGATTTGGGCATTATCATCGTCATCATCCTGCTTTTTCTCTCTTAAGAGATACTCAAAGAAGCAAACAACATTAGAAAAAACGAATACAACTTAAAACCTAAATCAACCAACAACCAACTGGGATCCAATTGCCAAACTGTCTTATTTTCTTTCTGTGGAGAATCTACACTTAGTCTGCTGCATAGCCAAAATCATTAAAAAAGCCATCCACCTGAAAGATCTCTTTATCTCACAACATGGGGTCCCTTGATATGGTGATGAACTTATCTAAAGTTTCCGACTAATTATTTTACGCTCATCACTCTACTCCCTCTGCTTGTTTCTTGTAATCAAATCCCATTTACCAAACTTATTATTTAATCAAGTTTTATTGTATTTTAATTTATTTTAGTTAACTATTACAGGAATTTTAGTACAGTGATTAATGTCTATTTGTCTGTGTATTTTTGCTTTTGTCTTTTATTGTTGATATGGTCAGTGGACTATAAACAGTTCAATAAACAGATCTATCTACCTAAAACCTAAATCATAACAATAGTAAAATAGAATTAAATAAGAACCGATTAAAAATAAATAGCTAAAATAATTGGACATCAAGAGCTGTCAAAACTACAAAACCTGCTCACCATTTAGTATTATCAGCCATAGTCAAAGATAAGAACATGGCCATATAGCCCGAAAAAACCCACAAGAACTCAAAGATAAGTCGTTTCTACAAATACGAGGGGTATTTTTTAAGTAAGGTCCATTTGAACATAAGTACACAACGAAAGTTTATTTCAAAAAAGTAAATTTATTTTCAGAAAGTACATACTTCCCTCTATTTTTCGACATAGTTGCCAAGTTTGTTCAAACACTTATCATACCTCTGAACCAATTTTAAAATACCCTCTTCATAAAAACTTGCCGCCTGCTGAAGCCATCAAATCATCTGTAATCAAAGAAGGGCGACCGGAGCGGTCCTCATCATGGATGTTGTCACGGCCATCTTTGAATTGTCGTACCCACTTACGCACTTTGCTTTCACTCATAACAGTATCACCGTACACTTCACAAATCTGTCGATGAATTTCTGCAGCAGGCAGGTTCCTTGCTGACAAAAACCGTATCACTGAGCGAACCTCACATGCGGAGGGTGAGTTGATAGTCTTAAACATTTTTAAAGCACAGAACAGAACCATACAGGTAAGCTACAGAGCGGAAACTGAGCACAGTTGTTCCCGAGGCATGCGCTCATTGTGGTATGCGCGCGAACTACTAGTGTCTACAACAAAACGGACCTTACTTAAAAAATACCCCGTAGTTTGTAATCTGTAATCATAGTAAAACAGTGAAGCACTAAGGATTTGGCAGAGATATAGTGGTCCAATGTGCTTTTTATTCAGAGCACAGAGGCAGAGAAGAAAAGAGCAGCAGAGGAGCACAATGGAAGGATGCATGTAGCACATAGCTGCTTGTGACTGCATATAAGAGGGGAACCTCAGTGCCAATGTTTTTGGGGACCCCTCACAGTTTTGACTTATGACTTTGTAAATGTCTTTAACTGCATTTGTTTAAAATTTGTATAAGCCAAATAGAGACCCAGTTTTAGGGGAAAGACTGGATATAAATCAAATACAGCAGCAGCAGCAAAAAGAAGAAGAGGAAGAGGAGAAGGAAGAGGACAAGGAGGAGGAGGAGGAGGGCGGCAGTGGTGGCAGCAGCAACCCTCAAAAACTATTTTATTTTCTTTTTTTAAAAAAATATATTTTTATTGAGAATATAAACCGCTCCTAGGGCATAGGAGCTTAAAGAGAATGACAAAGAAAGCTGATACACGTCTTCACTTTTTCCATTGTTTTACATAAAAAGAGTGGGAACAATCCAAAAAGGAAAGTTAAAAAGGAAGGAAAAAAGGAGGGTACAACAAAAGAAAAAGAAAAAAGAGAAAGAAAAATTACAAATAAAAATAAAGAATTAAAAATGAACAGATTGGAATATGAGTAAACTTCCAGGTCTCCCCAAGTTGAAGATCTTATCATTTACTAATGATCTAGTTATTTTACTTTATTTTACTTTTCATCTCCGGTTTCTTATTAATGCTTCCTTTGAGATTCTTTTATAATTCACTAATATAGATCTCTTTATTTTCTTTTTTAATAAAATCCAAAAATTTTGTCCAGTCCGTTTTTTGGTAATCCCCATTATTTAGTGTGATTCTTTGAGTAAGTCTATCCATGTTCAAAATATCTAGAACTTTCAAGGTCCATTGATCTATTGTGGATATTTCTTTTGTCTTCCATACTCTAGCTAAAATAATCCTTGCCGCAGTTGTCATATAGAAGAAAAGCTTATCTGTGTTCTTATCCATTTTGAAGTCCGTGATTCCTAATAGGAAAGTCTCAGGTTTTAAGTCAATTTTTATTTGTAAGATTGTCTCTATTTGTTTCCCTATTTGGTGCCAATTTTTTTTAAATTTTTCTGCATTTCCACCACATGTGGATAAAGTTACCTGTATTTTTCTCACATTTCCAACATTTTTCTTTAATTTTTTCCCTTACTGATTTTTACCAATACTTCTGGTGTTAGGTACCATCTGTAAAATAATGTATACCAATTCTCCTTCAATTCTACTGCGTAAGCATATTTTAGTTTCTTAAGCCATATTCCTTCCCACTCTGCCATGGATATTGATCGATTTATGTCTCTAGACCACTTTACCATATTTTCCTTTACCTGTTCCGTTTCGGTATGCCATATTAGTAATTGTCTATAAATTCTGCTTATTAATTTTGTATCTATCTTTATTATCTTATCCTAGAATCTTTCTTATCCCAGAACTATTTTATTTTCAACTGATTTTCAATTTTAAATAATTTGGAAAAAGAAAGAAAAAATATGTACACTTAAACAGCAGTTCCCTGTATTTACAAAAATGGATCTCTTAAGCATTTATCTAATGCACAATTACTGAAAACTTACTACAACATCCTGGGCACATTGAATTATTCTTCCTAGAATTTATATTTTTTCCAAACCCTGGTTTGCAGTGGTCTACTTTAACAGCAGCAAGAGTCCCAGGAATCAAATATAATTCATCAATGTGAGGGGAGTCCGTTTTCTGTAGTTCGAAGAACTCCTTGATATTTTCATATGCCTAGAAGCATAACAATAAAGAAAGGTAACGACATTAACATGCTCCTCACCAACCTAGATGAAAGAGAGGGTATGGATATAATGTGTTGCAAAATGCTCTTTCATGGCTCCATGATGGTTCATCGCATAATGAATAACAACTTCAATGTGGGATTCAGGTTCTTAGTCACAATCGGGCAAACAAATGAAAGGACTGGAACAGGAATGGGCACCTGGGTTCTCCAAAGTTGTTGGACCACAGTTCTCATCAGCCCTGGCCAGTACAGCTAATAGAACAGCTGTTCTCAACCTGGGGGTCGCGACCACCAGGGGGGTCGCTGGGCCATTTTCTGGGGGTCGCGAAGGTGCCTCGGTTGGCCCCGCCCCCTCTCGCAAAATGGCTGCCAGTCCATGCCAGGGAAACAGCCAGGCTTTCCAGGTCAGCTCCTTCACCTTGCGCGATGCCTCCCTCGCCTGCATTTCTCTCCTACTGGCAGGCAAGGGCCCTTTCGCGCAAGGTGGAGGAGCTGAACCTCATCCAATGACCGATCAAGACCAAACTTGGCACACAGAGCCCGCAAGATCCACTCTACATCCTGGTGCTGTTTGGAGGAGGATGGACCATGGATTATGGGACTTGCAGTACCATCACTCACTTCCTGAGACCACAGCAACATTCATCCAATTACCAATAAAGACCAAACTTGGCACACAGAGCCCCCAAGACCCACTCTGCATCCTACTGCAGTTTGGAGGAGGATGGACCATGGATGATGGGACTTGCAGTCCTATCACTCACTTTCTGAGACCGCTGTGAACCTCATCCAATGACTGTTCAAGACCAAACTTAGCACATAGACCTCTCATGACCCACTTTACGTCCTGGTGTGGTTTGGCCGGAGATGGACCATGGATTATGGGACTTGCAGTACCTTTGCTCAGTTTTCTGAGACCACTGCAAACTTCATCCAATTACCGAAAAAAAACCAAACTTGGCACACCGAGTCTCCATGATGCACTCTACATCCTGGTGCGGTTTGGAGAAGGATGCACCATGGACGATGGGACTTGCAATACCTGCACTCCATTCCTGAGACCAATACAACTGCCAACAATGATGGATCAGGACCACAATTCACACTGAGAGCCCGCATGACCCACTCTACATCCTGGTGCAGTTTCCAGCAGGATGGACCATGGATGATGGGACTTGAAGTACCTCCACTCACTTCCCAAGACTGTTCCAACCCTCATCTAATGACCGATCAAGACCAAAGTTGGCACGCAGAGCCCCCATGACCCACTCTACATCCTGGTGCTGCTTGGAGGAGGATGAACCATGGATGATGGGACTTCCAGTGCCAGGGAAACAGCCAGGCTTTCCAGGTCAGCTCCGCCACCTTGCGCGATGCCTCCCTCGCCTGCATTGCTCTCTCACTGGCAGGCAAGGGAGGCCTCGCACAATGAAAACACATCCTGCATATCACATATTTACATTACGATTCGTAACAGTAGCAAAATTACAGTTATAAAGGAGCAACGAAAATAAATTTATGGTTGGGGATCACCACGACATGAAGAAGCCTATTTAGGGGTCACGGTGTTAGAAAGGTTGAGAACCACTGTAATAGAAGGACACTTTGGGAACCACAGCCCTACATCATATGGGGACCAAAATTGCTGTCTGCAGATCCAGATTATGTGCTTTGAATTGGATTATACTATATAATCCAGTTCACAGTAGATAATCTGGATTCAGAAATTTACGACAGTGTAGATGGAGTCTCAGAAGTAGAGTTTTGATACCAGTATACAAGATACTACCTAAGAATCTAATTTGAATGGTGCTTCCAGCCTACAATGCTGCTTTTTACACTCATTGGTATCCGTTCTAAATTGCTTGAGAAATATTAACTGGAATCAGGCATGTCGCCGGGGGGGGGGGGCTTGAGGGGCTTCAGCCCCCCCCCCGAAATTCTCATGGTGGTCCGTGAAAAGGCCTTACTGGTACATTATTTAAACTGTTATGTTTATTCATATCATGATCTGATCACCATGCTCAATATATCCCATATGCATGGGGGTATTGGGGTAACGATACAAAAGGTTTGCTAGGGTAGACCCTCTTTCACTCAGACAGCCCCCCCCCCCGAACCAAACCCAGCCCCCCCCCCAATCAAAATCCTGGCTACGGGCCTGACTGGAATGAATACATCACTTTCAATCTAGACCAGATAGCTGGTAAGGCGAAGATAGCTTGGCCCTATCAGCTATCTCTTTCTCAACAGACTAGGGCTGGGCAACCACGGAAAAATTTGTTTCTAAACTCGATTCGTTTTTTGGGGTTTTTTGCGTTTCGATATTTAAAAGAATTCCGAAATTTTTCTTTAAAAAAGTTCGATATTTACGAAATTTCGTAAATTACGAAACAATTATGAAACGATTTCGAAACGAATACGAATCGATTCGTTAATGGCGGACGCGACCGCGCAATACGCTAAAAAACCTCCATATGGGACAGGGGGAACTTTTGAAGCTTCCCTCTCCCTCTGTTGTTGACTGTTGGTGTGATATTTATAATTTTTTTTCACTGATTAAACAAACAACAGCTATAAAACTTGCCCCAGACATGCGGAAATAATAACGAAACGATTTCGAAACGATTTCGAAACGATTTCGAAACGAATACGAAGCAATTACGAAACAAATTGAAAAATTCGTTTCGTTTTTTAGATGCTCCTGAATGGTTCAAAATCGCTTCGTTATTAAAAAAAACGAATTTTAACGAATTACGAAATTATGAAACGAAACCGCCCAGCCCTACAACAGACAAGTGAGGACAGCACTGTTTTCTGAAAACTAGCTCAAAGTGGTCCAATTAAATCAACATTTTTAATCTTTAGTCGGATATAAATACTTAACAATGAATGGTGTACTTAATGGGTTTTGCATATTCATAAGTTATCACTGTTGATGTTACCATTATCATTATGGACAGCTGATCCAAAATATTACGGCCCTTATTATACTGTATTTTGTCCTCTTGGAATAATGGTTCACCTTTCTGAGGTTGCTTGTAGAATTTTCACATGGAGGACTTCTACAGAGATCTGCTATAGTCAGCATGGAGGGGAATACTGCAGATTAAGAGAAAGCGGGCAAATAGTTTAATACTGTAACTGGATTTTTGTGTGAAAGAGGTGATACATTGCTATCCTGACAGTAACTCCATGTGATAAAATCTATTTTCTTGCAACCTGCAACTATGCCACATGTAAAAATCAGTTTGCAACATTCAGCAGAATTTTTGGAGGGTCTAATTCAAAAACTATGATTTGAAGTCAAGTATATAATTTATATGTCAATCTTTTACTTGATTTGTCAAAGGCTTTCATGGCCGGAATCACTGGGTTGTTGTAGGTTTTTTCGGGCTGTATGGCCATGGTCTAGAGGCATTCTCTCCTGACGTTTCGCCTACATCTATGGCAAGCATCCTCAGAGGTAGTAAGGTCTGTTGGAACTAGGAAAAAGGGTTTATATATCTGTGGAATTACCAGGGTGAGACAAAGGACCCTTGTCTGCTGGAGCTAGGTGTGAATGTTTCAACTGACCACCTTGATTAGCATACAATGGGCTGACTATGCCTGGAGAAAACTTTTGTTGAGAGTTAATTAGATGCCCCTGCCTGCTTCCTCTCTGTTGTTGTGCTGTTGCAATTTTAGAATTTTTAAATACTGGTAGCCAGATTTTGTTCATTTTCATGGTTTCCCCCTTTCTGTTGAAATTGTTTACATGCTTGTGTATTTCAATGGCTTCTCTGTGTAGTCTGACATGGTGGTTATGAGAGTAGTCCAGCATTTCTGTGTTCTCAAATAATATGTTTTGTCCAGGTTGGTTCATCAGGTGCTCTGCTATGGCTGATTTCTCTGGTTGAAGTAGTCTGCAATGCCTTTCA
>NW_026845477.1:136898614-136956115 GCF_025583915.1 Anolis sagrei ordinatus | reverse complement strand
CGTTCATCTTCCGGTCCCAATTCAAGGTGCAGGTGCTCACCTACAAAGCCCTAAACGGTTTGGGACCCGCCTGCCTGTGTGACCGCATCTCCATATATGAACCCACACAATCCCTTCGATCATCTGGAGAGACCCATCTCACGATCCCACCTGCGTCACAAGCGCATTTGGTGGGGACGAGGGACAGGGCCTTCTCTGTGGTGCCCCCTGACTCTGGAACTCTCTCCCCAAGGACACCAGACAAGCCCCAACGTTGGCAGTCTTTAGGAAGAGCCTGAAGACCTGGCTGTTCCAGTGTGCCTTTCCAGAATAGGAAACTCCTAGCATCATGTCCCAAATTCACTTTGTTAAGAGATTTAGGATTGTCTGCACATTGCACCTACCTCCAAAAACCTCTACATGTCACCTATCATGCCTAGACTTTTTAAATTTGTCCATTACATTTGGCCCGGCTTTAGGTTTTAAATGCGTCATGGTGTCATTGTTTTTAGTGTTTTATTGTTTTGCTTGATGCTTTATTATTTGCTTTATGAGTTTTATTGTTGTATTTGTATGCTGTTGTTTTGTTGGTGGCTTTGGCCTTGTAAGCCGCATCGAGTCCTTCAGGAGATGTTAGCGGGGTATAAATAAAGATAATAATAATAATAATAATAATAATAATAATAATAATAATAATAATATAATGCAGTGATTCTCAACCTGTGGGTCCCCAGATGTTTGGGCCTTCAACTCCCAGAAATCCTAACACCAGGTAAACTGGCTGGGATTTCTGGGAGTTGAAGAGCAAAACACCTGGAGTCCCACAGGTTGAGAACCACTGTTATAGAGGCATTTGGAACCTGTGGCTGGGGTAGCAAGACCTATTTTGTTGTAATTCACGTCATCTCGTACCACCCACTGTTATGTCAGCTCCACTGGCTACCGATCCAGTTCCAAGCACAATTCAAAGTGCTGGTCTTGACCTATAAAACCCTATACGGTTCCGGACCAGCGTAACTGTCCGAACATATCTCCTTCTACATCCTACCTAGGAGCTTAAGATATTCTGGGGAGGCCCTGCTTTCGGCTTTGCCTCTATCATAAACGCGATTGGCGGGGACGAGGGGCAGGGCCTTCTCGGTGGTGGTCCACCGCCTGTGGAATTTGCTCTCCGGGGAAATTAGGCTGTCTTCATCTTTCCTCGCTTTTAGAAAGAAGTTAAAAATGTGGATGTGGGACCAGGCTTTTGGGTAACTATGTGGTCTACGACAATGACAATGATGACAATTGCCATGGTAATGGACTATGGACAAGCTTGATGAGTCTCCAACCACAGAATTCAGATAGATAATGGCCACCAGACTGGTATATTTTAGTAGATTTATTTTATTTATTTATTTCGAGCTTTTATAACCCGGTCTTCTCGACCTCCGAAGAGGGACTCAGGCCGACTAACAGCAGAGGGTTAAAATACAGTAAGATAAACCACAGTAAACATCATAATACAATAGTACAAAATACATTAAAATACAATTGTACAACTTACAAAAGGTCAGTTCATCAGAATAAATCATAAATTCACCGCCATCTGCCCATGTGGTCAGCAGTTATTGACTCAATCATCATTCTGCAAATGCAGTATTCCAAAGCCATGTTTTTATCAGCTTTCTAAAAGTCAAGAGGGAAGGGGTAGATCTAATCTCCATCGGGAGGGAGTTCCAGAGCGGAGGGGCCACCACTGAGAAGGCCCTGTCCCTTGTTCCCACCAATTGCGATTGTGAAGGAGGTGGGACCGAGAGCAGGGCCCCTCCAGAAGATCTTAATAACCTTGATGGTTCATAGGGGAGAATCCATTCAAACAGGTAAATTGGGCAGGAGATTTTAATTGTATTGTTTTTAACTACCGTATATTCTGGCGTATAAGATTACTTTTTAATCCAAGAAAATCTTCTCAAAAGTCAGGGGTCATCTTATACGTGGGAGTCGTCTTATACACGAGAGTCGTCTTATACGCTGGAGTAGCCTTATGCATGGGAGTCGTCTTATACGCCGAGAGTCGTCTTATAGAGCGGGTGCTGAAACTTCCAATCCGGATTGGAGAATCTGTGGTTGCTGCATATTGTGGGGGGAGCTCAAAAATGGCAGTGGCCACGTCCCTGCCGTATGCAGCGACTGTATGAAAGCATTAAGGGCGACGCTGTACAAGTACGGTAGAATAAAATCCATTCATCAGGATTCGTGGACTTAATGCGGTCCCGATGGTGAGGTGAAGGGGCGCCTCACCGGGAAGGTGTAAGTGAAGGGCGGAGCAAGCTGCAGGCTTCCGGGGTGCCCGGGGTATGGAAAAAAGAGATAGAGTGGCTCTGGGCCCAGAAAAACACACCTCTTTTACCTGTCTGGCCCGCCCTTGTATCCTATTACCGTACCTCCTCCTCTGCCTCTCAGATCTCGCTCCTGAAGACTGCAGTGAAGTGGTGCAGGTGCACATGTGCGAGATCTGAGAGGCAGAGAAGGAGGTACAAAAAAAACAAAAAAAAAAAAAAAAACAAACAAAAACAAAAAAAAAAAAAAAAAAAAAAAAAAAGGAGGTACAGCAATAGGAAAATTGCCATACTGAAATCAAATCTGATGCGTTTTTAATTTTTTCTATTGTGTGTGTTGGAAGAGGGGTAGTCTTATACGGCAAGTATATCCCAAACTCTATATTTTAACTGGAAAAGTTGGGGTCGTCTTATACGCCCAGTCGTCTTATATGCCGGAATACAATTAAGACTCGTGCGCCAACTGCAACCGTACCTCGTGAAGGCGGATCTGGCCAGGGTGGTCCATGCCTTAGTCACCTCTAGACTGGATTACTGTAATGCACTCTACATGGGGCTGCCCTTGAAAACGGCTCGGAAATTCCAGATGGTCCAACAGGCGGCAGCCAGGTTGTTAACCGGGGCTCCTTACAGGGAGAGGTCAACCCTCCTATTTAAAGAGCTCCACTGGCAGCCATTCATTTTCCGAACCCAATTTAAGGTGCAGGTTCTTACCTACAAAGAGCTGAACGGTTTGGGACCCGCCTACCTTCGTGACCGCATCTCCATATACGAACCCACACGATCTCTTCGATCGTCTGGAGAGGCCCTGCTCACGCTCCCACCTGCATCACAAGCACGATTGGTGGGGACGAGGGAGAGGGCCTTCTCGGTGGTGGCCCTCGACTCTGGAACTCACTTCCCAAGGACATCAGGCATGCCCCAACTCTGGCAGTCTTTAGGAGGAGCTTGAAGAGGTGGTTGTTCCAGTGTGCCTTCCCAGAATAATGATCCCATAGCACTTTGTCCTCTAAAGCACTTTATATATTTAGGTCTGCTCGTATGTTCCCACAAACTGCCCTATCACTTTTTCGTCCATGTCCAGCATTATTTTTAATTTTTTAATTTTACTTACATTTGGCCTACCCATAGTTTTTAAAGTGTGTTGTCCTATTGATATTGTATGTGTTATTGGTTTTTTGTTTTGTTATTTTAAATTGCTTGTATTATTATTGTTATTGCTTGTATTGTTGTATTTTGGGCTCAGCCTCATGTAAGCCGCACCGAGTCTCTTGGGGAGATGGTAGCGAGGTACAAATAAAGTGTTATTATTATTATTATAGTACTAGCCGTCCCCTGTCACGCGTTGCTGTGGCCCAGTCTGGTGATCTGGAAAATAAAGTAATGTGAAAGTGTGGGTTTCCTAATATAAGTAATTTCTTTATGCTTGTGGGTATTCTTGTTGTTTCTTTGTCAGTGTTGATGTGTAGATTGTCTGGTTTGCCTACTCTGGAATATGGAACATATAATTGTCCTTCCTTAGGAGTCCCTTTCAAATCTATGATACTATATTTGTGTGTCTGTGTGAATCATATCTATCTATCTATCTATCTATCTATCTATCTATCTATCTATCTATATCTATGGCTGGATGGCTCTTTGTCAGGAGGGCTTTGATTACGTTTTCTTGCCCTGGTGAAGAGACTTGGACTGGATGGCCTTAAGTATTTTCTCTTGGTCATGGTGGTTCTGTGTGGGAAATTTGTCCCAATTCTGTCATTTGTGGGGTTCAGACTGGTAGATGAACTATAAATCCCAGCAACTACAACTCCTAAATGTCATGGTGTATTGCCCCCAAACTCAATATGTGTTCATATTTGCGCATATGGAATATGCGTGCCAAGTTCGGTCCAGATTCATCATCACTGTGTGAGTCCACAGTGCTCTCTGGATGTAGGTGAACTACAACTCCCAAACTCAAGGTCAATGCCCACCAAACCCTTCTAGTGTTTTCTGTTGGTCAAGGGAGTTCTGTGTGCCACATTTGGTTCAATTCCATCGTTGGTGGGGTTCAGAATGCTCTTTGATTATAGGTGAACTATAAATCCTAACAACTACAACTCCCAAATGATAAAATCATAAATTTTTGAGTGATGGTCACTCCTTGTGTAGTGAGATGTTTTGTTGCCAAATTTGGTGTGATTTTGTGCATTGGTTCTTTTGTTTTTAAGGTACTCATTATGCACAGAGCATTTATATATATATATATATATATATATATATAATTATTGTTTCTGTTCTGTATTTTATTGTGTGTACATGGAGGCATTGAATTGTTGCCGGCTGGAAGCTGCCCTGAGTCCCCCCCCCCCCCCCCGGGGGGTTGAGAAAGGCAGGGGAAAAATACTCTAAATAAATACATAAAAATAATTCTTAGCTGCTGCTGCTCAATTCAATATCCTCAGTGATCCAGTATCAGCTAGTAATTGGTGCAGGGGCCATGTCTCTAGCAGCAGCGCCACATATATTGTTGTAAGAGAATGTGGATAGTGGTGCTTTGTACAGAATCTTGTTTTCTGTCACTGCTTCCTCCCAATGACTGTTCCACTTCCGTGATTTTGAAATTTGGGAGTTTCCCATAAGGGGGTGATCTGCCTGTGCCATTCGCCATGATGAATTTGGCTGATCTTGCTCCATGTGCATCCCACTTAGAGCTGCATGTTCAGTGGAAGAAGAGATTTTTAATGAAACAGGCTAGCCTTGTATTTGCCTTGTGTAGAGCAGATGTGAAACAAGAGAAGATGAGCTCAGCTATGTCCTCAGATTAGGGTGAGCAAAGCGCAGCCCTGAAGTTCCTAGCCCCTCCATTGGCTGCTTCCATGAGCCTTGCCACCTCCAGACCACTCCCTCTGTTAATTATTATTTATTTTATTTATTTATTATTTGCTTTATTTGTATATAATTATCCCCCCCCCCCTTCTTGCTCTTAATGCTGAACCCAAGGCACAGAGTTAAAACAAAGTAATCTAAAAAACTATTAGTAGAAAAATTAAAAAACAAGGAAAACAAGCTGGGTAGATGCGGGGAATGCCGTGGATGTAGCGTACCTGGATTTCAGTAAGGCCTTCGACAAGGTCCCATGACCTTCTGGCAAGGAAACTAGTCCAATGTGGGCTAGGCAAAACTACGGTGAGGTGGATCAGTAATTGGTTAAATGGACGAACCCAGAGGGTGCTCACCAATGCTTCCTCTTCATCTTGGAAAGAAGTGACAAGTGGAGTGCCGCAGGGTTCCGTCCTGGGCCCGGTCCTGTTCAACATCTTTATTAATGACTTAGATGAAGGGCTAGAAGGCAGGATCATCAAGTTTGCAGACGACACCAAATTGGGAGGGATAGCCAATACTCCAGAGGACAGGAGCAGGATTCAAAAACTATCTTGACAGATTAGAGAAATGGGCCAAAACTAACAAAATGAAGTTCAACAGTGACAAATGCAAGATACTCCACTTTGGCAGGAAAAACGAAAAGCAAAGATACAGAATGGGGGACAGGCCTGGCTCGAGAGCAGTACGTGTGAAAAAGATCTTGGAGTCCTCGTGGACAACAAGTTAAACATGAGCCAACAATGTGATGTGGCGGCAAAAAAAGCCAATGGGATTTTGGCCCGCATCAATAGGAGCATAGTGTCTAGATCTAGGGAAGTAATGCTACCCCTCTATTCTGCCTTGGTTAGACCACACCTGAATATTGTGTCCAATTCTGGACACCACAATTGAAGAGAGATATTGACAAGCTGGAATGTGTCCAGAGGAGGGCGACTAAAATGATCAAGGGTCTGGAGAACAAGCCCTATGAGGAGCGGCTTAAGGAGCTGGGCATGTTTAGCCTGAAGAAGAGAAGGCTGAGAGTAGATATGATAGCCATGTATAAATATGTGAAAGGAAGCCACAGGGAGGAGGGAGCAAGCTTGTTTTCTGCTTCCTTGGAGACTAGGACGCGGAACAATGGCTTCAAACTACAAGAAAGCATTTTAAACCCACAGATGTTTCCAAACAGTTTGCAAGGCACACATTGAGTGTGTTGGGGTAATATAAATAGGATGTAATCATGACCAGGTATCACTACAAGTAGATCTGACATCTCAAGGAATTGTCACAACTGGGGTATTAGTTTTCACTGTGCAAATTTATTTATTTTATTTATTTACAGTTTTTATATTCCGCCCTTCTCACCCCGCAGGGGACTCAGGGCGGATTACAGTATACACATATATGGCAAACATTCAATGCCAGTTTGACAAACAACATATACAGACAATACACAGTGGCTATTTAACTTTTTTTGGCCGCCAGGGGAGCTGCTGCTTTCATCGTCCACCAGCGACACCGATGAAGTTCTCCGCATTCCACATTCCCCGGAGTCTTTTTTTATGGCCTCATAAATTAGTTAATTTAGCCTCCCACACAAGGTGGTACCTTATTTTCCTACTTGACAGATGCAACTGTCTTTCGGGTTGCAAAGGTGGACAACAGGCTACACAATAGCTGGACACCCACTCCAACCCGGGCTGGCTTCGAACTCATGACCTTTTGGTCAGAGTGATCTTAATGCAGCTGACACTCAGCCAGCTGCGCCACAATCCCAGTGCTAAACATTTCATGAATGGCAATTTCCTTCTTAAGAAGGTTGCAGGGAAACATTTTCCATACTGTGGTGGTGTGATAGCCATCAATTGAGTATCTAATATTGCTGAAAATTGGTTGTTACGAATCATTTTCCATTTAATTAAACATTTTGTCATATTTGAAATTAATAGGGTGATTAGTTGTTTGAGTCTGTATATTAGCATTTCCCCTGAAAAATTATTTTGATTCAAGCAACTTCTTGAAATACCTCAAAAAATGTTCATTTTTTATCTACTAGTTTGGGGACCCGGCGCTGCCTGGGTTATTTGAGATAGACATTGTTTGTCTGTTCTGTAGTTTTAGTCTAGATCCAATGTCTGGTGGTTCAGTGGGTGCAGGTAAACTACAACTCTCATATGCAAGTCCCATTGTCTATGGTCCATCCTCCTCCACACTGCAGCAGAATGTAGAGTGGGTCATGGGGGCTCTGTGTGCCAAGTTTGGTCTTGATCGGTCATTGGATGAGAGTCGCAGTGGTTTCAGCAAGTGTGCGAAGGTACTGGAATTCCCATCATCCATGGTCCATCCCCCTTAGAACTGCATCAGGATGTAGAGTGGGTCATGAGTACTCTGTGTGCCAAGTTTGGGCCTGGTCTGTGATTTGTAGGGGCTGCAGTGTTCTGTGGAAAGGGAATTTCAGAATTAGATTCTAGATCCAGAATTTTAGAATCTTCAGGCTGGCCTATCAGAAACCATATGCAAATGATACCACTGTGGCAACCAATCAGAATGTTAGAATGAGGCTGGCCAGTCAGAGACTATATGCAAATACTACCACAGTGGCAGCCAATCAGAAAGCTGGCACATACATTTCCGTCCTTCCGCCCTTCCGTCCTCCGCATACATACAAGCAAACATTCTCTTTTATTATATAGATAGATAGATATAGATTTGACCCTACCGGTCCTATTATGCAGCAAAGCTGGAAGGATTAAGGGGAGCAGACGAAGGCTGGAACTTATATGCGATATAATTCATGTCAGCCCTAGGGAATGGAGTGAGGAATAAATATATGGTTCAGTTTGTGGATTTTCTTCAAGTTATGTATTCATTCATACTTTCTCTCTTTCTTTTCCTCTTTTGCAGGAACCTTGTAAAAAAGCATCTCCCCAAGAGAACTACACGAGAAGATCCAGAGTCAAAGTAGGAAGCTTGATTTGATCACACATATATTAATTTGGCTGTTTCCGAACTTTCTTTTAACAAAGCCTGGGCAAACTATTGGCTCTTCAGTGTTAGTGATTCAAACAATTTAGTCAGGAAGTGGCCTATAGGAAGTGGTTATGTCATGGATTAAGATATATTGCCCTAAGCAGTGTGTGTTGATGGTTTTGATATTTTTTTTTGTCATGTCAGGAGTGACTTGAGAAATTGCAAGTCGCTTCTGGTGTGAGAGAATTGGCCGTCTGCAAGGATGTTGCCCAGGGGATGCCTGGATGTTTTTGATGTTTTATCATCCTTGTGGGAGGCTTCTCTCATGTCCCTGCATGAGGAGCTGGAGCTGATAGAGGGAGCTCATCCACTCTCTCCCCAGATTCGAACCTGCGACCTGTCGGTCTTCAGTCCTGCCGGCACAGGGGTTTAATTTATTTTTTATTTCAGTTGCTTCTACCCCGCCCTTCTCACCCCGGAGGGGACTCAGGGCGGCTTACAAAAGCAAGGCACAATTCGATGCCCGTATCACATAACAGCAATAAGACAAATAACATCAGTTAACAGAAAACCGCAATTCTAGCAATAACATCAATTAACAGAAACAATAATTATCGTAAGGCAAAAACAACCATAAAACCAGTAAAAAGCAATAAAACCAATACAAACCATTCTTCTCATTGACGGTCAGCGTTTCGCAATCTCATAGTTCAAAGTCCAATCCACAATTGTCAGTCCTTTCAGTCCTATCCATCTGGTTGTCCATTTCTAGTTGTCAGATTGCCCAAAGGCCTGGTCCCACAACCACATCTTTACCTTCCTCCTGAAGGAGAGGAGGGATGTTGATGCCCTAATTTCCCCCGGAGTGAGTTCCACAGGTGAGGGGCCACCACTGAGAAGGCCCTGCTCCTCGTCCCACCAGCCTCACTTGTGATAGCGGTGGGGTCGAGAGCAGGGCCTCCCCAGATGATCTCAAATTCCGGGGTGGGACGTAGAGGGAGATACGTTCGGACAGATACACTGGACCGGAACCGTAAAGGGTTTTGTAGGTCAAAACCAGCACCTTGAATTGTGCTCGGAACTGAACCGGCAGCCAGTGGAGCTGACACAGCAGGGGGGTGGTGTGCTCCCTGTATGTCGCTCCAGTGAGCAATCTGGCTGCCACTCGCTGGACCAGTTGAAGTTTCCGAACAGTCTTCAAGGGCAACCCCACATAGAGTGCGTTGCAGTAGTCTATTCGGGATGTAACAAGAGCGTGGACCACTGTGGCCAGATCAAACTTCCCAAAGTACGGGCGCAACTGGTGCACAAGTTTTAGTTGTGCAAAAGCTCTCCCAGCCACCGCTGAAACCTGGGGTTCCAGGCTCAGCAATGAGTCCAGGATCACTCCCAAGCTGCGAACCTGCGTCTTCAGGGGGAGTGTGACCCCGTCCAGCACAGGCTGTAACCCTATGCCCTGTTCGGCTTTGCGACTGACCAGTAGAACCTCTGTCTTGTCTGGATTCAGTTTCAATTTGTTAGCTCTCACTGCGCCACCAGGGACTCCGATGTTTCTGCTAGTATAGCCCTATTCTCAGTATCCTGGGTATCATTTAGTATTGAGCAAGTGAAAACTGGAGGGGGTACCTTTAATGGTTGACTAGAAGATGGAATTAAGCAGGTGTTACCTGTCACTCAACCAGGGAACAAGCAGTATCCGCTGAAACTCTGGTTCCTCTTCATACTTTTGAAACTTAATAAATATGCAGGAAGTCATTTCTGGTTGACCAACCCTTATCCAAAATGCTTGGTATCCAAATTGTTTTGAATTTTGATTTTAAAACATTTTTGGAATACCTGTATTTGCATAATGGTACAGGCAGTGCCCAAGTTATGAACAAGATCAGGCACAAAGATTGTCCATTCCATGGTCTCCAGATTATAGACTGTAGTTCTCATTGGCCCTAGCCACTGTAACCATGGAAAAGGGAGTTTCCATTCAAGATCTGGACATATGTTACAAAATGAGGTACAAAAATGAGGTTTTTGTATTTCAGTACGTTTCTGTTGACTGTATAAATTTGATTTCTGACACCTAGAAAGATTGGCGGGGGGAGGATCTGACAATAATATGTTTGAATTGACTATTTTTGGCCCAGAATTAGTTAAGTCAAAAGTTTTATTGTCAGAAGAAGTAATTCAAATCAGTTAGATAATAATGACTTTCCTCGTTTTGTTGTGGGCAGGGAATCCCCTCCATATGCCTTTGTGATGACTAAGCTTTCTGGTAACTACAGCAAGAAATTTAAAAGAACTAAGTGTCGAACTATGTGATTGCTGTCAATTATTCATTTTGCTAGATCTGTTCCTATCTGCCAAGTCATCTGATGAGAGAGCCAGGATTTTCTTTCTAGTGTTCCAGAGGGACCTGTACCATCGTTGAGCTTTTTGACTACAACTTTCGTTTCTTTCTACTCTGTCACAAAGTAGAAGTGAGCTGTGCTGTCCGATGTCATAGAAAGCACGCTGATACAATGGGCCCAGCTTATCTGCAAAGGCTCAGTTCTGGAACCCATTACTGATACAAAAAGGCATACAAACATGTCCTGTATTATTACAGCATGTCTGTCTTCACATCACCACCATTTACTAATATGGGACATGATGATCTATGGTTGATGAAAATCACAGATCTGGATCCCGCTGATCCAGAGGTCTCACTATATTTGCAGAATGTTATAGCAGTATCTTGTAGGCATGGTTTGGTCCTCAAAGAATCTTCGTAATTCGGAATAAATTCGAAAAAATTACCTTTTTGAAGCGATTTTGACCTTTTTAGGAAACTGGAAGTCTCTTTGCCTTTCCAAAGCTAGTCTTGCCATTTTTCTTCTGACTCAGGAAGTGAGTCAGAAATGATTCTGGTCCCTGGCCTTGGCTCAAGCCAGAGAAGCCAGTTTTAAACCTGAAAAGGCTGAATTTCCTCCCCCCCCCCCACTTCTGCCTCAAGCCAGAGAAGCTAGTTTTAAACCTGGGAAGGCTGAATTTGCTCTCTTTGCTTTCCCCAATTCTGCCTCAAGCCAGAGAAGCCAGTTTTAAACCGGGGAATTTCCTCCCTTTGATTTCCCCACTTCTGCCTCAAGCCAGAGAAGCCAGTTTTAAACCGGGGAAGGCTGAATTTCCTCCCTTTGCTTTCCCCGCTTCTGCCTCAAGCCAGAGAAGCCAGTTTTAAACCGGGGAAGGCTGAATTTCCTCCCTTTGCTTTCCCTGCTTCTGCCTCAAGCCAGAGAAGCCAGTTTTAAACCGGGGAAGGCTGAATTTCCTCCCTTTGCTTTCCCTGCTTCTGCCTCAAGCCAGAGAATACAGTTTTAAACCGGGGAAGGCTGAATTTCCTCCATTTGCTTTCCCCGCTTCTCCCTCAAGCCAGAGGATACATTTTTAAACCGGGGAAGGCTGAATTTCCTCCCTTTGCTTTCCCTGCTTCTGCCTCAAGCCAGAGAAGCCAGTTTTAAACCAGGGAATTTCCTCCCTTTTCTTTCCCTGCTTCTGCCTCAAGCCAGAGAAGCCAGTTTTAAACCGGGGAAGGCTGAATTTCCTCCCTTTGCTTTCCCTGCTTCTGCCTCAAGCCAGAGAATACAGTTTTAAACCGGGGAAGGCTGAATTTCCTCCATTTGCTTTCCCCGCTTCTCCCTCAAGCCAGAGGATACATTTTTAAACCGGGGAAGGCTGAATTTCCTCCCTTTGCTTTCCCCGCTTCTGCCTCAAGCCAGAGAAGCCAGTTTTAAACCAGGGAATTTCCTCCCTTTGCTTTCCCTGCTTCTGCCTCAAGCCAGAGAAGCCAGTTTTAAACCGGGGAAGGCTGAATTTCCTCCCTTTGCTTTCCCTGCTTCTGCCTTAAGCCAGAGAATACAGTTTTAAACCGGGGAAGGCTGAATTTCCTCCATTTGCTTTCCCCACTTCTGCCTCAAGCCAGAGAATCCAGTTTTAAACCAGGGAATTTCCTTTTCTTTCCCTGATTCTGCCTCAAGCCAGAGAATCCAGTTTTAAACCAGGGAATTTCCTTTTCTTTCCCTGATTCTGCCTCAAGCCAGAGAAGCTAGTTTTAAACCTGGGAAGGCTGAATTTGCTCCCTTTGCTTTCCCCACTTCTGCCCCAAGCCAGAGAAGCCAGTTTTAAACCGGAGAAGGCTAAATTTCCTCCTCTTGCTTTTTCCCCACTCTTGGAGTAAAACAACTACTTTCAAAGTAAAGAACACCCAATGAAACAAGAAATAACACTTTCAAACCATTAACGAAAGGATTCAGAAGTCTCGGAAGTTTCAAAAAGTTTTGAACAGTTTTTTTCTGTGAAAATCAGAATTAGAATCGAACCACCAGTGCCCCCTACATCCCCCTACATTTCTCAAACAAGCCTAGTATCTTTTAACTTAGCCTATTCCACTTTTTAGTCCCTAAGGGGCAAGCATCAGCAATGACAAGAGATGGAGATATCACTACAGTTAAGGTTCTAATGGCAAGCACAGGGACAACAGTGTCTAAGCATTGAGGGAAACACTGGTTTAAAACCCCAGTATTGTGCTTGAGGGGTGAGGAAAATGGAGTCATTATCCCACCTCTGTATGGGACGAGGATGTGAGTGGCAGTGGAAGAGGCAGTAGATCCTTGTGTCTCACATCAAGAGTATAATCACAAGCATTTCCTGTTTTTTTTCTTTCACATTGCAGATTCTGTCAATACCAGGCCTTCCTTCAGGTGGTGAAAGAGCTAAACGACTTTGCCGGCCAGCGAGAGATCGTTGCAGAGAACCTTCTGACACGGATCTGCGTGGAGCTTGCCAAGTATTCACAGGAGCTCAAGCAGGAGAGGAAACTGGTAAAGAAATCCTAAGTTGTGCCAAATAACAATGCATCAAGGTTGTTAAGATCTTCTGGAGGGGCCCTGCTCTCGGTCCCACCTTCTTCGCAATCGCGTTTGGTGGGGACGAGGGACAGGGCCTTCTCGGTGGTGGCCCCTCAGCTCTGGAACTCTCTCCCGTTAGAGATTAGATCTGCCCCTTCCCTCCTGACTTTCAGAAAGCTGGTAAAATCTTGGCTTTGGAATATAGCATTTGCAGAATGATGATTGAGTCAATAACGGCTGACCACACTGGCGGATGGTGATGAATTTGTGATTTTACTCTGACGACCTGGCTTTTGTAATTGTATGATCTGTATTTTAATGTATTTTTGTATTAATGTATTATGATGCTATTATGTTTATTCTATGTGTGTATGAATTTTCTGCTGTTAGCCGGCCTGAGTCCCTCTTCGGAGGTCGAGAAGACCGGGTTATAAAAGCTCTAAATAATAAATAAATAAATAAATAAATAAACTAAACCTATTATGTGAGTTTTCTTTTTCCTTTTTTAGGGTCCTTTTTTTGGGACCTGAATTTTAAAAAAAATTTTTTTTTTAATTTTTTAGTACAATTTTCCTACTTTCCTATCTTCTTGAAAATATTCACCCTCTTTCCTTGTACTCTATACTATCTCAATAAAATAAAAAAGTATTTCAAAAAAAATCATAATAAATAATAATAGCTACAAAATATCCAGAGTGAATCAGGAACAAATTGGGTCCTGATCGTTTTGCCCTTGGCTATAAGGAACAAAACTGTTAAAGTGTTCCTCTACATATTTCAATGCTACCCCCATTCTCACTGGCCAACCAACAGTTTGGAGATGTATTTGTGCCAGAGGGCTGGCATTCATATTGTGATGTAGAATCATAGAATAATAGAGTTGGAAGAGACCACATGGGCCATCAAGTCCAACCCCATTCTGCCATGCAGGAAAAGCACAAAGTGTCCATGACAGATCCAGCCTCTGTTTAAAAGCTTCCAAGGAAGGAGAGCCTTCTCTGCTGTGGCCCCTCGGCTCTGGAACTCACTGCCTGGTGAAATTAGGCAAGTCCCTACCTTGGCAGCTTTTATTTATTTATTTGTTTATTTATTTATTTATTTATTAGGCTTGTATACCGCTACTCCCAATTTGGCTCGGAGCGGTTTACAGCAGTAGATTAAAACAATACAATTAACTTTAAAATACAATAAAAACAAGAACAGACATAGTCCCGAGTTATTCACCCATCGAAAGCTTGTCGGAAGAGAAAGGTTTTACAGGCTTTCCGAAAAGCAAGTAGGTCTCGGATAGATCGGGTTTCAACTGGCAAGGCATTCCATAAATAAGGGGCCACAATCGAGAAGGCTCTCTGCCTAGTCGAGGACAGATGATAAGTCCGGATGTTGGGGACTTCAAGCAAATTTTGGTCTTCGGACCGAAGTAATCTCTGGGGTTGGTAGGGGGATAAGCGGGCCCTCAGGTACGCCGGCCCCAGACCATATAAGGCCTTAAAGGTTAGTACCAGCACCTTGAAAGTAATCCGGTACTCAATCGGAAGCCAGTGCAGCTGTTGTAGAATTGGGGTGATACGACACCTCGCCGGCACCCCGGCGAGAAGACGAGCCGCCGCATTTTGCACCAGCTTCACTTTCCAGATCACTGACAAAGGAAGACCAATGTAGAGGGCGTTACAGTAGTCAAGCCTCGAGATGACCGTTGCCTGGATCATCGTAGCCAGGTCGTTCCTAGATAGGAAGGGAGCCAGTCGCCTAGCCTGACGTAGATGGAAAAATGCAGATCTGCTCAAAGCAGAGACCTGGGCCTCTATTGTGAGCAGAGGGTCCAATAAGACACCAAGACTTTTTACAGAAGATGACGGACGTTGTGTCTCGCCATCCAGGGTAGGCAGCTGGATCTCCCTCCCACCCAGACGGCTCAGCCAAAGGATCTCTGTCTTCACTGGATTCACCCTCAACCTGCTGGCACACAACCATCCAGTAACGACCTCAAGGCACTGATGGAAATTTTCGGGTACAGAGTCCGGCCGGCCCTCCATCCTCAGAATGAGCTGAGTGTCATCAGTGTACTGGTGGCACTCAAGCCCAAAGCTCCGCACCAGTCGGGCAAGCGGTCGCATATAGATGTTAAATAATAGAGAGAATAGCTCCCTGCGGGACCCCGCAAGTTAGCAGAGATCTCTCGGAAACCCTCCCTCCCCTCGCCACACGCTGTCCCCGATTCTGGAGGAAGGAGGAAACCCATTTAAGGGGTATCCCCCTAACCCCAGTCATGGCTAGGCGGTGGGTCAATAGATTGTGATCGACCGTATCAAATGCTGCTGTGAGGTCCAATAACACAACTACTGCTCCGTCCTCATGAGGCACTTTCCCCCCGCCCTTGTTTTTGTTGTTCATTCGTTCAGTCGTTTCCAACTCTTCGTGACCTCATGGACCAGCCCATGCCAGAGCTCCCTGTTGACAGCAATTCAGGAAAAAAGACATAAATATTATAGCTAGACAGCATAATCTTAAACAGCAAGCCTAATCAATATAAATATATCATGTAGAAGCCTAAGCACTCTTTGGCATCTCAACTGTTTGCTCTATCACTTTTAGTGCAGGTGGTGGGCATGGTGGGCAAGCAACACTTGTTGAAATTCTGTCTTTGAGCATCTATTAATTTTACAAAAGCCCTATCTTGTTTTTTGCTTGATGACTAGATGCTAATAAATTTGGCCCTTTTTCTTTCATAGGTATTTTAAAAATTCTGGTGAAATATTTTGTTCACAAAGAATATTTGAAGTATTGAGTGGTCCAACATTAAGCTAAGTTTTTTTAATGTAAAGGAAGCCTGTTAGCAATGACTATGCTGATTCCTGAACATGTAGGTAGCTTGTGGATCTTTTTGAGGTACAACTGTACAATGGTGAGATATGAGGATCTAGGTGACTTCCCTTGGACATAAGCTCCTGTCATTAAAATATATCAGTTTGAGGACAGTCATCTTCCTTCAATACGAGCATGCACTAATTTCGATAATAATAATAATAATAATAATAATAATAATAATAATAATAATAATAACACTTTATTTGTACCCCGCTACCATCTCCCCAAGGGACTCGGTGCGGCTTACATGAGGCCGAGCCCAAACACAATACAAGCAATAATAACAACAGTACAAGCAATTAAAAACACATAAACAATAAGATACACAACATTATCAATAAACAACACATAATTAAAAACAGTGGGAAGGCCAAATTTAGAGTTAAAATTGGAAATAATGCTGGGACATGAAGGTGATACTGGTGTTTGTGGAAGGGCATACGAGCAGACTTAAAGAAATGTAAAGTGCTTTGGAGGACAAAGTGCTATGGGGTCATTATTCCGGGAAGGCACACTGGAACAGCCACGTCTTCAAGTTCTTCCTGAAGACTGCCAGAGTTGGGGCCTGTCTGATGTCTTTAGGGAGTGAGTTCCAGAGTCGAGGGGCCACCACCGAAAAGACCCTCTCTCTCGTCCCCACCAATCACGCCTGCGATGCTGGTGGGATTGAGAGCAGGACCTCTCTGGATGATCGAAGGGATCGTGTGGGTTCGTAAACAGAGATGCGGTCACGCAGGTAGGCAGGTCCCAAACCGTTCAGGGCTTTGTAGGTAAGAACCTGCACCTTGAATTGGGTCCGGTAGATGAATGGCAGCCAGTGGAGCTCCTTGAACAGGAGGGATGACCTCTCCCTGTAAGGAGCCCCAGTTAACAACCTGGCTGCCGCCCGTTGGATCATCTGAAATTTCAGGGCCGTTTTCAAGGGCAGTCCCACGTAGAGTGCATTGCAGTAATCCAGTCTAGAGGTGACTAAGGCGTGGACCACCTTGGCCAGATCCGCCTATCCGAGGTACGGTCGCAGTTGGCGCACGAGTCTTAGTTGTGCAAAGGCCTTCCCGGCCACCACTGATGCCTGAGCCTCAAACGTAAGTGAAGAATCCAGGAGGACCCCCAAACTGCGAACCTGTGACTTCAAGGGGAGTGCAACCCCGTCCAGCACAGGTTGCCACCCTATACCCCGGTCTGGTTTACGATCAACCAGGAGGACCTCTGTCTTGTTGGGATTAATCTTTAGCTTGTTCGTCCTCATCCAGACAGCTACAGCGGTGAGGCACTTGTCTAGCACTCGAGGGGCTTCCTTGGAGTTAGGTGGAAAACATTTGGTGGGGATCTAAAAATCATACTGAAATTCTTCTGATGAAAACTTCCATTTCATTTCTTTTTCTTTCCTTCTTTTCCTAGCACTTGCAAGAAGGCCGAAGGGCTCAACAGCAGCTGGAGAACTCCTTTAAGCAACTTGAAAATGTGAGTTTCTCCAAATTTTGCACGTGTGTTTTCAACGTTAGCCTAATTCTGGACACAGTGGACATAAACTTGGAGGGACGGTAACATTGGAAGGCCTAAAACTATTTCTATTGATTTGGCCAATGTTCAGAGTAGGAACACAGCTGTGGATGTCATTGTTCCCCATAGAATTCTTCAAGCATTTCATGGACGGGGATGTGACGAAAGCACAGAAAGGAGTTTTTTATTCCAAAGATGTTTCCTCTATCCAGGCTTTAAAACGACCTTTGGGATTGGTGGGTGTGGCCAAGGGAAGAGAATAGAAAAGTTCACATCTTGTGTAAAGCAAGCACTATAGCTTGACTTTAGGCCTTGGCCACAGAGTACCATATATGATCTTTGGATGTTTCCAAGAACCTCTTAGCTGTGTTGTTGAGGGCTTTCATGGCCGGAATCACTGGGTTGCAATGAGTTTTTGGTGAGTAGGTATACAACCTCATTGGAGTATACGTCCCCCCTCCTCTTGTGGGAAAGTTTGATTCCACAACCCCCATTTTAATGAGCCCTCCCCCTCCGCAAATAACCTGCTTCTCCTTTTTCTCTCCTGAGTTTTTAATCAGTTTTTAATTAGTTTTTCTTCTAATCATTACATGTAGCCCGCCCATTGTCACTGTGATTGTGTTTATTGTAATTTTATATCGTTATGTTTATTGTATTGTGGAAAGATGAGAGCATAGGTTCTTGTGGGTTTTTTCGGGCTATAGGGCCATGTTCTAGAGGCATTTCTCCTGACGTTTCGACTGCATCTATGGCAAGCATCCTCAGAGCCAGCCATTCCACAGATATATAAACCCATGGTCCTAATTCCAACAGACCTCACTACCTCTGAGGATGCTTGCCATAGATGCAGGCGAAACGTCAGGAGAAATGCCTCTAGAACATGGTCCTATAGCCCGAAAAAACCCACAAGAACCTAGTTATGTTTATTGTTTGCATTTTCAGTTTTATTTTGCTGTAATTTGTTGTTTGGGCTTGGCCTCATGTAAGCTACCCCGAGTCCCCATCGGGGAGATGGTGGCGGGGTATAAATAAAGATTATTATTATTATCATTATTATTATTATTATTACTTTACACAAAAGCACAGTATGTCACAGCAAATGAGATCTATATGCTGGATTTCATATCACAAAATCACAAGTCGAATACTTCCCAAGCGTCTAGGACTGTGTGATATATTTTCGAATGATGCATGCAGATCTGCCTTTTGCAGTTGACAGATCGTTATTATTATTATTATTATTATTATTATTATTATTATTATTATTAGGGTTGTGGACAATCAAGAACAAAAATTAGGAAGATCACATAGACAATAAAGTTGAACCCGTGTAGGATTAGAAGGAAGTCACAAGATTTGTATTTTTTCATTTTTATTTTCACTTTTATCTTTAATATAATTATATATGTGTGTGTGTGTCCTTTTTTGTCTTTTTTCTTTTTCTTTTTCTTCTCTTTTTTTCCCCTTTTTCTTCTTCACCTCCTCTTGCTTTCCCACTTTTCTTCAAAATACTATGTTCTCCCACTTTACTTGGAAATTATACTTTTTTTCTTTATCTATATAAATAAAAATGTAATGTTAGTTCGTGCTACCATCAGAACTCAAAAACCACTGGGGGAATTGACACCAAATTTGGACACAAGACACCTAACAGTCCAATTTATGTCCTCCACTCAAAAAAATTGATTTTGTCATTTGGGAATTGTCATTGCTGGGATTTATAGTTTACCTACAATCAAAGAGCATTCTGAACTCCACCAATGATGGAATTGGGCCAAACTTAGCACACAGGGCTCCCATGACCAACAGAAAAAACTGGAAGTTTGGTGGACATTGACCTTGAGTTTGGGAATTATAGTTCACCCACATCCAGAGAGCACTGTGGACTCAAACAATGATGGATCTGGACCAAACCTGGCACGAATATTCCATATGCCCAAATATGAACACAGATGGAGTTTAAGGGAAATAGACCTTGACATTTGGGAGTTGTAGTTGCTGGGATTTATAGTTCACCTACAATCAAAGAGCATTCTGAACTCCACCAATATGGAATTCAACCAAACATGGCATACAAGACTTCCATGACCAACAGAATACACTGGAAGGGTTTGGTGGGCATTGACCTTGAGTTTGGGAGTTGTAGTTCACCTACATCCAGAGAGCACTGTGGACTCAAACAATGATGGATCTGGACCAAACTTGACACAAAAATTCCATATGCCTAAATATGAACACAGATGGAGTTTGGAGGAAATAGACCTTGACATTTGGGATTTGTAGTTACTGGGATTTATGGTTCACTACAATTAAAGAGCATTCTGAAACCCACAAACGACAGAAATGCGGCCAACTTCCCACACAGAACCCCCATGACCAACAGAAAATACTTAAGGCCATCCAGTCCAACTCTCTTCACCAGGGCAAGAAAATGTAATCAGAGCCCTCCTGACAAAGAGCCATCCAGTCATAAATATAGATAGATAGATATGATTCACACACACACAGATATAGTATCATAGATTTGAAAGAGACCCTTAAAGAAGGACTATGAAATGTTGCATATTCCAGAGTAGGCAAACTAGACATTCTCCACATCAACACTGACAAAGAAACAACAAGAAATACTGTTTACTCACAAGCATAAAGGGATTACATATATTAGAAACCAACACTTTCTCATTACTTTATTTTCCAGATCACCAGACCGGGCCACAGCAACGTGTGGCAGGGGACTGCTAGTACCAAATAAAAATTTATTTTTTAAAAAAGAACAACAGGACATTGAGAAAAATAATGGATGTCTTTCTCTTCATAGTTTAATTATGTACGTTGGTAAAGTGTCCCTTAGATATTTGTTTGCGCACCTTTGCTTTGTGTTCACACAAGCAGAACTAATAAGCTTCTCTCCACCCACTCCTTGAGTAAATGTTTGCTTATGTCTATAGATTGTAATTCTGCAAGCTTCTCTTCTCTTATTTGAAGTACTTTATGTTTGTTGTTATTTCTATGATGCTTTAAAAGCAAAGTCAGCAGCCTTTGCCATTTTTTCTATTCCAGCTCATATTTAGAAGCCCAAATTGGCTAATCAAATAGTTTGCTTATTTTGGGGAGTGTTGATTCCTATCTGTGCTGTGGAGATTAATCACATAGGTTTGAGTGATGCAAGGCACTGAGGGCTGAATTGACAGTATAAGTGTGTGATCCCATTATTGCGTCTCACTCGGACTACCATTTTCCCCGCAGAGCAAACGCAAGTTTGAGCGCGACTGCAGGGAGGCTGAGAAAGCTGTCCTGACAGCTGAAAAACTGGACCAGGACATCAATGCCACCAAGGCAGATGTGGAGAAGGTCAGAGTTTCCCCAGAAAGAGGTGGCATTTCCAACTTCCTTGGTGTTTAGCAGACCCCAGAAGTAATTTTGCATTGAAAGTTGAGACCAGTCTTCAGAATTCCTTGTGCTGATGCCCAGTAATGGAGCTCTGTTCATTTGATCATACATACATACATACATACATACATACAATGGTGAATGACATAGACAAAAAGTAAACATATTTATTTATTTGTCGTGTCAGAACAACCAGTCAAATTATGTTACATTTCTAACAGAACAAAGCAAGCAAGCAGGTTACAAAATTTGTGAGTATGAGAGTTGATTAAATGTCCTTTGACCAGTATCTGGCCACTTGGAGTGCTTCTGGTGTTGCTGCAAGAAGGTCCTCCATTGTGCATGTGGCAGGGCTCAGGTTGCATTGCAGCAGGTGGTCAGTGGTTTGCTCCTCTTCACACTCGCATGTCGAGGATTCCACTTTGTAGCCCCATTTCTGAAGGTTGGCTCTGCATCTCGTGGTGCCAGAGCGCAGTCTGTTCAGTGCCTTCCAAGTCGCCCAGTCCTCTGTGTGCCCAGGGGGGAGTCTCTCATTTGGTATCAGCCATTGGTTGAGGTTCTGGGTTTGAGCCTGCCACTTTTGGACTCTCGCTTGCTGAGGTGTTCCAGCGAGTGTCTCTGTAGATCTTCGAAAACTATTTCTTGATTTAAGTCGTTGACGTGCTGGCTGATACCCAAACAGGATGAGCTGGAGATGTCTCTGCCTTGGTCCTTTCACTATTGGCTGCTACTTCCCGGCGGATGTCAGGTGGTGCAATACTGGCTAAGCAGTGTAATTTCTCCAGTGGTGTAGGGCGCAGACACCCCGTGATAATGCGGCATGTCTCATTAAGAACCACATCCACTGTTTTAGTGTGGTGAGATGTGTTCCACACTGGGCATGCATACTCAGCAGCAGAGTAGCACAGCGCAAGGGCAGATGTCTTCACTGTATCTGGTTGTGATCCCCAGGTTGTGCCAGTCAGCTTTCGTATGATATTGTTTCTAGCACCCACTTTTTGCTTGATGTTCAGGCAGTGCTTCTTGTAGGTAAGAGCACGGTCCAGAGTGACTCCCAGATATTTGGTGCGCTGCAATGCTCCAGTGGGATTCCTTCCCAGGTGATCGTCAGAGCTAGGGATGCTTGTCTGTTCTTGAGATGAAAGGCACATGTCTGTGTTTTAGATGGATTAGGGATCAGCTGGTTTTCCCTGTAATAGGCAATAAGAGCGCCTAGAGCTTCGGAAAGCTTCTGTTCTACCATCTCAAAGCTCCCTGCTTGAGTAGTAATGGCACGATCATCAGCGTAGATGAAACTCTCTGTCCCTTCTGGCGGTGGCTGGTCATTTGTGTAGATGTTGAACATGGATGGGGCAAGCACGCTCCCCTGAGGCACAGTAAACATAGACGGATGTTGACAATACAATGAGAAATACAGGAGCAGAATTCAAAACAATCTTGACAGACTAGAGAGATGGGCCAAAACTAACAAAATGAAGTTCAACAGTGACAAATGCAAGATACTCCACTTTGGCAGGAAAAACAAAGATACAGAATGGGGGACAATGCCTGGCTCGAGAGCAGTACATGTGAAAAAAATCTTGAGTCCTCGTGGACAACAAGTTAAACATGAGCCAACAATGTGATGTGGCGGCAAAAAAAGCCAATGGGATTTTGGCCTGCATCAATAGGAGCATAGTGTCTAGATCTAGGGAAGTCATGCTACCCCTCTATTCCACTTTGGTTAGACCACACCTGGAATATTGTGTCCAATTCTGGGCACCACAATTCAAGAGAGATATTGACAAGCTGGAATGTGTCCAGAGGAGGGCGACTAAAATGATCCAAGGGTCTGGAGAACAAGCCCTATGAGGAGCGGCTTAAGGAGCTGGGCATGTTTAGCCTGAAGAAGAGAAGGCTGAGAGGGGATATGATAGCCATGTATAAATATGTGAGAGGAAGCCACAGGGAGGAGGGAGGAAGCTTGTTTTCTGCTTCCCTTGTGACTAGGATGTGGATCAATGGCTTCAAACTACAAGAGAGGAGATTCCATCTGAACATAGGAAGAACTTCCTGACCTGTGAGAGCCGTTTCAGCAGTGGAACTCTCTGCCCCGGAGTGTGGTGGAGGCTCCTTCTTTGGAAGCTTTTAAACAGAGGCTGATGGCCATCTGTCAGGGGTGATTTGAATGCAATATTCCTGCTTCATGGTAGGGGGTTGGACTGGATGCTCCGATTGATGCAGGCCAATCCCATTGGCTTTTTTTGCCGCCACATCACATTGTTGGCTCATGTTTCACTTGTTGTCCACAAGGACTCCAAGATCTTTTTCACATGTACTGCTCTCAAGCCAGGCGTCCCCCATTCTGTATCTTTGCATTTCGTTTTTTCTGCCTAAGTGGAGTAGCACTTGTCCACCCCTATCTCCAACAGTCAAGAGTTCTCTGTCCTTTCCTGCTGTTGAATCTAAGCAGATCTAGCCCTGTAAGGAGGCTGCTTGGGCTCAAAGTGTAAATTGTTTCAATCTGTTTGGAAAAATATCACAGTGTACAGTCAGTTCTTCACATTTGTTGGGACTGGAGCACACAAAGGTGAAAAGTTGCAAATAATAAAATTGCTGTATTGTTGAAGGCTTTCATGGCTGGAATCACTGGGCTGTTGTAGGTTTTTTCGGGCTATATGGCCATGTTCTAGAGCAGGGGTCGTCAAACATTTTAAACAGAGGGCCATGTCACAGTCCCTCAAAATGTTGGAGGGATGGATTATAATTTGAAAAAAAAACATGAATTAATTCCCATGCACACATCTTATTTATAATGCAAAAAAAAAAACACTTAAAAACAATAGAATAATTAAAATGAAAAACAATTTTAACAAATATAAACTTATTAGTATTTCATTGAGAAGTGTGGGCCTGCTTTTGGCTGATGAGATAGGATTGTCGTTGTTGTTGTGTGCTTTCAAGTCGTTTCAGACTTAGGTTGATCCTGAGCGAGGGCCGGTAAATGACCTTGGAGGGCCGCATCCGGCCCCTAGGCCTTAGTTTGAGGACCCCTGCTGTATAGTTTACTGTGACATTATCATCCCAATAATCTATTTTTAAAATCTTTTCCAGGCAAAGCAGCAGGCCAATCTACGTAGCCACATGGCTGAGGAGAGCAAGAATGAATACGCTTCATATCTGCAGAAATTCAACCACAATCAGAGCCAATTCTACTTCCTGGAGATGCCACAGATCTTCAATGTATGCCTTTTAAATAGCTTCTACTTTTTCTTTAGACATGGTTTTGCTCCTTCTCTACACTAAGAAGTCCCTCAAGGCAACTTGCAACAAACCCCAAAGTCATAATAAAATAGTAATTTCAAGTCAGTTTTGCACTGCGATCTTAAAATATCACAAATGTAGAGTGAAAGTACAAAATCCTCTAGCAAAACAGCCAGAGAGGAAATGGAATCAGTAAACCCCAAGTTAGCAGGGCTCATAAATCCCTCTGGAGCTACCCTTATAGCAGAAGAAATTCTCCATGGGTATTTTCAAATGTTGTTAGACTCTCAGTCCATGACAGCTTTCTTTGTTCATAAATCCATCCTGGACTACTGCAATCCTTCATCTCAAGGAAAGCTTCTCTCATCTGAGGAAAAGATTCCAAGTGTCATAAGAGTTTGACTCTTTTCATCTGTCAATGTTCCGCTTTGAGGAAAGTGAAAAAGAAGATGGACATTCCCCTTGGTTTGGTTTCAGGACAGTTCTGAGGTGTTACACGAAAGAAGGTGGAAGTCACCTTACTTTTCCTTAGGTCTCTTTCATTAACTTTCCTTCCCAATAGACTTTGCCCCCCCCCCCCCAAATTCTGTTAAGACTATCAAATAATTAAAATTGTTTTAAATTGATGTAACCATCTCTTTTCAAACTGGTTATATGAAGACTCCAGCAATACATGGAGCGAGACTTGCCAGATGTACAAGCTGGGTTTAGAAAAGGCAGAGGAACGAGAGACCAGATTGCCAATATCCGCTGGATAATGGAGAAAGGCAGGGAGTTTCAGAAAAACATCTACTTCTGCTTCATTGACTATTCTAAAGCCTTTGACTGTGTGGATATAATAAATTGTGGCAAGTTCTTGGTGGGATGGGCATCCCAAGCCACCTTGTCTCTCTCCTGAGGAATCTGTACAAGGACCAAGGAGCAACAGTACGAACTGACCACGGAACAACAGACTGGTTCAAGATTGGGAAAGGCGTACGGCAGGGTTGTATACTCTCACCCAACCTATTCAACTTGTATGCAGAACACATCATGCGATGTGCGGGGCTTGACAAATGCAAGGCTGGGGTGAAAATTGCTGGAAGAAACATTAACAACCTTAGATATGCAGATGACACCACTTTGATGGCCGAAAGCGAGGAGGAGCTGAGGAGCCTTCTAATCAAGGTGAAAAAAGAAAGTGCAAAAGCTGGGTTGCAGTTAAACATCACAAAAGCCAAGATTATGGCAACAAGAATGATTGACAACTGGGAAATAGAGGGAGAAAACGTGGAGGGTTTGCATTTCTAGGTGCAAAGATGACTACATAGAATCATAGAATCAAAGAGTTGGAAGAGACCTCATGGGCCATCCAGTCCAACCCCCTGCCAAGAAACAGGAATATTGCATTCAAATCACCCCTGACAGATGGCCATCCAGCCTCTGTTTAAAAGCTTCCAAAGAAGGAGCCTCCACCACACTCCGGGGCAGAGAGTTCCACTGCTGAACGGCTCTCACAGTCAGGAAGTTCTTCCTCATGTTCAGATAGAATCTCCTTTCTTGTAGTTTGAAGCCATTGTTCCATTGTGTCCTAGTCTCCACAGAAAACAAGCTTGCTCCCTCCTCCCTGTGGCTTCCTCTCACATATTTATACATGGCGATCATATCTCCTCTCAGCCTTCTCTTCTTCAGGCTAAACATGCCCAGCTCCTTAAGCCGCTCCTCATAGGGCTTGTTCTCCAGACCCTTGATCATTTTAGTTGCCCTCCTCTGGACACATTCCAGCTTGTCAATATCTCTCTTGAATTGTGGTTCCAGAATTAGACACAATATTCCAGGTGTGGTCTAACCAAAGCAGAATAGAGGGGTAGCATTACTTCCCTTAGATCTAGACACTATGCTCCTATTGATGCAGGCCAAAATCCCATTGGCTTTTTTTGCCGCCACATCACATTGTTGGCTCATGTTTAACTTGTTGTCCACGAGGACTCCAAGATCTTTTTCACACGTACTGCTTTCAAGCCAGGCATTGTCCCCCATACAGACGCAGACTTCAGCCAGGAAATCAGGAGACGCTTACTTCTTGGGAGGAGAGCAATGTCGAATCTCGATAAAATAGTAAAGAGTAGAGGCATCACACTGGCAACAAAGATCCGCATAGTTAAAGCAATGGTATTCCCCATAGTCACCTATGGATATGAGAGCTGAACCATAGGGAAGGCTGACTGAAGGAAGATAGATGCTTTTGAACTGTGGTGCTGGAGGAAAGTTCTGACAGCGAGAAGATCCAACCAGTCCATACTTCAGGAAATAAAGCCCAACTGCTCATTGGATGGGAGGATATTAGAGGCAAAGATTAAGTACTTGAAGAGAAATGAACGCTTAGAGAAGACAATTATGCTGGGGGAAATGGAAGGAAAAAGGAAGAGGGGCCGACCAAGGGCAAGATGGATGGATGGAATCCTTGAAGTGACTGGATTGACCTTGAAGGAGCCGAGGGTGGTGACGGCCGACCGGGAGCTCTGGTGTGGGCTGGTCCATAAGGTCACAAAGAGTCAGAACCGACTGAACGAATGAACAATAACATATGGAACTGGCTTCCTAAGTAGGAACCTTTTTGAGATACCAAAAACGCAAGAGTTAGTAACCTGTGTTTTTCATGTTTTCCTTGTCTGATTTACTGACCCACAGTATTCCCTGCCCCCAGCTGATGAATTTGCTACAGCAGCAGATGTGGCGGTGGCTTTTTGGTGGACAAAGTTGGGTTGGAGTTGACAGGAGTCAGTGCTATTGCTGACCCACAAGAGCATGAGTACCCCTTCTGTCACATCCACTTAATAAATAAATCAGAGTTACGAATCATAAATAAGATAGGTCTGTTTTGAAAGATCTTTTGATGCTTTTTCCATTGCAGATTGAAAAATAAACAAGTCTGTTCGTGGTCTAGCCAATCAAAATGTGTCCTCGCCAGTTTAAAGTCTGCCCATACCAATTATGTCTTTACAGATTGCAGTCCAATGAATGCAACACTAAGCAGTAGACACTTGATAAACTCAAATCATCCAATTAGGAAAATTGCTCCAACCTGTTCCTGCTTGTGCTAGATCACTCCTTAGCATGTGATTCTCTTTCTCTTTCCCTCTCAATTTGCTCTTCTTGCTGTCTTCCCCAAAATATTGTACTGGTATGTGGATTACCACATACTTGCATTTAACATATCACCACTAGGTTCAACAAAAAGCAATGTTTGAGGCAGAGGAGAGATTTAGTTCAAAAGTTCAGTTGTAGTTTAAAGGGTTTTTGGAATGAGGGGACGAATTACTGTCAATATATATATTTTTGAATTGTAAGATTTATGCAATGTGATTCAGTGCTTTATAACAGGGCTTCTCAAACTAAGGCCCGAGGGCCAGATACGGCCCTCCAAGGTCATTTATCAGGCCTTCGCTCAGGGTCAACCTAAGTCTGAAACTACTTGAAAGTACACAACAACAACAATCCTATCTCATCAGCCAAAAGTAGGTCCACACTTCCCATTGAAATTTATTTATTTATTTATTTATTCAACGTGTCAGGGCAACCAGTCGATTATATTACATTTCTAACCAGAGGTGGCCCTAGGTAATTTTCAAAGGTAAGCAAACAGTATTTTGGCGCCCCGCCCCCCCCCCCAACCAATCATTGATATATATTTTCTGTTTGTCGTGGGAGTTCTGTGTGCCATATTTGGTTCAATTCCATCATTGGTGGAGTTCAGAATGCTCTTTGATTGTAGGTGAACTATACATCCCAGTAACTACACTTGCCGCACTTGCTCCCTTGCCTGGCCCGCTTTGGGTCTAGAGGCGTGCCTGAAGACCAAAAGTGCACCAAAAGTCACCTCTTCTCCTGACTTTCTCCTCAGCCATTGGGACCGAGAGAGAGAGAGAGAGAGAGGTGGAGATGCCCACCTTTCCTGAAGGTAGGAGCAAAAACAAAGGAGGGAGCGGAGGTGGGAGATACCTCCAGCCGGAGGGGCTCTCTCTCTCTCTCTCTCTTGGTCCCAATGGCTGAAGAGAAAGTCAGAGGCGACTTTTGGTGCGCACGCCAGGGTCTTCAGGCACGCCTCCGGATCCGAAGCCCCTTTGGGAAGAGAATTGCACGGCAGCAAGGCAAGAAAGCCGAGGCTCCCCCCGGACTGCTAGGACTGTTGTGAGCTGAGCGGGCGCTCCTCAAGTGTCAGTCGAGGGGCATTTACAGAGGCGCCTCTGCGCCCCTGGCAAAAAAAAAGTGTTCTGCGACCGCTTACTTCGCGTAATGGACGAGATATTACATTTCTAACAGAACAAAGCAAACAGACAAAATACAAAATTTGTGATTTGGTAGTTGATTAAATGTCCTTTGACCAGTATCTGGCCACTTGGAGTGCTTCTGGTGTTGCTGCAAGAAGGTCCTCCATTGTGCATGTGGCAGGGCTCAGGTTGCATTGCGGCAGGTGGTCAGTGGTTTGCTACACTCGCATGTCGAGGATTCCACTTTGTAGCCCCATTTCTTAAGGTTGGCTCTGCATCTCGTGGTGCCAGAGCGCAGTCTGTTCAGCGCCTTCCAAGTCGCCCAGTCTTCTGTGTGCCCAGGGGGGAGTCTCTCATTTGGTATCAGCCATTGATTGAGGTTCTGGGTTTGAGCCTGCCACTTTTGGACTCTCGCTTGCTGAGGTGTTCCAGCAAGTGTCTCTGTAGATCTTAGAAAACTATTTCTAGATTTAAGTCGTTGACATGCTGGCTGATACCCAAACGGGATGAGCTGGAGATATCTCTGCCTTGGTCCCACTGAAATACTAATAAGTTTATACTTGTTAAAATTGTTATTCATTTTAATTATTGAATTGTTTTATAGTGGGTTTTTTTGCACTACAAATAAGATATGTCCAGTGTGCATAGGAATTCATTTTTTTCCAAATTATAATCCAGCCCTCCAACAGTTTGAGGAACTGTGACCTGGCCCTCTGTTTAAAAAATTTGAGGACCCCTGTTCTATAACATTTCAACAAGAGAAAACATTGAACAGGTACTGATATTGGGAGCTCTAATTTTTTAAATGTGGAATCTAGCTGTACCTGTGTCAGATGCCTTGTTGGCTTTAAGGCAGAGGTGCCCAACCTTTTGGCTTCCCTAGACCACACTGGAATAACAACAACATTATTTTTATACCCCGCCTCCATATCCCCAAAGGGACTCGGGGCGGATTACATGGGGCCAACCCCAATCAACAAAGTTAAAACATAACATATTTCAAATATATACATAACATATTTAAAATATAACATATTTAAAATATATAACTTTAAGATCTTCCAGGGAGGCCCTCCTCTCGGTTCCACCTCCGTCACAATGACAGTTGGTGGGGACGAGAGAGAGGGCCTTCTTGGTGGTGGCCCCCCGCCTCTGGAACACCCTTCCAAGGGAAATATGACAGGCCTCATCCCTCCCCTCCTTTCGTAAGAGCTTGAAGACCTGGTGGTTTCAAAAACCTTTTGAAAATGACCAGTTCTAACTCAGTCTTACACATTGTCAAATGCGGCCTTATTCTTCCTACCAATGGAACTGTCCCCTGGCCCCTCTCTCTTCACTCTGGCCTATAGCGGCAGTTAGTGTTGGGGGGGTGAGGTCCCCAACTTTACCATTATATTGTAATATTATTAGTAATATTATTAGTAATATTACGTGCAATGTAAATATATAATTATAATTATAATTATAATATTGTATTATTATTACTATGAATGTTTAAAGTAAGTTTATGTCCCGTAGGTCACATGTTGGACAAGCCCGCTTTAAGGCGAACAGAATAAATAAACAGAAAATTATCTTCATACTGACAGTTGTATTACTTATACTAAACAATGGCAGAAGATGGTGCCATGGCATTCTTTGCTAATATTTGGAGTCTGACTGTTATTTGGGTTTACATTCTTCATTTCTCCTTCCTTTAGAAACTTCAGGAGATGGATGAACGGAGGACGCGGCGTCTCAAGGAAGGCTATAGCATCTTCTCAGAGACAGAGCAGCAGGTTACGCCCATCATTGGCAAGTGCCTGGAAGGCATGAAAGGAGCTGCAGACGTGGTTGATGAGAAACACGTGGGTGTCTGCGTAATGGGTTGTAGTACTTCCTCCATTCTGCCCAGTGGCTTAGACGTGGGAAAATAGATTGCGTACCACCTAATGGGAATGGGTAAAGTAGCTGCCCCCTCTCGCCTTCGTGATGTCTCTCCAAACTATTCCTAGCCAGCATGGCCGTTCTGAGCAACTGCGTTGCTTTCTGGAGCAGAAGCATCATTCAGGGATAGAGGGCAAACCATGCAGGCAGAAGGATCTAAGTTCCAGTATCTTTACAATATCATGAACTCTGTAGTTGAAAGCATCCAAAAAATACCAGGACAGAACTGTCTAGCTCAGGGGTCCTCAAACTAAGGCCCGGGGGCCGGATACGGCCCTCCAAGGTCATTTACCCGGCCCTCGCTCAGGGTCAACCTAAGTCTGAAATGACTTGAAAGCACAACAACAACAACAATCCTATTTCATTAGCCAAAAGCAGGCCCACACTTCCCATTGAAATACTAATAAGTTTATATTTGTTAATATTGTTCTCCATTTTAATTATTGTATTGTTTTTAATCAGCCTGTTTAGCAATCCTTGCAAATTTATTTATTTATTTATAGTATTTCTATTCCGCCCTTCTCACCCCGCAGGGGACTCAGGGCGGATCACAATGCACGGATACATGGCAAACATTCAATGCCATAGAAACACAACATATATAGACAGAGACACAGAGGCTATATAACTTTCCATCTTCATGAGGGTATGCTTTTTGAATTCTGGCCACCAGGGGAGCTGTTGCTTCACCATCCACTTGTGACACCGCTGGAGTACTTCCTCATTCATTTGCACACTGCTGGAGATTTTTATGCCGTTGTAAATTAGTTAAATTAGCCTCCCCGCATAAGCGGTACCTAAATTTCCTACTTCATCATCATCATCATCTTTAATTACTTATTAATCGCCCTCCATCCGAGATGCTCCAGGCGATTTACATAACAGAAATTATACAGGATAAAACACATACATACAAATATTAAAATTAACATGGGTCAAATGCTCTAGTAAAAAGCCAGGTCTTAAGTGCTAGGATAAAATGCCCTGAGTCACGCATGGCTCTCAAATAGGGAGGCAAGGAATTCCATAAGGCAGGGGCAGAAATAGAGAAGGCCCTGCGTCTGGTGCTTTCCAAGTGCACTTCCCTAGGACCCGGCATATAGAGCAAATCGCGTTGGGATGGTTGTGGCGACCTCCGATGATGGTAGAAGGAGAGACGGTCTCTAAGATACAATGGACCCTGGCCATATAAAGTTTTAAAGGTCAGGACCAGCATCTTATACAAACCACGATACTCAATTGGGAGCCAGTGTAGATGCCACAGCACTGGTGTTATACTTGACAGATGCAACTGTTGTTTGGGCTCCAAAGCTCAACAGCAAGCTAGACAAATGGCCGCGAGTTCACTCCGACCCGGGCTGGCTTCGAACTCATGACCTCTCGGTCAGTAGTGATTTTAATGCAGCTGAAAGATCATCAGTAAACGTTTGTTTTTATACCTATTTTATAGAACTATATATTGTACCTGGAGTCACATAAACATTTATTGGGCTGAAAGGGGTCACAAGTGGAAATAGTTTAAGAAGCTCTGATTTAGACTTCATTGTCAATGCATATCAAGCCAGTTCCTGATAACCTCATGGCATTTACCAAAGAGGGGAGGAGGGGCTTTGGGTGATCATTTTGGATTTAAAGATATCACCTTCCATTGGATGCTTATTGTTTCAGTTTCACTTGTGATGCCCAGCCTTATGTAGACCAGGGGTCCTCAAGCTATGGCCCGGGGGCCAAATACAGCCCTCCAAGGTTATTTACCTGGCCCTCGCTCAGGGTCAACCTAGGTCTATTTATTTATCGTGTCATCCGCAACCAGAACATTGTATTACATTTCTAACAGAACAAAACAAACAAACAGATAAAAAACCACAAATTTTGCAAACTTGGTAGGTGATTAAATGTCCTTTGACCAGTATCTGGCCACTTGGAGTGCCTCTGGTGTTGCCGCAAGAAGGTCCTCCATCGTGCATGTGGCAGGGCTCAGGTTGCATTGCAGTAGGTGATCTGTGGTTTGCTCTTCTCCACACTCGCATGTTGGATTCCACTTTGTAGCCCCATCTCTTAAGATAGGCTCTGCATCTCGTGGTGCCAGAGCGCAGTCTGTTCAGCGCCTTCCAAGTCGCCCAGTCTTCTGTGTGCCCAGGGGGAGTCTCTCATCTGGTATCACCCACGGATTGAGGTGCTGGGTTTGAGCCTGCCACTTTTGGACTCTCGCTTGCTGAGGTGTTCCAGCGAGTGTCTCTGTAGATCTTAGAAAACTATTTCTTGATTTAAGTCATTGACATGCTGGCTGATACCCAAACAAGGGATGAGCTGGAGATGTCTCTGCCTTGGTCCTTTCACTATTGGCTGCTACTTCCCGGCTAATGTCAGGTGGTGCAATGTAATTTCTAAGCAGTGTAATTTCTCCAGAGGTGTAGGGCGCAGACACCCTGTGATAATGCGGCATGTCTCATTAAGAGCCACATCCACTGTTTTAGTGTGGTGAGATGTGTTCCACACTGGGCATGCATACTCAGCAGCAGAGTAGCATAGCGCAAGGGCAGATGTCTTCACTGTATCTGGTTGTGATCCCCAGGTTGTGCCAGTCAGCTTTCGTATGATATTGTTTCTAGCACCCACTTTTTGTTTGATGTTCAGGCAATTCTTCTTGTAGGTCAGAGAACGGTCCAGAGTGACTCCCAGGTATTTGGGTGCGCTGCAATGCTCCAGTGGGATTCTTTCCCAGGTAATCCTCAGAGCTCGGGATGCTTGTCTGTTCTTAAGGTGAAAGGTTAGGTCTGAAACGACTTGAAAGCACATAACAACAATAACAACCCTATATCATGAGCCAAAAGGAGGCCCACACTTCCCATTGAAATACTAATGAGTTTATATTTGTTTTAATTGTTCTTCATTTTAATTATTGTATTGTTTTTAAGTGTTTTTGCACTACAAATAAGATATGTGCAGTGTGTATAGGAATTTAGTAAAAAAAATCAAATAATAATCCGGCCCTCCAGCAGTTTGAGGGACTGTGACTTGGCCCTCTGTTTAAAAAGTTTGAGGACCGCTGATGGAGACTATCACTGTGCTGCTGCCGCATGCTATTCCAGTCATCATCAGGGCAGAAGACAGGGTTTTAGAATCATAGAGTTGGAAGAGACCTCATGGGCCATCCAGTCCAACCCCCTGCCAAGAAGCAGGAAAAATGCATTCAAAGCACCCCCGACAGATGGCCATCCAGCCTCTGTTTAAACGCCTCCAAAACATGCTATGTGTATGCTTAGCTGTGATTTAAAGCTGGTTTGTGGATCTTTCACATGGTTTTGTTTTTGAGGGCCACTTAGAAGGATGTTTCTCTCTCTCTCTCAGGATTCACAGATCCTAATTGAACTGCACAAATCTGGTTTCGAGAGGCCAGCAGACATGGATTTTGAAGACTTCAGCCAGCCAATCAACCGCACTTCATCCGATAGTAGCCTCGGCAATCCCCGTGGCACCCTGGATGGCCGACTGGATCCACGCCTGCTGAGCAAGAACAAGGGGAAACGCTGGCCCTTCAGCAGGAAAAATAAGGTTGGGACCAACATAGAGGAGAAAGGGTGGTGGGTGTCTTTGGTTGTCTGAGCTTCTGGGTTCTCTAGATAGCTCTGGAAATTAAGTAGGGGTACATTAATGGGGAGGGTGTGATACAGGAAACCACATGGTAAGTACAACAGCAAAGTGTGCTGTATGGCATAGATTACACAGGCCAACCCCCCAAATTGTTTTTCTTGGTGTCTTGGTTTTTAGGCTTGTTCCTGGAGTTATTTGGGCTGCTGATTCAGAAAATTGTATTGGGTAAACTGTCAGCTCTAGTTTATGAGATAAAGTTATCATGGTTTTCTATGGGTATTTATTTATCGTGTCAGGAGCAAACCAAACAGTTGTATTGCATTTTTTAAACAAACAAACAAACACAAAGTTTGCAAGCTTGGTAGTTGATTAAAGCACCACTTGGAGTGCTTCTGGTGTTACTATAAGAAGGTCCTCCATTGTGCATGTGGCAGGTCTCAGGTTGCATCGCAGTAGGTGGTCTGTGGTTTGCTCTCCTCCACACTCGCATGTCGTGGATTCCACTTTGTAGCCCCATTTCTTAAGGTTGGCTTTGCATCTCGTGGTGCCAGAGCGCAGTCTGTTCAGCGCCTTCCAAGTCGCCCAGTTTTCTGTGTGCCCAGGAGGGAGTCTCTCATTTGGTATCAGCCATTTGGTTGAGGTTCTGGGTTTGAGCCTGCCACTTTTGGACTCTCGCTTGCTGAGGTGTTCCAGCAAGTGTCTCTGTAGATCTTAGAAAAATAGACACCCATAAAATTACATTAATTGATGCATCAGGAGGTTAAATGTTTTTGAATATTTACATAAAACTGTAATTTAAGGTAAGACTGTTCAACTCTGATTAAACCATTCTGACCTTCTTCAATGTAAATGTGCTTAGGTACCCTTCCAATAAAAATAAATAGAGTAAAATAATAAACATAATAATAATAATAATAATAATAATAATAATAATAATAATAATAAATAGAGTAAAATAATAAATGTAATAAAAATAATAATAATAACAGGTAGTAATTGTAAAAGCGCATTTCTACCCCGCCCTTCTCAACACCCAAGGGGGGACTCAGGGCGGCTTACTATTGGCTGCTACTTCCTGGCGGATGTCAGGTGATGTAATACCGGCTATGGGTGAGCAGATGACAACTGGTAGATGGCATATACGTACGTGTGAAAAAGATCAGTACGTGTGAAAAAGATCTTGGAGTCCTCGTGGACAACAAGTTAAACATGAGCCAACAATGTGATGTGGCGGCAAAAAAAGCCAATGGGATTTTGGCCTGCATCAATAGGAGCATAGTGTCTAGATCCAAGGAAGTCATGCTACCCCTCTATTCTGCTTTGGTTAGACCACACCTGGAATATTGTGTCCAATTCTGGGCACCACAATTGAAGAGAGATATTGACAAGCTGGAATGTGTCCAGAGGAGGCGACTAAAATGATCAAGGTCTGGAGAACAAGCCCTATGAGGAGCGGCTTAAGGAGCTGGGCATGTTTAGCCTGAAGAAGAGAAGGCTGAGAGGAGATATGATAGCCATGTATAAATGTGTGAGAGGAAGCCACAGGGAGGAGGGAGCAAGCTTGTTTTCTGCTTCCCTGGAGACTAGGACGCGGAACAATGGTTTCAAACTACAAGAAAGGAGATTCCATCTGAACATGAGGAAGAACGTCCAGACTGTGAGAGCCGTTCAGCAGTGGAACTCTCTGCCCCGGAGTGTGGTGGAGGCTCCTTCTTTGGAAGCTTTTAAAGAGAGGCTGGATGGCCATCTGTCAGGGGTGATTTGAATGCAATATTCCTGCTTCTTGGCAGGGGGTTGGACTGGATGGCCCATGAGGTCTCTTCCAACTCTTTGATTCTATATGTTTTGTATCTCAAATACTAGAGCTGATGGAGGATAACTGGTGCCATCTTTGGAATCAGCAGGTCAAATATACCCAGAAAGAGGGCTAACATTCGAGATACCAAAATGTGTGTTGGCCAGTGTTATCATGGTAACCCTTGCCTATCAAACCCTGGAGATGTGATCAGTTTGCTCAGCGAGTGAGGCATACTCCATGCCAGTTGGCAAGGTGCCATTGCTTTCTCCATTGCTCTGACTGCCTCCTGTCTCCTTTTGGCTGCTTATACTAGTCCTCATGAAAAAGCTGTCTCCTCCAACCTTCTGGGCCTCACCAGTGCTTTCCAAGAATATAGGTTTTTTTTCCCCCCTGTGGGTAATACTTTTTGGCAGCTCTCTTGGTTTCCTGAATCCTTTTTTGCCTCTCTCCAGCTTCCTGCACTTCATGGCCTCCCTCTATGAAGGCTGCAAATATCTTTGTCCCTGGGACAGTAATTCCCAGCTGTGCCTCTCATTCAGAGACGGGTGTTGCTTTCCCCTACAGTCCCTAGTTGACCTCTGTGTTTATACGCTACAGATGGTTATGGAAAAGGTCCAAGCTTTACTTCAGCAGGTCTTTGATTTTCCTACTTATTTCTCAAAGTAGCTCCTTTACAACTTGCACATGAGCTTAGAATTATGAAATTTCTGGAAATTTTGAAGACATGAAAAAAAAAATCACTTGTCATTTTGTGGAAAACATACATTTTAGCCAAACGGAAACATGTCCAATTAGTGACCATCACACATTTTTTGGACATGTGGACCTTTCTGGGGTTTTTTTAAAACTGGGAATAAATATAGGTTGCTTACCTGTAATCGTAGTTTCCCGAGTGGCCACCTGTGAATTCGCACATATGGTGGAAACTACCATATGTGCGATTCACAGTTGACCACGATGGGAAAACCTGGTTACATCGTTTTAGTGCGGCAGTGTAAGTGTGCCAGAATATTAAGGTTAACTCTAACATTAAGTTGTTAGAGAAGCTTTTATTTATTTTTATTTACACCATTTCTACCCTGCCCTTCTCACCCCCGAGGGGGGACTCAGGGCAGCTAACACAGGCAGCAATTCAATGCCACAATATCTTCAAGTACCTCCACTCCCTTCCGAAGATTGCTACAACCCTCTTCTAATGACTTCAAGTACCTCCACTCCCTTCCGAAGATTGCTACAACCCTCTTCTAATGACCAATCAAGACCAAACTTGGCACACAGAGCCCCCATGATCCACTCTACATCCTGCTGCAGTTTGAAAGAGGATGGACTTTGGATGATGGGACTTGCAGTACCTTCACTCACTTACTGACACCACTGCCACCCTCATCTAATGACTGATAAAGACCAAACTTGGCACACAGAGCCCCATGACCCACTCTATATCCTGCTGCTGTTTGTAGGAGGATGGGCCATGGATGATGGGACTTCAAGTACCTTCACTCACTTCCTGAAAATAATGCAGCCGTTATCCAAAGACCAATAAAGACCAAACTTGGCATACAGAACCACCATTACCCACTTTCTCTAATAACCCGGGCAACGCCGGGTCCCCAAGCTAGTATCTATATAAATAAAAATGTAATGTTCGTTTGTGCTATTCACAGAACTCAAAAACCCCTGGACCAATTGACACCAAATTTGGACACAAGACACCTGACAACCCAATGTATGTTCTCCACTCAAAAAAACCATGAAAACAAAAAGCAGAAAGGACTTCTGAACTACATGTTCACAAAGGGGAAACTGCATTGCCCACAAAGAGACCCATGGCCACGCCCCCTCCTCCTCACGAGGAAACAGCCGGCTGGCCGTTAAAGCATGAGGAGCCAGACGCGCGTGCATGGCCACACGCACACACAAGTGAGAATGGGCATCATGGGAGTGGAGGTGGAGGCTTGCGCGAGGAAGGCCGGCGGATGGGGGAGGGACTTTAGGAGCCTACCCACTGTCCTCCTCCACTTCCTCTCCTTCCTCATCTGAAACCGCACCACCACCGCTTTAGGAGTGAGGAAGAAAAGGAGGAAGATGGTGGATGGGCTCCTAAGTCCCTCCTTTGCCAGCAGAAGCAGCAGCCTTTTCCTCTTGGCTGCCCCCCCCCCCTTTCGTCGCCTCCTCTTCCTCCAAGATGCCCCAGTGGAAGCAGCAGGCAGGAGGGAGGGAGGAAGAGAGACTGTTGCCTTCTTCACCAACTCTTCCTTGCCTCCCTCCCTTCACTGCAGGAAGGAGGAAAGAAAGAAAGAGGCAGAAACAAGTTTTATTTTTGAATTCTCCCATTACTCTGCATCCTGCTCCCTTCTTCCTCCTCCAACTCCTTCTTTCTTTCCTCCCTCTCCTTCTCTCTCATTTCTGTAGATCTGTCTCTGGCAACACGAGCACACATTTAACTCTCTCTCTCTCTCTTCTATTAGCTCCCTCTGCCACACTCCTCACTCCCTTCCCTTCTTTCCTCCCCCTTTTCTTCCTTCCTTCTCTTCCTTTCCTCCCCCCCTTCCTTCCCTTCCTGTCCCTCCCTCCCTCCTTTCCTTCTTTCCCTCCTTCCCTTCCATCCTGTCCCTCCTTCCTTCTTCCTTTCCTTTCCTTCTTTTCCTTCACCCTCCCTTCCTTTCCTCCTCCTTTCCCTTTCTTCATTTCCTTCCCCTTCATTTCCTTCCCTCCCTCCTTTCTTCACCCCCTCCTTCCTTTCCCTCCTTCCTTCTCCTTCCTTTCCTTCCTTCTTTCCTTCCCTCTTTCCCTCCCTCCCTCCCTTTTCCTTCCTTCCTTCCTTCCTTCCTTCCTTTCCTTCTTTCTATGTAAGATATAAATACAATATTTTATATATTGTTATATACATTACTATATAATACGTTACTATTATATATTACTATATAATACAAATTAAATAGACTTGCAGAATAGAGTTGGAAGGGACTGTCAAGAAGTAATGAGAGAAGGAGGGAAAGGGGGAAGGAATGAAGGAGAGAAAGGGGGAAGGAGGGAGGAAAAGAAGGAAGGAAGGAGAAAAGAAAGAAAGAAGGGAGAGAACAAGGAAGGAGAGAAGGAAATAAAAAAGTGAAAGGGAAAGAAGGAGGATGTAACCAAAGAGCAAAGAAATGGAGGAAAGAAACAGGTAGAGATGGAAGAAAGAAGAAGATAAATAGGAAGGGAAAGAAGTAGAGGAAAGGAAGGAGAGAAAGAGGGAGGGAAGGTTGGCCACAGCAATGCGTGGTGGGTACAGCTAGTCAGTAATATAATATAAAATCATCATACATAGCAAAGTTAAAAACAGTAACATTAATTAAAATCACATAATCTAGATAATATTACATTGTGCATATTTGGAATATGAATTCATTTTTGGCATGACGTCCAACCAATGCATAAAACACAATTTCTCGGGAAGGAGTCTGGGGCTAAGCTGTAAGAAGTGTGTGTATGGGGGGGGGGCAGTCTCAGTGGAGACAGAGAGAAGAGAGATGAGGGAATGGGGCCACTGCTTCTCAGAAGCTTCTCTAGTTTTCCTGCCCTCTCTGGCCAGCTCTTTCAAAGCTTCCGAATATTTTATTTATTTATTTATTTATTTCCTATATTTATACCCCACCCTTCTCCCCCCTGAAAGGGGACTCAGGGCGGACTAACAAAAGAATCATACAATGCTAGCATCATAGAAACAATCACAGTACAATCAAAAAATTAAAAATTAAAACAACAGTGGGTTGTTGTAAGTGTTTTCGGGCTATATGGCCATGGTCTAGAGGCATTCTCTCCTGACGTTTCGCCTGCATCTATGGCAAGCATCCTCAGAGGTAGTGAGGTCTGTTGGAACTAGGAAAAGGGTTTATATATCTGTGGAATGACCAGGGTGGGACAAAGAACTCTTGTCTGCTGGACTAGCTCCAGCAGACAAGAGTCCTTTGTCTCACCCTGGTCATTCCACAGATATATAAACCCTTTTCCTAGTTCCAACAGACCTCACTACCTCTGAGGATGCTTGCCATAGATGCAGGTGAAACGTCAGGAGAGAATGCCTCTAGACCATGGCCATATAGCCCGAAAAACCTACAACAACCCAGTGATTCCAGCCATGAAAGCCTTCGACAATACATTAAAACAACAATTAAAACAATTAATTAAGACACATCCATTAAAATCGAAATCCAAAAACCAGTCTGAGTCAATTCATTGCCATAAGTTGTGTGATCTTCTTCCACTTGCTGCTCACTGATCAAACACTTGGTCCCATAACCAGGTCTTGATTTTCCTTCTAAAAGACAAGAGGGAGGTGGCCTATCTGATATCTCTAGGGAGGGTGTTCCATAGGTAGGGGGCCACTGCTGAGAAGGCCTTGTCTCTCGTCCCCATCAACCGTGTTTGCAATAGTGGTGGGATCAAGAGCAGGGCCTCTCCTGAAGATCTTAAACTTCGTGATGGGTCGTGACAGGAGGATAGCTTCTCATCTCACTACCAGCACCGCATCCCTTCATACTCAGAACTATATGTGGCACTTAGGTTTAGGGTCAGTCATGTAGCCGGGGGGGGGGGGGGGGGGGCTTGGGGGCTTCAGCCCCCCCCCAAATTCTCATGATGGTCTGCGAGAAGGCCTTACTGGTGCATTATTTAAACTGTTATGTTTATTCATATCATGATCTGATCACCATACTCAATATATCCCATATGCATGGGGGTATTGGGGTAACAATACAAAAGGTTTGCTAGGGTAGACCCTCTTTCACTCAGACTCAGCCCCCCCCCCCCCCCGAATCAAAATCCTGGCTACGGGCCTGTTTAGGGTCAATTTAGCCCTTCACATACACAGGTTGGAAATCATAGGACCAGGAATTTTCGATTCTTTCTAGAACTTATTGCAACAAGGGGTCCCCATGCATCTTTGCCTTTTTCATTCTCTCCGCTGCGCTCCCTGGTTGTGGGATGCTATTCTGTAGCTCATGCTGCTGCCTCTTACCTTCTTCCTCCGCTTTGTATTCTTGGTTTTTGTTTTTATTTTGTCTATTACAGTGCATTCCTGTTATATTGGTCTTGCGAGATTGTCTAGTCAGGTGAATGAGGTAGGCAGTACATGTAGGAAGTAAACTTGCTTTTAAGGGCAAAAGGTTACCCCAAAAGGTCAAAATCGGCCATCCGGTTTGCTTCCCGTTGTAAACATATGCAGTATAGATGGAATGTACTGTAATTCTCCTTGTTCTTGTTTGGGATTTTGTGTGTGTGTGCCTTTTTATTTTCTTACAGAGTTTTTTTCCCCATTCTTCTGTGTGTGTTTTCGTTTCTTGTTCACGGCCCTTGTCTGTCGCTAGCTCCCGCCCCCTCCCTTCTCCCCCTTAAATTGCCCCTCCTCTTTATCTTCCCCTTCCTCATCTGCCATCAATGGACCTCCATCCCCCAAATTCACCCGTGACCCCTTGTCTTACTGTTTGAACGAGATCAATAAGACAGTCAAACCCCGCATCACGTCCTTCCGCAGCCTCAAACGGGGGGTAAGTGGATGATTTCGTTTGCTAAATCCACCTCGTGCGTCTGCTGCTTCTAAAGGCTCTTGCCAGGGACAAGATCACAGCCCTCGGTTATTTGTTTTCAACATAGCCATTGTTTGGTAGAGAGCAGATCACCGGGAAGAGAAAGTGCACATTGGAAAATCAGCTCAGTTTAGCTCTCTTTAGGCCAGAGCCTGGGAAGGTTTGTTTTTTTATCTCATCTGCCAGAAACCCACAGTGACATGACTACTAGGACTTCTGGGAGCTTTGATCCAAAAACTTCACAAGCTGTGATTTAGATATGCCATATTGGCACAGAAACAGCTATTTTAACACAGACAGGGCCTTTTCTGTGGTGGCCCCTTTTCTGTTAAGGCATCTTTTCTGAGTTTGTGTTTTTAGCCTCAAGGTCTCGAGAAAAGGTCAGTCGTAAGACCAAACAGGGCATAGGGTTCCAGCCTGTGTTTGACGGGGTTACACTCCCATTGAAGGTGCAGATTCGTAGCATGGGAGTGATCCTGGACTCATCGCTGAGCCTGGAACCCCAGGTCTCAGCGGTGGCCGGGAGAGCTTTTGCACAGTTAAAGCTTGTGTGCCGGCTGCGCCCATACCTTGAGAAGTCTGGCTTGGCCATGGTGGTCCACGCTCTGGTTACATCCTGTATAGCAGTGGTTCTCAACCTGGGATCCCCAGATGTTTTTGGCCTACAAGAAGCTCTGACCTACAAGAAGCACTGTCTGAACATCCAGCAAAAAGTGGGTGCTAGAAACAATATGGCACAACCTGGGGATCACAACCAGACACAGTGAAGACATCTGCCCTTGCGCTTTGCTACTCTGCTGCTGAGTATGCATGCCCAATGTGGAACACATCTCACCACGCTAAAACAGTGGATGTGGCTCTTAATAAGAGCATTATTTCCCAGCCAGTTTGCCAGCTGTTAGGATTTCTGGGAGTTGAAGGCCAAAAACATCTGGGGACCCCAGGTTGAGAACCACTGCTGTATAGACTACTGCAACGCTCTCTACGTGGGATTGCCTATGAAGACTGCCCGGAAGCTGCAACTAGTCCAACGCTCGCCAGCCAGGTTACTAACAAGAGCGGGGTACAGGGCGCATACAACTCCCTTGTTGCGCCAGCTCCACTGGCTGCCAATTAGCTTCCGAGCACAATTCAAAGTGCTGGTTTTAACCTACAAAACCCTATACGGTTCCGGCCCAGTTTACCTGTTGAAACGTATTCTCCCCTATGAACCATCAAGACTGTTAAGATCATCTGGAGAGGCTCTGCTCTCGGTCCCGCCACCTTTGCAGGCGCGTCTGGTGGGAACGAGAGACAGGGTGTAGCGGAATTGCTACTCTATGTTAAATTTTTGGTGTATAGCTCTATGTTTACATATGGCAGATAGGGAAGAATAGGCACAGACAGGGTAGCAACAGCAGAGATAGGATTCATTTGCATTCATTTGGAAGCCAATTGGTCATATGCAGATTAGCATAGGCCCAGGATTTGAAAAGGTTGCTAGGCCAAAATGACAGTTGGAGAGAGAGAAGAGCTGAACATTCCAAAGGGGCGGAGCCAAGGTTTAAAAATAGGCAGTTAGAGAGTGTTTGTGAAGGGAGTTAGGGATTCCTGTTTGTGAGAGACAGTTAGGAACTTCTGTGGGAGCAAAGAATTAGGAACTCCAGTTAGAAATAAGCAGTTATGAAGATGTGTTAAAGACTTCTGATATATATAGAAGTAGTTAGTTAAATAGAACTCAAGTTTTAGGAACATAAAGAAAGCCAGTGGTGCTTTAGTCAGAAAATAATTTCAGTTAAGAGTGTGTAAAGCAAGTAACATGTTTGTGAGTGTGAAACATTGAAGGTCTATTTCAGAAAAGTAAACCAAGTATATTATACTGACTGTAAGCCCCAAGATTGCAACAAAACTCAAATGTAACCACAAGCGTTGGAGCCAGAAGTTATAAATAAACTGTGTTACTTAGTTATACAGGAGTGTGTCTCAGTGCCTGTACAAAGGTTAAACAGAACACAGAAAGTCCCAGCTAATATAAAAGAAGAAACTGAATCAGTATAAGAGCAAAGAGGTCTTAAATAAAGAAATAGGCTCCCTCCCTCGCTACACAGGGCCTTTTCTGTGGTGGCCCCTCGGCTATGGAATTCCCTCCCAAATGAAATTAGATCTGCCCCCTCCCTCCTGACCTTTTGGAAGCTAGTGAAACCCTGGCTGTGGAACAAAGCTTTTGCGGAATAATGTCTGAGACCGGCAATCGACCAAAGTTACTGACCACAATATATGGACTGAGTTGGACACGATTTTCTCGTGGCGAACGGCTTTTGTGTAATTTATCCTATTTGTATTTGGTAATTTACTGTTGATGTATTATGTTTTAGATTTTTAGAGTAGAGATTTAAGGACTACAATTCTACTTGGACACCAAGTAGACTACTTGCTGTGTCTACTTGGACACTTGGACTACTTGCTGTCAGCCGGTCTGAGTCCCTACTTGGACACTTGCTGTCAGCTGGTCTGAGTCCCTCTCCAGAGGTAGAGAAGATCGGGATATAAAAGTTTTAAATAAATAAATAAATAAGGCAGAAATATGACCCAGTGAAAAACAGTGTGGTTAGAGATCTTTACTACTGAGCTCCAGTCATTAAAGGAAAGAAATTACCCCTCTTTTGAGCATTATGGCTCATATAGAGTGATCAACAGAAGCTTCACAGTGGCAAAAAGGCAGTGGCAGGAGAGCTTTGCATATCCATTAGGGCCAGAAACATCTTGGCCACGTGGCCACAGAATGTGACTCCTGAGTTCCTGCCTGAAACAGGGATTCCCTGCTTCCTAGTTGTGCCTCTCCTCTTTCCCAGCCCTGCCCTAACCTTCTTTTTGGCACAAACCTGAATAAAACTAGTCTCTGCTCAAAAGAGTTGGGAGGCATATGGACTGTGTGTCTACAACCATGAGAAAAGTGAGCTTTTTATGTCCTCTTCCATGAAGCCTTACTCAGAATAGAAGTTGGAGGAAGGCTTACTTGCTGCTTTTCTTCAGAGACTATGGACCTCACTACCTCTGAGGATGCTTGCCATAGATGCAGGCGAAATGTCAGGAGAGAATGCCTCTAGGACAAGGCCATATAGCCCGAAAAAATCGACAGCAACCCAGTGATTCCAGCCATGAAAGTCTTCGACAAAACTATGGGCCCATTGTTCAGATATGTTGGCTTTTATTTGATAACTACTACGGATTTTTTGTGGTGGAAGGAATCAGAAGGCAGCCTTCCAGCCAGAGCAAAGCAATCCAGTCCTGTGCATGATGAAGCCATGATGGTCTCAAAAACAGGAGACCAAGATGGTCCAAGATGGTCACATAGTAAACATAGTCCAAGATGGTCAAATTAAACCATCCACCTAGGCCAAACTACACCCAGGAGGACAGGGATGGGAATCATGTGGTCATCCAGATATTGCTGGTCTGCAAGTCCCAGCAGCCTTAGCCAGTGATGTTTTAGCCCAGTGGTTCTCAACCTGTGTGTCCCCAGGTATTTTGACCTACAACTCCCAGAAATCCCAGCTGTTAGGATTTCTGGGAGTTGAAGGCCAAAACATCTGGGGACCCACAGCTTGAGAACCACTGTTTTGGCCCAACACTACCTGTAGAATCAGCACTGTACTAGGATCATATAATTCCCAGCCATGCTATGTCTTCAGCAACATGCCTAGTCATGGACAAACCAATGTAGGATAGACTTCTCCCCAGAAACAACTGTGGAAATCGGTTGGCCCCTGCCTGAGGTGCTTGATTTGAGGAATTTGGGAATCAAGGAACTAAGGAATCATAGAATCAAAGAGTTGGAAGAGATCTCATGGGCCATCCAGTCCAACCCCCTGCCAAGAAGCAGGAATATTGCATTCAAATCACCCCTGACAGATGGCCATCCAGCCTCTGTTTAAAAGCTTCCAAAGAAGGAGCCTCCACCACACTCCGGGGCAGAGAGTTCCACTGCTGAACGGCTCTCACAGTCAGGAAGTTCTTCCTCATGTTCAGATGGAATCTGCTCTCTTGTAGTTTGAAGCCATTGTTCTGCGTCCTACTCTCCAAGGAAGCAGAAAACAAGCTTGTTCCCTCCTCCCTGTGGCTTCCTCTCACATATTTATACTTGGCTATCATATCTCCTCTCAGCCTTCTCTTCTTCAGGCTAAACATGCCCAGCTCCTTAAGCCGCTCCTCATACGGCTTGTTCTCCAGACCCTTGATCATTTTAGTCGCCATCCTCTGGACACATTCCAGCTTGTCAATATCTCTCTTGAATTGTGGTGCCCAGAATTGGACACAATATTCCAGGTGTGGTCTAACCAAAGCAGAATAGAGCGGTAGCATGACTTCCCTAGATCTAGACACTATGCTCCTATTGATGCAGGCCAAAATCCCATTGGCTTTTTTTGCCACCACATCACATTGTTGGCTCATGTTTAACTTGTTGTCCACGAGGACTCCAAGATCTTTTTCACACGTACTGCTCTCAAGCCAAGCGTCCCCCATTCTGTATCTTTGCATTTCATTTTTCCTGCCTAAGTGGAGTATCTTGCATTTGTCCCAGTTGAACTTCATTTTGTTAGTTTTGGCCCATCTCTCTAATCTGTCAAGATCGTTTTGAATTCTGCTCCTGTCCTCTGGAGTATTGGCTAACCCTCCCAAGATCAGAAGAATATGGTATCCCATCGCCTATTGCATAGTGGGACTTTACCAAATTTCTGATATTCAACCCACAACCCAAGGGCAAAGTTGATGGGATTCAGGGTTACAACCATAGACAAAAGGTGGCAAGATGATCAAGTTCTAAAAGACCAGACTATTTTTGTGTGTTACTGTTGATATGTGAGTTATATTAATTGTATTGTTTTATCTGCTTACTGCTTTGTTGTTTTACTGATGTGTTGTTGGGCTTGGCCTCATGTAAGCCGCCCCGAGTCCCCTTGGGGAGATGGTGGCAGGGTATAAATAAAGTATTATTATTATTATTATTATTATTATTACACAAGCATGTGGACAATTTCAACAGAAAGGAGAAACCATGAAAATGAACAAAATCTGGCTACCAGTATTAAAAAAACTCTAAAATTACAACAGCACAACAACAGAGAGGAAACAAACAAGGACATCTAATCACCTCTCAACAAAAGTTTGCTCCAGGCACTGTCAGGCAATCAAATGCTAATCAAGGTGATCAGCTGAAACATTTACACCTAGCCCCAGCAGACAAGAGTCCTTTGTCCCACCCTGATCATTCCACAGATATATAAACCCTTTTTCCTAGTTCCAACACTTTTTCCTCACTACCTCTGAGGATGCTTGCCATAGATGCAGGCGAAATCAGGAGAGAATGCCTCTAGAACATGGCCCTATAGCCAGAAAAAAAACAACCCAGTGATTCCGGCCATGAAAGCCTTCGACAATATTATTATTACTATTATTATTATTACTTACCTGAGATATCATTAGCTGGCTCACAGCCAATGACTGATAAGTTTATTGGCCTCCTTTTCTGACCAGTCTTTGGGAGGATGGTTTTGTCACCCAACCAGAAGGCCAATAATCTTACTATTTGTTGGGAACCCCTCAGTTCAAATGTAGCTTCAGCTATTGCAAAGTGAGGGTAGCTAAACTACCTAAGGCATAAGGTTACACTGCTTCATGTTGCTGTTTTGCATTATTAAAAAACCCAGAACACATTAATGGAGGCAGGAAGAGGGTGACTAAAATGATCAGGGGTCTGGAGAACAAGTCCTATGAGGAGCGGCTTAAGGAGCTGGGCATGTTTAGCCAGAAGAAGAGAAGCCTGAGAGGAGACATGATAGCCATGTATAAATATGTGAGAGGAAGTCATAGGGAGGAGGGAGCAAGCTTGTTTCTGCTTCCCCTGGAGACTAGGATGCGGAACAATGGCTTCAAACTACAAGAAAGGAGATTCCATCTGAACATGAGGAAGAACATCCTGACTGTGAGAGCCGTTCAGCAGTGGAACTCTCTGCCCTGGAGTGTGGTGGAGGCTCCTTCTTTTGGAAGCTTTTAAACAGAGGCTGGATGGCCATCTGTCAGGGTGCTTTGAATGCAATATTCCTGCTTCTTGGCAGGGGGTTGGACTGGATGGCCCATGAGGTCTCTTCCAACTCTATGATTCTATGATTCTAAGGTCTGTTGAGGCCATACTTTGAAGTCCTTTGGAGGCTTGAAAGTACTACTGGTTACCTCTGCTTGACTTCTCCTGTCCTCAAAGGTTGATAGGTCTGATGCAGTGTCAGGTCCCAGGTCCTGAGAGGATTGCTGCCTTTTCCAGACTCTTAATTATGGATTATGGAAGGTAATGTGCCTTAAGCAGAGTGGAGATCAGTGTGTAGGAAGGTGTTATAGGTCAGTAGGACAAAGCATGGAAACATCCAGGAGGAGCAAGGAAGAAAGTCATATGTGTCTTTTTCTTTTTGCCAGACTGTGATCACGGAAGACTTTAGCCACCTGCCGCCAGAGCAGAGGAGGAAAAAGCTCCAGCAGAAGATCAAAGAAAGAAACCGGGAGTTACAGAAAGAGATAGATCAGAGGTGAGAAACAGAGAGACAACGTCCACTGTCTCGAATTGGGGACACTATAATTCAGAAAGTACTTGCTGGCATGCAACAACAACAACTGTTGCTGTGGCCCAGTCCGATTATCTGGAAAATAAAGTAATGAGAAAGTGTTGGTTTCTAATATATGTAATGTAGGTTTTCTGTCGGGCATGGGAGTCCTATACACCTAGTTTGGTTCAATTCCATCGTTGGTGGAGTTCAGAATGCTCTTTGATTGTAGGTGAACTATAAATCCCAGCAACTACAACTCCCAGATGACAAAATATAACTCCTTGGGTTAGTAGGTGTCTTGTGACCAAATTTGGGGTTAATTTCTCCAGTGGTTTTTGAGTTGTGTTAATCCCACAAACTAACATTACATTTTTATTTATATAGACTAACCGTCCCCTGCCACGCATTGCTGTGGCCCACATGGGGGTTCTGTGTGGGAGGTTTGGCCCAATTCTATCGTTGGTGGAGTTCAGAATGCTCTGTGATTGTAGGTGAACTATACATCCCAGCAACTACAACTCCCAAATGTCAAAATTCTATTTTCCCCAAACTCCACCAGTGTTCACATTTGGGCATATTGAGTATTCGTGTAGAGTTTGGTCCAGATCCATCATTGTTTGAGTCCACAGTGATCTCTGGATGTAGGTGAACTACAACTCCAAAACTCAAAAGACACTGCCCACCAAACCCTTCCAGTATTTTCTGTTGGTCATGGAGAACTGTGTGCCAAGTTTGGTTCAATTCCATCATTTGTGGGGTTCAGAATGCTCTTTGATTGTAGTGAACTATAAATCCCAGCAACTACAACTCCCAAATGACAAAATCAATTTTTGAGTGAAGGACATACATTGGGTTGTTAGGTGTCTTGTGTCCAAATTTGGTCTCAATTCCCAGCGGTTTTTGAGTTGTGTTAATCCCACAAACGAACATTATATTTTTATTTATATAGATTTGATCAAAACATCTCTAGTGTGTAGCTGGTGGCTTCTGAGTTGAGAGGTAATATATCCATTCTGGGTTTTGGTCTCAAATTTTAAGGAGTTGTCCACAGTTCTGATCCCCATCTCCAATTTAAGTTCAGCACTTTGGTTAATTCTTTTAAGGTCCAGGTAAAAATGTGAAGCAGATTCACTTCCCTGCCAGATGGTAAACATCAGCTCCCTCCACCTCTTTGTAACATTTATTTATTTATTATTTATTTATTATTTGAACTTATATGCCGCCACTCCCCTGGGGCTCGGAGCAGCTTACAAGAATGGTTAAAATCTAACACAATTTAAAAACAATTTAAAACAATTAAAAAACAGCAATATCACAAATAAAAAGCCTGTTGAAACAGATATGTCTTACATGCCCTGCGGAAAGCTGATAAGTCCCACAAGGCACGGACTTCAGGTGGCAGAGTATTCCAGAGTGATGGTGCCACTGCTGTAAAGGCTCTGCGTCTGGTTAGTGTTAGACGCAAGGTCTTGACACTGGGAATTTCCAACAAATCTTGATCCTCAGAACGGAGGGATCTCTGGGGTTGGTAGAGGGTGAGGCGGTCCCTCAGGTACACCAGCCCCAGACCATGCAAGGCCTTAAAGGTGAGTACCATCACTTTGAAAGTGATCCGGTGCTCAATTGGTAACCAATGCAGCTGTAGTAAGATTGGTGTTATGTGGCATCTCATCGGAATTCCCGCAAGAAGCCGAGCAGCTGCATTTTGTACCAACTTGAGCTTCCGGATCACCGACAGAGGAAGGCCAATGTAGAGGGCATTACAGTAGTCCAGTCTTGAGATGACCGTGGCCTGGATCACCGTAGCTAGGTCGTCCCTGGACAGGTAGGGGGCCAGCCGTCTAGCCTGCCGCAGATGAAAAAAGGCGGTTCTGCTAACGGCAGAGACCTGGGCCTCCATCGTCAGCAGAGGGTCCAAAAGGACTCCCAGACTCTTTACCAATGATGACGGGCGTAGCGCCTTGCCATCCAGGGTAGGCAGCTGGATGTCCCCACTGCCCGGTTGACCCAGCCATAGGATCTCCGTCTTTGCTGGATTCACCCTCAACCTGCTGGCACGCAGCCATCCAGTAACGGCCTCGAGGCACTGATGGAAACAATCGGGTACAGAGTCCGGTCGGCCTTCCATCTTCAGCACAAGCTGGGTGTCATCAGCGTACTGGTAACACTCCAGCCCAAAACCTCGAACCAGCTGAGCAAGTGGTCGCATATAGATGTTAAACAACAGAGGGGAGAGAATGGCCCCCTGAGGAACCCCACAAGATAGAGGGGACCTCTCAGAGACCAGGCCTCCCCTCTCCACTCGCTGTCCACGGTTGTGAAGAAAGGAGGACAGCCAATTTAAAGCTGTCCCCCTGACTCCAACAGCAGCAAGGCAGTGGGTCAAAAGATCGTGCTCGACTGTGTCAAATGCTGCTGTGAGATCCAATAACACAAGCAGCGCTGACCCGCCCTGGTCAAGCTAGCATTGAAGGTGATCCGTGATGGAGACCAGCACAGTCTCTGTCCCGTGCCCCGCACGGAAGCCGGACTGGAAGGGATCTAGTCTAGAGTACAATCTTTCATATGTATGTTAAAGTGTACATCTGAGTTCAGTGGGAGTTATTTCCGGGTAACCTGAAGCCTCAAATACATAAACATCTCTTCTGGCTTTATTAACAGATTAGAAAAAAATAATCTTTTCGGCTACTTTCAGAACATGAGCTCTGTAACTGAAAAACCACAAAGGCATTGTTTGTTAATTGGTATCTGGCAAAGGGAAGCAATTGGGTTTTAAAGACGGTAAACAAATGTGTGTGATTATTTTGCTTATGGGTATAAAGGCTTAGTTATGCTAAGCTTTTTGAGAAACTGACACTGGGAGGCTAATTATCACAAGTAGTAGGGTTTTAAAAATCTCTCAATTCAATTTTTTTTGTCCCACTACAGGTGTAAATTAGTTTACCAATGCCAGAATGGTGTTTCTGATGATAAGTTAGTTCCACTCCACAAAACCTGATGGGTACAACAAGACTCTTTGGAAAGTTGGGATATTATTGTGTGTGTCTGAGTGGGAACAAAGGATTAAGCCAAACCAAATGGTCTTTGGAGGGCAGTACAAACCAATAGCAGATTTTGTCATATGAGTTCATTCTACTCCAAATGCTTTAGGCCAACTTCCTTAAGAATTAGCACAGTGCAAAAAATCTTTGTCCCTCCCAATAACCTACTCTTGTTCTTCTTCCTTCTTCCAGAGATGCCTTAAATAAAATGAAAGATGTTTACCAGAAGACACCACAAATGGGAGACCCAAGTAGTCTTGAGCCAAAGATTTCAGAGACTCTGGGCAACATTGAGAGATTGCACCTAGAAATCCAGAAATGTGAAGTAAGGGCTTGAGGGGGGGAAATGGTCTATCTTGTGTGTATCTAGTGTGCTTCTCCTTGCAGTTATTCAAGCATCATGCCCATATCCCAGATGTGGCTGCATCCCAAGTCAAGGATGTCCTTCCAATGACTCTGAACGAAACATTTATTATATTGTCGAATCACGGGGTTGTTGTAGGTTTTTTTAGGGCTATATGGCCATGTTCTAAAGGCGTTTTCTCTGGACGTTTCACCTGCATCTATGGCAAGCATCCTCAGAGGTAGTGAGGTCTGTTGGAACAGACCTCACTACCTCTGAGGATGCTTGCCATAGATGCAGGCGAAACGTCAGGAGAAAATGCCTTTAGAACATGGCCATATAGCCTGAAAAACCTTCAACAACCCAGTTATTTAGTGCTTGCTCAGTTTTCAAAACACTTTGCATACATATATCCAAACACATAATATGCCAATTATATTTTGTAGTCTACTGCCTATGTGTTGTCAGGTTACCCATATTTGTACCTCAGTTTGGGCAGCAGTTGTCAGTAGGAAGGAAGCTAAATACTTTCCCATCATGGTCAACTGTGTATTGCACATATGGTAATTCCTGCGCCTGCGCAGAACAGCTTTTGGAACCTTCTAGAAATTCTATTAAACATTTCTGGCTGTAGGCCCAGCCCACTCTCCCCTCTTGAGTATAAGTAGCCAGTCCTTGGGTGAACGAAGCGATCGAGCATGTGTGCTGCAGTCTACTCAGCCCACTGAACACCTCAAGAGCACTGACCACAACCCCCATCTTCATGTTGGGTGCTCACTCAGGGAACTTTATGGTTCAAGTTTTATGGTCCTGGATGAAAGCTGCCTACCAGACGCCTCAAGAGCACTGACCACAGCCCCCTATCTTCATGTTGGGAGCTCACTCAGAGAACCTTATGGTTCAAGTTTTATAGTTCAAGTTTTATGGTCCAGGATGAAAGCCTCCTATCTCATTGATTTCCTTGAAGTATTAGTGATCGAGAAAGCCTCTAGCATCTCCGAACCCTCCCTTGAAGGGACATTTGGTCTAAATTCTTTCAGGCAATACACTACGACATATTATATCAACAAGCAGAAGTGTTCACTTCTGACATTTACCCTTCATATCTGTTGATGCATTCCCAGGTGGATTCAGCTTGTTGCATACAGCTATCTATCTATCTATCTATCTATCTATCTATCTATCTATCTATCTATCTATCATCTATTTATTTATTTACAGCTTTTATATTCCTCCCTTCTCACCCCGCAGGGGACTCAGGGCAGATTACAGTGTACACATATATGGCAAACATTCAATGCCAATTTTTGACATACAAACATATACAGACATACACAGAGGCTATTTAACTTTTTCTGGCCGCCAGGGGAGCTGTCGCTTTCATCGTCCATCTGCGACTCTGATGAAACACTTCCACATTCCCCGCATACTTCCCCACTGGAATGCTTTGCTGGAGTCTTCTTTATAGCCTCATAAATCAGTTAATTTAGCCTCCCCACACTTTAAGGTGGTACCTAATTTTCCTACTTGACAGATGCAACTGTCTTTCGGGTTGCAAAGGTCGACAACAGGCTACACACAATTGGTTGGAAACCCACTCCAACCTGGCTGGCTTCGAACTCATGACCTTTTGGTCAGAGTGATCTTAATGCAGCTGACACTCAGCCAGCTGCACCATAATCCTGGTGCACAAGAGAGGCTCAAGAGCAGACTCTGGCTCAGGCTACCATTCAGTTCTATTTAATGTATGTCTTGCCTTTGGCCTAGAATGTAATTCAAGGAAATTTATAATATTTTTAGAAATTCTGCTACAACCATTATTTTATCAAACATAATCTCTAATATCAAAAGCATGCCTAAAATAGTTTAAAATACTTGAAAAACATTTAAACACCGATTACACATTCAAACAGCATAGCATCTTCAAACTGCCCTGCAGGTCATGTAATTAGAACATGTAGAGAGTTAAATCATGTCAGAACCATTTTTCCACAGCCTTCAAGAAGCTACAGCTGTGGTAAGGCTACTTGCTGCTAAATAGTCCATTCTCCCTCAACCATATCTTTGTCTCCATGTAGGCTTGGCTGGCAGATGCAGAGAACAGGATGCTGAGTAACCGGCCCGATACGGTCACACGCTACAGCCGACATTTGGATCATGCCAGTGCCCTGAACAACAACAACTGCTCCCATGAGAAGGACAGGTGAGAGCTGGTTTGGGGAATACAGGAGCTGTAGTGGCTGCGCTTGGCATCATTGGGAAAAACCCCTCTGTATGGACAGAAGAGGAGACATGCTTTAAGCACTTGAATCTCTGTATCCCTAGGTGGCACAGTGGGTTAAACCACTGGGCTGCTGAGCTTGTTGACCAAAAGGTCGCAGGTTCGAATCCGGGAAGCGGTGTGAGCTTCTGCTGTCAGCCCCAGCTTCTGCCAACCTAGCAGTTTGAAAACATGCAAATATGTGTAGATCAATAGGTACCACTCCAGCAGGAAGGTAACGGCGCTCCATACAGTCATGCCAGCCACATGACCTTGGAGATGTCTATGGACAACGCCGGCTCTTCAGCTTAGAAATGGAGATGAGCACCACACCCCAGAGTCGGACACAACTGGACTTAATGTCAGGGGACAACCTTTACCTTTACTATCCCTAGGTGGCAGTTTTGCAGGAGTTACTAGAACCAGGAAATTGACATCACTTGCATGAATTGCATTGTTTCCCATAGTGGGGCAACACATAGATCCTTAGATGGGAGCCATTTAATGTTGTTACTGTTCTTTTCCAGCCTGTGTCTATGTATACCAGGCCTCTTCAACCTGCGGCCCTCCAATTGTTTGGATCTCCAACTGACCATTGAACAAGCTGGCAAGGGCTTCTGGGAGTTGGAGGCCTATCAGCTGGGCGGCCACAGGTTGAAGAAGCCCAAATAATACTTTGGAGAGCGTGAAAGATTTTCTTTCCTCTCTAAACCCTGAATTTTAAAGTGTTGAAAGGAAACCAACAGAAAGCTCCTATGTAATACAACCCAGTTGAGGTGCTTGTTCTTTTGGAACAGAGAAGTAGGAATCATGTGACAGCACCACCACATCTCTCCCGAAATTGGAAGACTATGTCATTTTTGTTCTCCTTTGGAATATTGTCTTCTTCAGTCATCTCAAATTGTATGACCTTACAAACAGGGCCCAGATTGACAGGGCCCACTGGGCAGATATCTGTTGGATACTCTTAGCTCTATGAGGAGCAGCTTAAAGAGCTGGGCATGTTTAGCCTGAAGAAGAGAAGGCTGAGAGGAGACATGATAGCCATGTATAAGTATGTGAGAGGGAGTCATAGGGAGGAGCGAGCGAACTTGTTTTCTGCTGTCCTGGAGACTAGGATGCGGAACAATGTCTTCAAACTACAAGAAAGGAGATTCCATCTGAACATGAGGAAGAACTTCCGCAGTGGAACTCTCTGCCCGGAGTGTGGTGGAGGCTTCTTCTTTGGAAGCTTTTACACAAAGGCTGGATGGCCATCTGTCAGGGGTGCTTTGAATGCAGTTTTCCTGTTTCTTGGCAGGGGGTTGGACTGGATGGCCCACTAGGTCTCTTCCAACTCTAGGATTCTATGATTCTTCCTAAATTGAAGCCCTTTGCTCTACTCATTGTGTGGTGCTCATTGTATGGTTGAAGACAGGAACTGAAGGATGAGAACCCAATATCCACCAAAAGAAAAGTTAGATCCTTTCACATCCATCTTTCCCAAAAGGATTATTTTTTTCATATGCAAAGTGTTTGCTTCCATGTTCTCTTTCTTTGGACTTCAACTTCCAGCGTCCTTGAAATAAGACAGACTTAGAGTTATAGGTCCAAAAAAAGTAACTTTTCCAAGCTTTGGGTAGGAGCATATATGTGCAAGTGTGCACATCCGACATATAAAGAAAAGTAACTCAAGCTAGGATTAGAAAGTCATACACTAAGGAAGTATATCTTTTACATATCTATGGAAGAGCAGTGACCCATTCATCAGCAGGTTATGGGGCCAAGGAGACTCAGTTGTACTGATTTCTTACATGATGACCCCTTCCTATTTAATTATGGGGGGTAAGCATCCTTGTGTTTTTGTGCATCCTTGTTTTGGGCCTTTGCTCATGATGCACTAATTGCAACTTGTGGTGCTGAACAGATATATACTCCTCCTCTCTCAGCTCCAAAGCAGCCCAGTGTAATTTCATGATTGCCTAAATAAAACCATTTCCCACTGGAAGTTCACAATGAGGCCTGAATTTTTGGTTAACTGGAGAGCCAGTGCTGGACACCAGGCCTTCTGGTGACATCTCCCAGGACACTGGTTGTTTGGTTTGTCTTCCCCTGACAGCCCTGAGACCACTCGCTCTGACGAGAGCCAGGACACACTCAACCAGCCCATCTACACAGAGTTTGATGAGGAATTTGAAGAGGATTTGGTATCACCTGTTGGCACCTGCGTGGCCCTCTATCAGTTTGAAGGTAAGCACTCAGCAAGGTTTCCATGTTTATTTATTTGTTTGCTTGTTTGTTAATTTACAACATTCCTCCCTTCTCACCCCAAAGGGGACTCAGAGCGGCTTACAAGATTTTTTTAATATATATATATATATATACACACACACATATACATACACTATATTATTAGCATCATACAATATCAATATTATATATTACTATATTGTAATATACCATTATATTGTAATATTAATAATATTGCATGTAATGTAAAATATATAATTATATCTTATTATTATTATATTTTACTATGTTGGTGCTCCTGGACCTCTCAGCGGCCTTCGATACCGTCGACCACGGTATCCTTCTGGGGCGCCTTGCGGAAATGGGTCTTGGGGGCACTGCTCTGCAGTGGCTCCAGTCATTTCTGGGGGGCCGCACCCAGAAGGTGTTATTGGGGGACACCTGTTCAACACCACAGCCTTTGACTTGTGGGGTTCCACAGGGCTCTATACTGTCCCCCATGCTGTTTAATATCTACATGAAGCCGCTGGGTGAGATCATCCGGAGTTTCGGGGTGCGGTGTCATCTGTACGCAGATGATGTCCAACTCTGTCACTCCTTTCCACCTGCTACTAAGGAGGCTGTCGAGGTCCTGAACCGGTGCCTGGCCGCTGTAATGGTCTGGATGAGGGCGAACAAACTGACATTAAATCCAGACAAGACAGAGGTACTCCTGGTCAGTCGCAAGGCCGAACAGGGTATAGGGTTACAGCCTGTGCTGGACGGGGTCGCACTCCCCTTGAAGGCGCAGGTTCGCAGCTTGGGTGTGACCCTGGATTCATCATTGAGCCTGGATCCCCAGGTTTCGGCGGTGACCAGGGGAGCATTTGCACAGCTTAGGCTCGTGCGCCAGCTGCGCCCGTACCTTGGGAAGTCTGACTTGGCCACGGTGGTACACGCTCTGGTCACATCCCGCCTTGACTACTGCAACGCTCTCTACGTGGGGCTGCCCTTGAAGACGGCCCGGAAGCTTCAGCTAGTCCAGCGCGCGGCAGCCATGTTACTAACAGGAGCGGGACGCAGGGAGCATACAACGCCCTTGCTGTTCCAGCTCCACTGGCTGCCGATTTGCTACCGGGCCCAATTTAAGGTGCTGGTGCTATCCTACAAAGCCCTAAACGGTTCCGGCCCAAAATACCTTTCGGACCGCATCTTGGCCTATGAGCCCACGAGGACCTTGAGATCGTCTGGGGAGGCCCTTCTCTCGATCCCGCCTGCTTCACAGGCACGTCTGGCGGGGACGAGAGAAAGGGCCTTCTCGGTGGTGGCCCCCCGGCTGTGGAACGACCTCCCTGCTGACATCAGACAGGCGCCTTCCCTTCTGTCCTTCCGAAAGAGCCTGAAGACCTGGCTATTTGAGAAGGCATTCAACTGAGCGCTACGGCAACTGGTAATTGACAACTGGAACGGAATACGGATTACGATATTGGTTATGATTCTATGATGTGACGGAGCGGATTATTTAGTGTAACTAGATTATAGTGTATTATTGTTGTATTGATTCCCTGTTTTGCCCTTTTTGTAAACTGTTTTTATATGTTGTGCACCGCCGCGAGTCGCCCTAGGGCTGAGAGCGGCGGTCAATAAATGCAGTAAATAAATAAATAAATAAATAAATAAATATATGTGTGTGCGTATATATATATATATACAATATATAATATATATATTATATACAATACAATACATTATATTAATTATACTATATTACCCGGTGGTGCAGTGGGTTAAAGAGCTGAGCTTCTGAGCTTGTTGACCGAAAGGTCGCAGGTTTGATTCCGGGGAGCGGCGTGAGCTTCCACTGTCAGCCTTAGCTTCTTCCAACCTAGCAGTTCGAAAACATGCAAATGTGAGTAGATCAATAGGTACCGCTCCGGCAGGAAG